>JARHVA010000241.1:50000-57500 GCA_037957365.1 Torreya grandis | reverse complement strand
TTCTATGACCACATGAATTAGCGAATTGGAAGCCATCACAAGGAAATCAGAGGTAGCATTCCAAAAAGGTCATGGTGAAAGCAAAGACACAATACTAGGAAGGAACTATGTGAAAGTAAAGTAATAGTAGGAAGCCACATGTCACCTTATAGCTAGACAAAGATAATAGAGATGAAGTCAAATGTATAATTAATATTGTATTTTTAAATTGAACATGTCTACAGCTGACTATGGCAAAACACACAAGATTCATTTTTGTTAAGACAACCTTGAGACCATTTATTCTATAGTGATCTATTCTTCATGTGACCAAAGAAATAACTGAAAAGAAAATTATGTTGTTGATTTTATGACTTTGGGTCATAGTGGTATACTTATTAAAATCATAATCACCAATCATTAAATTATGGAATTAATAGTTTTGATGTGTCTGTGTCAATTTTGAAAAATGTAATGTTAGTTGTGGAGAATTATTGTTTTGATGTGATATGTTCTAAGATTTTGGTCCTCATAATTATTTATTTAAACAATTTATAATAAGCTTATTATAGACATAAAAAAAATATCGATAAAAATTGGAGAAATAAATTCTTGATTGAAATTTGAAGACAAAGACATTTAAGAAATCACACTAGATTAATTGAAAGAATAAAAAATTGAAGATACCCACATGGATATGATAATAATTTTAATTTTTTCATTTCCAAATCATGTAATTATTGTTATTTGATTAATATTTGAGTTATAATCAATTTATTTTATTTTATGTTTTGAATGAGTTGGACTAATTATGGTATTATTATTCTATTTCTTTTGATAACAAGTTGTGACCATTTTAAAATCTGTGTGGTTAAATGAGCATCGTTATTTTCCACAATTAAATCATTTTATCATAAGTCTTGTTTTACTCATTTTTTAATTATTAATTCTTAAAATTTTTCATTGCATTCATGAAAATTGAGTTGGAAAACAAGGTTTACCAAATATCAAATTTCAAAATAGATTTCATGAAAAAAAATCTTTAGAAAAATATAGATAAGAAAACACCTAATTCCATTCTCTATCTTACCCTTCCCTCTTTTTAATTTTATTCATTCCATCACATTCATTATACAATAGGGTAAAATTCATTGTAAATAGTAATATATTTTCTATATTCAAGTGTTGTATACATGTGTTAGTTAATTACATAGATTAATTTCAGAAGGTGTGACGCCACATTGAAATACTAATCTATTCCACCACAGGGATCCATTAGATAATTTTAAAATATTTTTTTCCCTATGTCATATTTTATTATCCTAAAATGATAGGGTGAATACCTCAACTTGTGGTGTGAATAAAACACACATCAACATATGTATTTACGTGAAATCAATGAACTAGGTTCTTGGGTGTCTCTCCAATAAATTTAGTTACATAATAGATACCATTTTTTAGGATATTATTAATAATAAATTTTTAAGATAATTTGAACATGAATTTTCCAATCTTATTATAATTCTTGTTGAAAACTAAAACCTTTTTGACAGCTTTGAAAATGTGTATACACACACACTATATATATATATATATATATATATATATATATATATATATATATGTATATGTATGATTGTTGACAACCTATATAAGTGTGATTATGATATAATCTTATTTTTATGAGAATGAAATCAATCACATCAATTATATCCTTCAATTCATTGACATCATTTATATATTTTAAGAATCTCTATTGTTAAATTATTAATTTTTATAAAAAAAATTTGTAAACCTAGGTTTTGAAGTGTTATTCTTTGACAATGAAAATTAAACACATATCCATAGCTTATAAAGCTTACTCATATGCTAGTTATATTTGTAGTTTAAGAATGAAAAGTTTCCTTCAAAGAATGTGGGTTATATTAGGATATAAATATTATTAAAAATAATAATATTGAAATAAATTAAATTGATGTATTTTATCTTTTATCTTACATCTTTAAAATGTGATGATTCTTGATGAATGTTTTTTCCTTACATTGATACATTCAAAAATATTTGTGTTCATGTTGCATTAAATTTATAACATTTTAAAGTTTATTTGTCATAATTTTTATATATTATCAAGGAAGGATGTCTATTATATTTGGATTTGTTTTTACAATGCATCTTATAGTGGATAGAGTGTATCTAAGAAGAGGATTGTTTATTCTCAATGTTAACATAGTGTTAGATGGGTTGGTAAAATTTATTTATTTATTCATTTATAAAGATTAAAAAATATTGATAATTAAAGATAATATATCATCTTGAAAGAGAAGAAAATATTAAAGTGTGAAAATTCATCCATACCATTCAAGTTTGTTTTATAAAAACCATCCTATGTAGTAATTAAAAGGATGATAATGTTATAGAACAAGGTTACACCAATAATAATAAATTAATCAAAATTATGTATCATAAATATAGAGTTGAGTTTGTTAAAAAATATTTAATTCTTAAACACAAAATTTAATCTAATATTAGTGACATAGTTTAAGGTTTCTTTATCTTTTCAAGTTCATATAGATTATAACCATGTTGATCCATTTTTGGTTATTTGGGAAAAAATTTATTGCATAGGAAACAATTAAAACATGATTAAAGGAGACAGTATAATTTTAAAGGATTAAATGGAAATAATTATTGTTTGTATCAATTAATTATTCAAAATTCATTGGACAATTTGTTCTATATTTGAAGGCTTTATCATATAATGGCATATTATTCTATTTCCTCACATTATTAGTTTTCCTATGGCTTATAAATTAAAATAAGTATAAAAATAGGTTTATCCAATTATGTGGAATGAAATAAATAAAGAATGGCCTTACAAGTATCAAAAGGTGATAAAATATACCTTACAAATTTAAAAAATGTCTAAATCTGAATACAACTCTAATTATTTTGTTTACTTGATAGACTTTTGTAAATCATAACGAGATGTTAGAATTTTTTTTTCCTAATTTTTTTTCCAAGACATGGACATTTACACTCAAATATTTATGTTAGGTACATTTACAAAACACATTACAAAGAAAAATATCCATTGATGAATGTATATACCAAATATGTGCTTAGAATATTGTCAACTAATAAACACATATAAATATGGATGGGTATGGAAGAAGAGGATATTTTCCTAAAAGGATGTTGAGAATGTGTCCATAAAAGGTGAAAATTAAGTGGTATTAATATTCTTTAAGATAAATTCATTGGAGGATATCATAAAGAAAAATAGAATGGGATATTGATGTGCATGATGTCATATGGGCATGGACACAAAACAAATATGGAAAGGAAAGAATATTAGAGTACATAATTGAGATTAAGATGTCATTAAATCATACCTTGTATAATTTGAATTGGAAATTAAATTCTAAAATGAATTAGAGGAAGATAATATGTCATAGGTTTTAATGGAATGGCTAATCTATTGAATATCATATGTCATGTTAGTTTGATCTGATATGTGGGTTTTTTGAATTTATATTAAAAATCACACATTATCAAACTTTAATATTTAACTATTATTTAGTATGAATGATATTAATATTAATTTCATCAATTTTTTTCATACATGTGGAACTGTAATACATGAATAGTTTATTATTATTTAGTATGAGTGTCAAATTATTATTTATTTCAACACATTATTATTAAAATTATGGAAATACAAAAATTATAAAATAAAAATATAGTGATTAATAGGATCCAAACTAACTAAATTTTTATATAAAAAACAATGCGCATATAAAATATATTGAAAGATGTCAATCTCAGAGTTCTTATTTTAGAGTTTTAAAAAATCACATTGATTAATAGTTCGATTAAATTATATGTCAATTTACCATTAACCTATGAAAAATGGCATCTCTATAGCTACATCCTTGTGTATAGATTACGGAAATATTCTAAAAAAAGGTGATCCAACCTTCACCAAATAACCAACATATTATGATCTTTGAATTGTTTTCTCTAACCCAAAAAGAAAAAAAAATCTAGTTGAGAGTCAAATAGATGGTAAATTAAAGGTTTAAATTTAATTGTGATGGTCAAATAGATGTTAGATTTAAGATCAAACATACCTATGGACAACTCATTCTGTTACACACCCTTACTACCATTTTAATTTTTTTATTAATGTAATGATGGGAACCTAGTGGCCAGTAATATCCAAATTTTATACTTACATACATACATACATATATATATATATATATATATATATATATATATATTTCTATCTTATATTATTTTATTATGTAGTAATTGGAATGTTGGTTGTGAGCTGTCTGTAATTCCTATTGAGTTACTGAGTTATATTGTACTACATTAATTTATGTAGTGAGATCTTTTGACATTCCATTGCGTACGGTGGTAGATAACTTTAAAAAAAAATGGGGTTGTTTTAGAACCTAACAAATGCTAAGTTCATATATATATATATGAACTTAGCATTTGTTAGGTTCTAAAACAACCCCATTTTTTTTTAAAGTTATCTACCACCGTACGCAATGGAATGTCAAAAGATCTCACTACATATATTAATGTAGTACAATATAACTAAGTAACTCAATAGGAATTACAGACAGCTCACAACCAACATTCCAATTACTACATAATAAAATAATATAAGATAGAAATGTAATACATGAGCATGGGTCCAAATGACCAAACATGAGGGTCCATATCACTACTTTCTTAACAAGTCTATCACATAGTGAGATCAAAAAGTGAAGATCTTTAGACCACTATTAAAGCCAACATGATGTAATTTAAAGGATTCAAAACCCCTTTGGGAAAGCACCCAACAAGGACCACTCCATGTCCTACCTCCATACATTACCATATCATGATCCATAATCCTCTTACACCTTTGTTTCATTAATAGATGAAGACCCCAAAACTAGGATGAAACTCCATGAAGAAGGAATTATGTTGCTTAACTAAATGAGGTACCATGAACTGAACTAGAGGTGGATAACATCACTCATGTGAACATCCTAATACCTAAGCATACAATTTGGCATTTGGAAGACCATTACTCCCCATACTGCATGGTCACTTATCATGTTGCAGGATTGTTTATAGAGCTACATGATCACCATCTTGCAGCCAAACATTGAAGTCACACACCTGAATGTTACTTAAGTTGTCCTTTAGTTATCCTACCATGTTACTAAATAAACATAGGTATTTATGCCACTCAAATGACATGGTTATGATCACACAAGTTCATTTTTTAAATGGCCTCAAGCATTAGCTAGTTTTTTTATTAAGGAAGATTATGAATTAGTATCACATTACCAAGGTGGTTTAGTTAAACATGAAGCTAAGGGTTAACTTAGAGGTTTTCATAACTAGTTATTTCTTATCCTCATTCTCGTATATTACCAAACAGTTGGATTGTTCACATCTTAATAGTCTCAACACAAGGTAAATTATGAAGTTCATTAGCAATGGTAAGATTTAATTTTTAAGCATGCACATAAATAGCATAACCAATGACTAACTAATCCTATATAAGCATTAATGATAATTTATCCATCTTCTATTAAACACGATTTACAAAATACACATATGAGTTATTCACCTTTTTGAAAACATGTCATATGTCTAAAACACTATAACACCATTAATGGTAAATTCCATAATCCATAATGAGGGTCCACATATGAAGAACATAGATTTGGCTTACTTTATTGCTTTATAAATCGATGTAAGCTCTCATAAGTGATAATATGACCTCTAGACATTCATTTCTATAATATAATAATGAAACATATTGCGTAAATTGATAATAACTATTTGCATAACTATTGGCAACATCACATTTTCAGAAAGTTTATAAGCATGATAAGACCATGTATTTAGTAACACACTACCAATAAGGAATGTGTTATAGCACCTCAACCAAAAATTAATGCATAATCAAGTACAATTATTTATTTCAGCCAAGGTTATAAACCATGCAAGCTATAAACTCACAAAATGCCGTCACAAAATGATATCAAGGATATGCCCTTAATCATACAATGGGTTGTATACTTATCTATGGATATGGATTTAATCCCAAGTCTAGCCCATTATAAACATATTCCAAAATAACAATACCTCCCAATATAGTTAATTATCATCATGCTAAAATCATGACCATGAGATAAGTCCATTTGCTAAATAGGCATCCCATGACATGAAAATGTCAACAGATAATATTTATCATAACATTTAAATACATAATCATAAATCCATTAATGAAATTCAAACATCTATATGTCTCAACATACCATAAGACAACACCATCTTAATTGTCATATAATTCAAGGTTAAAACACTATAACACAATTATTCCAATGATAACCTTATTGCAATTTCATGTCTACTTAAAATCAACTAGCCTATCACGAAGTCATGTTCATATGGTAACATATATAGATCAAGTGTAATTTAAAGCATTATAATTACATTACCACTCATATGGTAAAAAGAGTCCAATATAAATGTACCCAAGGAACTAAATACAATTGGTTAGAATTTTATAAATCAAGTAACTACTATCAACATTTCCTCTAATGTCAACAGCATAATCAATAATGTCCTTTTTCTAAAAAACCAATATTATAATTACATAATGTCATAAGGTGAACTACAACGTAAAATGAGTAATCAACTATAATCTATTGATCCAACATTATATGCCAACATGCATGAACAAGGGGAGCTGCCACATGTAAACCAATTGACACAATAAAGAAGGATGAACACTGCAAGAGGGATACCCCTCAAAAATATCCCTAAGATCCCTCTATTGGTGGCCCTCACCACCCCAACCATCAGCTTGGTGGAGGGTTTAGGAAACTAGGTACTTGATAATGGTAAGAGATATACACATAGTACTAAACCACTGGTAAGGACATACAAATCTATCAAAAAGGACCAAGGAATAATACAACTGACACATAACTATCATACACAACCTAAGGGATTATCCACTCATGAATAATCACACATAGGGGTTTCCACCCTTAATAGTCAAATTAACTGGAATGAGTTCAAGGAAGCAAACACATATGATTTTTACAAATAGGCCACAACAAAATTGTACCAAGAAGTAGCACCCATAAAATTTTTATCAAAACCCCATAAATCATTTTGTGATGGGAATAAACTCATTCAAAGGGCATGAGTAACCATTTTCAAGAATGGTAAAAGTTTCAATCCATGTTTCCTACACACACACACACACACACACACACACACACACACACATCCAAATGATTCTATTTTAATTAAAAATATACTAGATTTGATCTAAAAACCCAAAACATATCTAAATGGATAAAACATGTCATTAAATAGGTGCAAAAAATTGGTTCAAAAGAAACTCTGATCACATTTGATTCAAATAAATATGTTGATAAAGAATAAAAAATTAGACCTTTAATTTTAAGAGGCCCCATTAGTATTAAATATGAT
>JARHVA010000241.1:0-45000 GCA_037957365.1 Torreya grandis | reverse complement strand
TATTAATTATATCTATAAGAATTGTTTGCTGAGATTCTATGAATTTCATTAATGTATAAGGAGGTGTGATATAATAATTTCATGTTTATAATATAAAAAAGAATGTCATCTTCAATAAAACTATATACAAAAATATGATGTAAAAATTTTATGCACCTATGTAATGCAGAGTTTATGGTATGAACATATCATGAATTTATGGTTCCCCAATAAAATTTTAAAATAAACTTCATTAAATATCACTTGTGACTTTGTGTAAAGGGTCATAGGTCCAAGAGTTATGTTTAATATGATGGTTCCTAAGGTAATTTATTTTACATTGTTAAATACATTTGTAATTTTATATGAAGGTGAAAAATACATACAATAAATTCATGTGTCATTACAAAATGTCTACCACAAATATTAAATTTGACACCATTGTCCATTAGAATTCTCTCGTCTCTTAAATGGTTTGTTTTGGAATGAATATATAAATGTATGTTTTGATCTCTAATGTCATTGGAATGAAATTAATTAACATAATAATCAATATCAAGAACAAATAACAAAAAATATATCATATTAATAAGATCAAAATAAGAAAATCCACACCAATAGTTAACCATAAAGTATAATAATTGATTAATAATAAAGGGAGAAACCTTTACAACCATGTAATAAGAACATAATTAGTAATATGATGCTAAATCATTAACCACTACCTCATATATATATGATACTTAATCCATAGTTAATACATAAGTTGATTGTACTAACAATATGAGAACCGAGATAAATATGACAAGATAAGGTAAAAGGTTATGTAGGCCACATGTCAATTACAGATATCCATAAACATGCCATGGGTTAAGTTTGTAGCATTAACCTCACATTAAAAAAAATTATTTACATCAATATTAAATAATTCTAAATGTTACTTTAGATATGCTACATCCTACCATATTGCATCATCACTTGATTAGTCCACTTGATCAAATACTCCTGAGTCTTTGTTATTTATGTCCTTTTAGTGTGTGTCTAAAGGATCTCCTCAATTTAAAAAATGACTCTTCCTTTTTGATCCATTTTTTTAACTCATTCTATGTGGAAACACTCTATCCAATTACTTTATAAAGGTAAGAAACATTAAATACATTATGTATGCATGTAGATTGTAGTTGTTCTAGCTTGTACATGACTCTGCCAAAAAATTTAAAGATTTAATAGGAACCATAATAATTAAGATAAAGTTTGCTATCCTTTTTTTAATTCAATTAAATTTTATTGTATATATTTAAGAACACAAATACCTAATCACCTACTTCGAAATGCCTTTTGTTGGTTTTTATCTATTTGTTGCTTCATTTAATTTAGTATCATTACTAAATTCTCTCTTAGACTAGCTAGTATCTCATACTAGTGTTGAATGTCTTATTTAACAATTATAAACTTTAGATATACCCTCAAAGATGAGGTTATGTATGTATTTTTCTTTCCAACCTAGGAAATCTTGTTATGAATTAGACGGTAACCTCTTCCACCTTTGGATCAAAATATATAAAGGGTACAAAATACCTAAGGTATTTTTATCTAAACCATATTTTACCAACACACCATGCATTCAATGACAATTTTTTGGATATCACCCTTGTGTCCTTCCTAAAATAAATGTTTCTTGGTTTTATGATAAGTTTTGAAAAATCTTAAATTCCCCCTACTAGATATGCATGGATATCTGTAAGGATGTTGTGCTTGAGGGAATAATTATTTCACAAATAAAATTTATATTTACATTTTAAGTAAATATGTTTCCTCTAAAATGTTTCTAAATCATTAGAATCACATTTGAGCTTCTATATAAAAATCTATGTATACATGAGATTCCCCCATTATGATATTTCCTCATCCACCCAATATGTTTTCCATATGTAAATTACACATAAAAATGCATCTATTGATTCATCCCTCTTATAGGTTCATCTACCAATACATTTTATTTTATTTTATCATATATGATTTCAAAATTTATATCCTAACATTTTAGTGATGCATTTTTTTTTTTATTCGTAGGAACTCTCTGTTCTAATAAATATTTTATACTATCATGATTGATTTTCACCTTAAAATGTCTACCCATCAGAGTAGGTATCCATTTTTTTACAACATGAATAATAGCTACAATATCCTTCTCATAGATAGGATTTAGAAAATTTTAATCCTTGAGTTTATGAATCTCAAATGAAATGGGTTTCCCTCCCTACATGAGTACTACTATGATTACATATCCTAATGCATCACATTCAAAATTGAAAGTCTTTAAAATAATTGGGGTAGCCAAACTAAATTGGTGCACATGGCATCATTTAGTTTTTCAAATGCCATAGTGTTGGTCTGATTCTAGTGGAATAAGTACTTATTTAAACAAGTTTTAAGTGGTGCTACTATGCTTACATAATTTTTAACAAACTAAAAATAATAATTCTATTATACCCAGAAGTACTCAAAGGTTATGAAGGGTTTTTAGATCATACCATTCTATTGTGGACTTAATCATTATTCACTTCTTGTATTCTAAAATCATATTTGGAAGGCTTTGCATGTCTTTTGAAATTTTTCCAATTGATATCTTCATCTCTAATCCAAAATTGATGGTAACCATCATGAGGACCCACTTTTTAAAATTAGATAGTATTATGTAACTCATCCATCAAATCATCAATTACCAAAATAAGGAACTTGTCTTTTATGGTGTAACTATTGAGTTCTCTCTAATTCAAGCGCATCCTCCAAGTACCATTATTTTTATACAACATGACCATAGGTATGAATATGTGATTTTGATGTCTAATAATACTTTCCTCCAACATCTCTTATACCATATTTTCCATGTGAATCTTTTGGACATATGGATACTTATTTGCTATAATGTTTGGTGGTTGAATCTTTAGGATTAATTTTATGACATGATCATGTTCCCTTAGTGGTGATATTCCATTTGGAATTTATGTGAAAATAACTAAGTGATTATCAATAATATTTTTTAGATCAAGCTATGTAGACATATTTTATAGTTATAGTTATAAGGAAAATAGTCATGCTAAAAATCATTCTTCCTTTTTTTTTGAGAATATTTGCATTTGATGAAAACTAACTAGCTAAAGATATTTTTTCATTATTCCATGTAGTTAAAATGTATTTCCAAAATGGAATTAAATGGAAAAATCCTATAAATTCATCTCTATTTTCCCAAAGGTTCTGAGCCATTGGACTCTTAAAATAATGTTTCCCCACCCGTGGTAATAAAAAACATAAGAAAGTGTAGCTTCTAGTCTCCCATAGTAATTTTTATACTTTGAAATTTCCATAAACAATTGACTATGACACCATCTACAATCATGATTTAAAATTATAGATACAAGTAAATATAAAAATTAAATCATGGCATCACCTTATTGTTAATGAATTTTTGTGTAATCATAGATTCAATCAACATTTGATTTTTTATTTCTTGAGGAACCCCATGACCTTGAGGGTTTGTGGAGTGAAAATACCCAAAAGTGCATGGTAAGAAATAATTGGTTTGTATGTTTAGATTTCGCCTTTTGGTTTATCCTCACCCTAATCTAATACTAACTCAACCTCTTCTTATTTATTTTAACTTTAATGTGTAACAATTTATTCTCAACATAAATATGTCCTTTGTTGTATTTTTTGTCAAAGTTGAGGAATGCTTGTGTGGGAATAATGCACTCTCTACCAATAGTGAACACCCATATTTTAACTAGATCTCTTTACTCTATCATGAATGTGAATACCATGGAATATAATAGTAAATATTAATTAAACATGTGAGGATTGAGTTGGATGATATCCTTGAGCCCAACACTGAATAGGTCATTCAATTTTTACTCGGTGATGTCATCCACATGTAAAGCTAATTTCTTGAATTGTTGAATGTAATCATTGATAATCCATGTTTTTTTAGCTTTACCAAAAAGACATATTAGTTTTCTATTACACTATTATGTGATTTAAAAAAATAGACCAACCTTCCAGAGGCCATAACTTTTAACCCGTAGTTTCATTTGAGCTCTTCCACACACCAAAATGACCATATCAAAAAGTTTGTTTTTGTCCTAGGCAATACTACCTACCTAAGGATGTTTTCAATATTTTTTGGAGGCCATAAATCATTATATGAGGGTCCAAAATTATAATTTAATTATTTTTTTGAGAATTTTCTATTTTTAAAAATTGTATATTTTTAAGACCAGACATCAATTTTAGTTGAATTTCATCACATAAGATAATTTTAGAATTTAGAATATTTAATGAGATTTTAGAGATACATGCTTGCATTCAAAACTTACTATAAATAACAACTACTAAAAATAAGCATTTTTTTAGATTTTAATTTTTTTTAAAAAATTGCATGTAAAATCTAAATTTCATGTTGAGGCTTATTTAAGCATGGTTTGGGTTTGTAATTATTTTAAGTCGTTAAATATAAATCAATTATAAGTATTGTTTCAAGATCTTGGCCTATTGGTAATTTATTTGTCTTCATAGTTTTTATTGGTTTCATTATTATGGTAGTGCATCTATATCTCATATATGAACATTGAATGAGTCACCATAAGTTCCTTTTGTTTTAGTTGATAACTATATATATGAAATTAACTACTTATTTTCCAAATACATATGTGCCATGACCAAATTTAATGTATGTGGGGTCTGATGTAAGTCAAATAAATTTTCCATCTGATTGATATAGGTGACTAGATCCTTATCGTCAAACTTATGCACTTCAATTTTTTATATTATGTTCTAAGAACATTTATTTGAACAAGAATCATTATAACTGGGAGAATCTAAGTGGATGGATGGAGAGATATTTGATGGTGTTAGTGTGTTGACATGAGTCAAGGATGTCAAGATACTTTCTACTATCATATTGGGAATTTTAAAAATTACATTCAGCAAGTCAATATCACCTTTAATCTCATTAAAAAATATTAATTTTTAGCCATGGTTTCCACATTGACATGGTTTTGGTTAACCAACTTAAAAACCCATATGTTGAAAGTTTTAGACTCCATTTCCTCCTTGCTAGGAATTTTTATTATATTGACTTGTTGTTTTCCATGGCCACTACAATTTCATACAACAATGCATGAATTCTAAAACTTAGTAATTTAGGTTTAGGGTGTAAAATTTTGGGTTTTGGGTCAAAACAATTATCCTAGAGAGTTATACAATTGTGATTGTCTCACTAAGACAAATCCAATTATTTCTATTTTGCATAAGGTCACAAGAAAAAAAAATTGAGATTTTTTTTTTTTTTTTTAAACACCCTAAGTAATATTGCACTAGTATAAAAAATAAATGATTTATATATTGTAATTTATCTTTTGCCAGTCCTTCAATTCATAGAACAACTATTATGTTATATTTAAAAAATATATGCTACAAAAACTTTCTTTAATCAAAGCTCTAAGACCACTTGTAATGAAATTACTTAGATAAATCACATTAATATAAAAATTAGAATGAAATAAGAAACATAATATCACATTAATAAGAGTGAAATATGAATATATACACCAATAGGTTACAAGAGATAAAAATATTTGATAAATAATACTGAACCACTTTAAGGGGAAACCTCCAAAACCATGAAATAAGAACATAATTATAATATAAAGCTCAAATACTAACTATTACATCATATATATGTTACTTAAACCACAGTTACTTCATATGTTGACCCTACTAACAATATGAGAACATATACAAATGTGACAAGGTAAAAGGTTGTGTAGGCCATAGATCAGCCACACATATCCCTTGACTCATTATAAGATAAGAGTGTAGTAGTATCTAAGATCTATATGCTTGATTTTAAAGATAATAAGGTGCTCACTAGTTTGTAAAGTGTTCATGAGGGAAGTGAAATAAGTGGGTTCATGATTAGTTGAAAAGGTGGCATTACACAAAACATTCTATAATAAGTCTTTGAAAATATTTAATTGCTTAAATAATTACAAAATAGATTTTTTGGTTTTTTTTAATTAGTCCACTAATTTTAATGGCTTATTGATCTTCATACTAAAATGAGGAGGGGGAATACTATATGTGCTTTGGTCTACCTAAACATGAGAATTAGAAAGAAGAATAATATTTTTTCACACCCTGACCCTTTGGGTTTTTAAAACATCAATATCATAATGAATCATCATATGATAAGAAGTAGGAGAAACATTGCTAGAATAAAACAAACAAGGTTGTCAATGGCTAAGGTACCATCATACAAATAATAACAAAAAAAATAATATAATTTTTTAATTCACAAGATGATATTATATGATAAATAATAGGAAATGAATAGGAAATGAACATTCCTTAAATGATAAAATATTTATTTAATAATCATGAAAAAAAACCTATTAAAATAAAGTTTCCTCACATGAATTTTCATAAAGAAATATATCATATGAATCTAGGATACTCATTTTGTGATACAAGAAACATAAGCTAAGATATGGGAAATTAAATAAAGATAAGCCAATATGTCATGTTAGCATCATGATTGATGTAAGATCTTGAAGCAATCCATAAACAATACAAAAATTTACATAAAACCCTGTAATTAGAATTTAATATCAATCTATAATAATAAACCTTAAGGAAAAAGAGTTTACAAACCCTAGGTTGAATGTAAAAATTTAGGTTCATCAATATATTTATGTTTGGTTTGTCAAAATGTTTTATATTTTAAATGTTTATCAATATATATATATATATATATTTATTTATTGGGGTGATCTACTATATCTTTCAAGTCTACTCTAATGGTTTAAAAATAAATATAAAAATCATTAAATTATTTATTTATTTGCCTATCATTAAATTATAAATTTGAAAATAAACTTTAAAAAAGGATAAAGATGATATCTAAATCATTAAATTATTTATTTATTTATTTTTTAAATTTTGAATGCTTATATTCTCTATGCAAATCTGAAGTTGAGCATGTTTAATTTTATGAAGTGATTTTGTAAGGATGAGATTGGTACTTAAGCTTTTTCCCCCTGCTACAATCATTATTTGCCTATTTTTACCAAAGATCATGTCATGTTATGTTATATCTATCTTGGACTAACTATTAGATTTTAAATTCTTTTGTGGCCATGCATTACTAGATGATGTACCTTATCGTATCTATATCTTTATCATTTAATGGGTGTAAATGACTAAATGATGTATTATTCTTTAATATTGACCTATCTTTCTATAAATTCACAACAACAAAAAAGTTGTCTTAAGAAATCATTATAGGAGTTGCAGTTATGTATCTCACACTACCTCAAAATAGTCTTTTGCATTATGAATAGAGGACTAATAAAATAATATTTTTTTCCATTTCTAAATGTAAGCTAAAACTACATGAACATATATATATATATATATATATATATATATATATATACATGTTGTGATGCAAGTCCTTGAGTAGATATAAATCAATGTAGATTGTACTTAAACTTGAAAATCATTAGAAATATTTAAACCTCAACAATACTTATTATAGATGATTTATATATACTTTCTTTATGTTTTTCAATGCTCATAAATGATTTGTATGTATATTATCCTCATAAATTTTAATTAGATATCTATTATGTAACATTCAAAACATACATTTAACAAATAAAGCTATTGGCATAAAATAAAAATGCAATTTATTTTTAATTTAGAATAAACACTACAAAATTATGCAACCAAAATGCCCCATACGAGTCATCACTAAAAAAAAAATACCCTGTATAAACATATAATAAACCATATCACACATATCATGAAACAAGTGATTTAATAGAAGAGGGTAATGATCTAGTTATACATATTTCTCTACACATACTTTTCACTTTATTGAAAGCCGGGTAAACTTTTTAACGTGACCGGCAACGCTGGCTAGACACGACTAATACCGGTACCACGGGGCCAGTGGGAGACTTGAACACTGATGGGTAGAGCCGCAACGAAAGTACCCGACCAATCGACTACACCCCCCGACCCTATTTCTCTACACATACTTATCTAAAGACCACCGTGTGTTTTTCAAATAATTATAATGTTTTATAATTAATTCAAATCTGATAATTAATTAAACAAATACTTAAAGTCACATGAAACTAATTTAAATTTATTTAATAATTTAATGTTATAAAAATATTGATCAATCCACTTAATAAAAAAATATTCCAAAAATTACAAAACATATAAATAATATAATAAATAAAAATAAACAATACCCCAAAAAAATTATAATATATAAAAAATAAAATTATATTAAAATAAATAACTTAAAATAAATTTAAATCGTAAGCATCAAATTTAATGGATCTCAACCTTTAGGAGATATTATACTAAAATAACCCTATTTTATTTTATAAAAATAGATCCCAATATAACAAAAGTTCATTTTCAACCTCTATCATTCAGATGCACACAAGATTTAGCAAGCTAAGAGGGGAATTAATGACATGCTTCTATTCAATTATTTTTATTTTGTGAAGATAGTATTGGTTTTATTCTATTCAATTGATTTTATTTCTAGTGGCAATAATAATTTATCAAGGCTTGCATATTGCCTCTATTTTTCCACTCATTCCTTTGTTTAATATTTAATTCTATAAATTTTAATATGGATTTAATATTTCATTGTATCTAGAGTATTAAAATACATAACTTGATAATACAAAGATGTATTGTGTGTTTTTAAGTTTACTATTATCACATTTTTAGTTCTTTTAATGATCAAACACTTACTGGGAATGATATCTATTCAACCGATGGCTGAAAGGTGGTCTATGGGTTGAAGAATACCATGGTGTTGGGTGTGTGTCACCTTGGTGACATGGCATGTCACAAGGGATGTGGGTGGCCAATTTCAGAATTACAAATTTCCATAGAATTTTATAATTTTATAATTTTGGTTTTAAGCAGGCCAAAAGCTATTATGGTTTATAATTAGGTTTATATTGTATTCTAAAACACTTTCCCTTTTTTTGTTATATGTAGAAAATCCATGTAAAAGGATATTTTGAATCTATTATACATATTATTTTACTATTTATTTTTGTGTCTATAGGGAAAACTCTCATAATAATTAACGAGAGCTTCTAAGCTTATTTCAATAAATGTAAGTTTTAGGTTATTTCAAAAGGGTCAATTAAAAGATTTTTCAAGTTTATGAATGATTACCAAGCTTTGTATATTAATATTTCTCATGATTTTATGTTATTAACTCATACATTTATTTATTTTTTCCATTACAATTTATCCCATACTTCTCTAAATTTTATAACAATTACATAGATAATTTCTTATTAGATCAAAATCTTCCTTGAATCATCATAAATATATTTATGTTTTACTTCTTTTAAAGGTATTATTTCCTTGTTTAAGGTTATAAATTTCTCATATTAAATTATTTTTATAATGGGTTTCCTCAGATTATTAGGTCCTTTCCATCAATGAAACATGAAGATGCTAAGCATTTCAAAATCTCATTTACTAGGTCTAGCCACCTCTATAGAGTGAGTGAACATATATTTTTGTATAAAAAAGTTCATACAATTAAAAAAATAAATATCATTGTTTCTATATTAATTGGACTTTTAAAAAATTAAGATTTTTAGATTTTAATCATATATTGCTTTTCTACTAATATGAAGTTCATATATATATATATATATATATATATATATATATATATAACCTCTATTCAATAATTAATCATAATATTATAATGTCTTCATGCATCATAGGAAAAGAAAGGTGCATCCATTCTTTTCAAATAATATTGAAGTTTCGTCTATGTTACCTCTTAAAGTGAATGGAGTAGTATTCTAGTTTTGTTTTCTAAGAATAATTTAGCACAAATAATTATAGTCCCAAACAAAAATAAGAAATAAATAATACATTTACAATAGTTATTACGTCATGAAATAAAATTTATTATATCTTAAACTTCCACATGCACCATACACAATTACTTGGACTTTTACAAATATCTTTTACAACAAGGCTTCCATACACGACTTTGAAAATCACCTAGAAAATACTGTAATTAATAACCAAATAATAATCATGAACTAAAAAATTCATTATGACATAAGCTTAAGCATCTATATGTCTATTATCTATAATATTTAAGAAAATGAGATTACTTAGGTTTTCATGATGTATGTGATTTAAAATACTTTTTTTTTTACATATTTTAACTTTCATATATTTTCCCTCTCCCTAAATATAAATATGCATAATGTTCAAAACATCGGATAAAGTTTCTAGATACTTAGGAAAATTTTAATTTTTAAATTTTAGTAGTGAAGAAAATTCACTCAGTGAATTAACATTTCAAAGACCCAATCCCTACTAAAATATCATAAAGGAATTCAATATTACTCATATTAATGGAACAAGCACATAACTAATTTATTCATTTACAAATGTATTTCCTTTCCTTAATAATCCATGTTAGTAACTAAAGCTTTACTACCACTAAAAATTAGGGAGTAGATAAAATCAAAAAATCTTGCCTCTCATCCATTTAATGTCTTTAAGAATCTATGGACCTCATCAACCCCAAATCCCAAGAGGTTACTTAAGAAGACTAACACACACAATCATAAATTTTAAATAGGGAAATAAATATTGACAATCATGGCTTCAAATATGGACAAAAACTAACATAACTAATAAACATGATCCCTTTTACTTTGGGGGAAATGGTAGGAAGAGAGAAAGTAGGATATTGCAGTACATAAAACTCATAGTAGGATTCCCATATTCTAAATGAAAACATTTTCTCTTCTCTAAATTAGTGTACCAAATTACTATGAGGGGAGAAAAAAAATAATGATATGAAAATACAACTTGAAATTAGGATATCCATCTACTAAACGAAAACATCTACTTTTATTTGGACTCAAAATTATATTGATCAAATACAATAAATTATAAAAGTCCTTAATAAATGTCTAATTTCTTATCTAATTAAAGTATAATTCACATAAAATGATCACATACATATCATACAACTCCTAAAAAATCTTTTATAATGATCTCTCTAAACTCAATCTGTTTCTACACTAAGATTTCCAAAAATTATGCTTCCATAAAAGGAGCAAAGAGTTTCTATATATTTTAGCCTATAAAAGACGGATGAGTTTTTCCTTCTAGGATTCAACTCCTCTTATCCCTAGGACTTGATATATAAAAAATTATTTATTTATGAATTCTATAAAGTCTCAAAAAGTTGAAATATCAATGACACCTTTTTGTTTTTCCAATGGAAGGAAAAGTGATCATTTTTTTTTAATTTTAAAAATTTGTCTATTCTAAAATTTATATAATTTATAATAAAATGGTTACCTTGAGGTTTAAAAGCATATTCATAAATTAATAAAAAAATATTTATATCAAGGTGATTATGGAACAAATTATAAGGTCAATGAGGCAAAACAAGAATGTTTCCTAACTCAAAGCATGTTGTGGTCAAGGTATGCCTATGCATTTCACAACACACATATGAAAATAAGACCCCTAAGATGAGCCCAACATAGGCATAGTTTTAGTTAATTGTAAAAATATTTTATCCATTCCTACCTTAAACACATTTCACCTACATGTTCATTGCACTTGTCAAATTGTTTACACCTAATGATGATGATGATGATGATGATGATGATGATGATGATGATGATGATGATGATGATGCATCACATCTTAATGTAATACTATAAAATTTTCATGAATACCACCATGGAGAATAAATAACTCACACATATATTTGTGCCCTTATACACTCAAAAAATCACATTTACTCTTGATCATACCTACCATGGGTATATATGCAAAACATATATGCATACATGATTAGTGAACTAATATTTAATCATATTAAAATGTGAATATCTTGATCATAAAATTATAGATTGATTATCTAATCAAAATATATCTCTCTTGGGACCTTAAAGAGTTTGTGGATATTCAAGTTGGTGATGTGAGACACTCCCAATAGGTTTTGTATATCAATTTGCCCAATACTTGCTTTCACTATCAGGCCATCAATCATAAAATTTGGGGTTGTCCCATTCAGCTAGATCATAACAAAGTTCATAATTACTCAACCTCTCCTCCTAATACCTCTTTTGAATTTAGAAAAAAACCAACTGAGGATGGATGGACTATAGTAGGGAAGAACAACCACAATAAATCTGTGAACTCAAACACAAGAAATTCCAAAGGAGGTAATATATCAACAAGTAATGGCCCATATGATCATGTTCCTTCCTAGAAAGAGCCTTCTCAATCACAAGCTGAATCTCCAAAAGTGATAGAAAAACCTAGGTTATATAACACCCCTCTTACAACTAATGTTATATCTTAGGGTCCAGGGGATTTTTAGTGAAATTCTTCTAGTTTTTCAAACTCGCAACTAACCTCTCTACTACTTCCTTCTCGGTAGGATACACCTAAAATCTCTTGCATCCCTCCTATGAGGTTTGAAGAGTCAGAGGAAGGAGAGTTTCAAGTTGATTATGCGGTGAGGAAACAAGTAGAATTGGATGTTTTCTTAAATGCCAAGAGTGGGCATTTTTTACATAATTGCTTTGATGCCTTGGAAGTATTATATTTTGAGGATATGTATCTCGACACCTGTCATCTATGAATTGATTTCCATGGAATGTTTGGGGTCTTATAGACCCAAAATGTAAGTTTATTGTGCATTGTTTCAAAAGGAAGTTTTTAGAAATGGACATTATTTATCTGCAACAAGTGAAGGTAGAAGATATTTTATTGACGGTAGTCAGTAACTCTGTCTAGAATGATAGTATAATTTTTCATAATAATCATGATGCATAACACAATGGTGTGATCACATTTATTTCTCTAAGGTGGCATCTGGAGTGGATCCCCCCAACCAGTTAATTTGGGCCATTTTCAACATTAAAATCCACTCCCTTGGATTTATTAATATTTATGCCTCAAATGATGCCCTTGAGCATACTCATTTATGGTGATGGATTGTTGAGGATCTCCCTAATGATCATAAGGTCATTTGTGGTGAATTTAATATGTTCATGTCTCTCGAAGATAAAGTGGGCCACCTACCAATACATTGGGTGGTTGTCAAAAGGGAGGTATGATATTATATGTGTACTAAATGGGGTTTTATGATGCAAACTTACTTTTCCATCCTTCAAATGGAGTGTGGTGAACCAAGATCAATATTAGAGATGACCCTACATGGATTCTAAAATGCC
Organism: Torreya grandis; assembly: GCA_037957365.1. Classification (NCBI taxonomy): domain Eukaryota; kingdom Viridiplantae; phylum Streptophyta; class Pinopsida; order Cupressales; family Taxaceae; genus Torreya; species Torreya grandis. The sequence goes on along the minus strand of JARHVA010000241.1, from coordinate 31,681 downwards.
TTAATTAGATAATGTTGTCTACTCAACTGTACTTTTCCTTTGATAATGGTTTTTCTCTTGCACTACAGGCTCTACCATATTTTGGGATTTTTTATCACTCCCCCATCTGGTTTAAAGTGGCATGGTAGTTCACAAAACCCAAGGTTCATAAATCCTAATTCTTCCTCAATACCTCCTTACTCAAGCATGGACCCACTGTGGTTCAAATTTAAAGAGTTTGGAATTTAGATCCTTATTTGACCCATGATTTTAGTTGGATTCTTTGGTGGAATGACATAATCCTAATAAATTTTTTCTTCCTAAGAAAATATATCTACCAACTTTCTAAAATTCAATGACACTCTTACTCTTCTACTTCCTCAGAGCTTAGTCATGCATATTGATCCCTAGAAAAAGATCCCTTTAATGAGATCTTTTTGGTTAATGTTTCTTCTTTGCAACATCACATCTAGATTCTAGATAACTACAATGCTCAGGGAGATCAAATCAAATCTATACTTCACTAGCTCAATATAGGGGACAAATCCTCCAAAGAATTCCTTCAAATTCTTAGAGCTAAAAACTCAAAGAAATAAATTCATGCTATTTCTGATATTAATAGGAGATTATTGGAGATGTTGTAGATTGCTCAATCTTTTATTCACCATTATAAATAGGTGTTGAAAGCTTAAACATCTTCCAAAGAGCATGACATAGCCCTTCAGTAGTGTCTCACAGTGGTTCCATGCAAACCCACTCTTACTCAGTGAATTGTGTGTGATAGGCTCCTCATTGTGGATGATTTATAAGAGGTAGTGGATTAGATGGTGAATGATAAAGCTTCAGTTATTGATGGCTTCCCTTGTGAATTTTATAAAACTCTTTAGGACCTTATGGCATCTGACTTATACCATGTCTATCAAGAAGCATTTCTTAAACAATCTCTAGGGAAGAATATAACTAAAGGAAACATTAAATTCATACCTAAACAAGGGGATCCCAAGTTGATCTATGATTGGTGGCTGATCACCCTTCTCAATTTTTTCTACAAAATAATTTCTAAAGATTTGGCATTCTGATTACCTAATTTGTTGTCGTACATTATTTGCCCTAAGAAAACAAGATTCATCAAAAGTAGGTATATATTAGACATCATTATGATTTGGGAAGGAATGGACTAGGCAAGGATATCTAATAAAAATTGACTTTAAAAAATCTTATGACTATATTGAGTGGCCTTTCATGTTGGCCATGCTTAAAGCCCTAGGCTTTGGGCCAAATTTCATTTAAACCATCTAGATGCTTTTTTTTACACCTTAGTTGTCCTCTCTATAATAGATTTACGTCAAAAAATTTGGATTGTTTTAGTCTATTCACAAAGGATGCCCCTTGGTACCTACCTTGTATGTGCTTGCAGTGGAGGTTTTTGGATATATTCTTAGCAATGCCTAAGTTAGGGGCTTTGTCAAAGGAATCAATCTCCCTCCAAATAAAAAAACCCTCAATAATATATGCAATTACTGAATGGCCACTTTGTTGATGATTATTTCCTTACTATTATTGAAGAAGAGGATAATGTGGAAAATAATTTGTAGTGTCTCAAAACCTTATCCATTGTCTCTATCTCAAGCATCTAATGGCAAAAAATAGATGCTAAAAGTAGTCATACCTCCCCCCGCTAATGTGGGCTAGTAATTATGGGTGGGCCTAAATTTAACATGATGAAATCTTCAAGTTTCTTAGCATTCCTTTTGATTTTGAGGCCTCTCTACCCATATTATGGAAATATGTTATTGACAAAGTGGCGAAGAAGCTATAGGATTGGGTTAATAAGCCCTTATCATTATAGGAAAATTTTAAATCTACTTGAAATTACTTGTGACTACCCATGTCTACTACTCTTCATGTTGGGTGCCTTCCAAAAATTCTTACCAAAAACTTGAAAAAATTCTCAAGGACTTTATTTGGTCTAATTCTTCCCATGGCCATGGCTTCCATAGCAAAGCTTGGGAATAATACTAACTCTCATGGGATGATAGAGATATGGATCTCATCGACATTGGTTGTCAAGGAGTTGCCTTATGTTCCAAATGGATTATGTAGGCCATTGAAAAAAAGGAAGCTTGGAAGGTGTTGTTTTGACATTGCATTTACTCAAGCCTTCTTAGAGGCAAAAGAACCTAGAAAGGGCTTGGATTCTCCAATTTCCTCATCATAAAAACCCCTATTCAAATTATAGGGTCTTTTATTTCTAGAAGTATCAAGAAAGCATGGGAAAAAATCAAACCATGGCTTCTCTGGAATGGCTCAAGGTTTCAAGATGGGTTGTAAGCTGACAACCACTTCCACCTTCCCCTCTTATTGTTGAGTCTATCATGGAGCATACTTCAGATATAGATCATATGCCCAATCCCAACCAAATTCTCATTATGCCTAAAGAAGATCAAGATTTTGTTGAATTTATTAATCATAATTTGGTAGCCCTTCAACATTACCTTGCCATGAGCTGAACCCTTAATTCTTCAGATGACCCAATCTATGGTATGCCAACCTCTCTAATGGAGACAACTTTAGTTTCAATTGCCTCCACTATTTTCCCCATGGTTACTCAAACCACCACTTTGACAAGTAACCCAACTATAAATAATGTTCAAATTTTAGAATCACCAACTACCCAGTCCCACCTAAACCTTGGCGTGACTGCCCTACTTATGCAACCACAACTAGTTCAGTCAAGTCACACCCATTTTCAAAATTTAGTGGCACCTATTCCAACTACCCTCATGCCTATAATTACTAGATTTACAACTCACCCTTCATCTATTCTAACCATGCAAATAAATCAACCTATAATAACAACAACCAACCAAAGCATAGTCTCTAACCCAATGGGACAAGCCCTTTTTCTTTTCATACCCTAGCCTATGACTCATTATCCTTATGTTGCCCCAACACAACCTCAGCAAGTTATGTCATATGCTCCCTCTACTTACTCTCAGTTTCCCTATAATTTAGGAGGTTTCCCCAAAACTAATCCCCCTCTAAACCTCATTAAGATGTTGATGGACAAGATGTCTAATCTAGAGACATCTATTTCTGGTTCAAAGAATGTATTATCTTATGAAAAGATATGCAATGAACCCATCCATCCTTCTATGCCTATTCACCCCTATCTGAGCCAATGGGAACTTCCCAAATTTACTTATTTATATAGTAAAGAGGACCCACAATATCACTTGTGAGCATTTAGACATGCTTGATATTTAATAAGGCATGATGATGCATTACTAGTTTGCACTTTTCCTATGTCTCTTTTAGGTGCTGCCTTGGATTGGTATAGCTTTATAACTCATTACTCCCTTTTATCATTTACCTAACTTGTAATAATATTCCTAAACCACTTCTCTATTAACATTTCTAAAAAGGTTTCTATAACAGACCTCTATTCTATTAGACAATTTGATGATGAATCTATCATAGATTTTGTTGCTCACTGGAGAGGCTTGATTAATCAACTCTCCTTCTCCTTACCCCAACCTAAGCTTATTAAGGGAATTCACTAAACACATCTCTTCCACCCTCTAAGTAAAAACTTTCCACACATTTTATGAGGCCTTTACAATGGCATGGAAACTCAAGATTCAGGCTATCGATGAAGGTAGGGTCAAATTGTGCAGTAAAAACCCTAATTCCAAATCAAATGATTCCTCCTCTTCTAAAACTTCTCCTTCTAACCAAAAATCTAAATGGTCTACCAACATGGTGTTTATTAAGTTAGATTCTTCTACAACCAAAAACCAATCGACCTCCTAAAATCCAACCAAAGAATTCCAACAATAGTATGAACAAAGACAACACACTTCCATTGGGGAGTCATATACATCTATTTTAGAAAAACTATTACAACAAGGTTTCATAACCTTTCCTCAAATCAAACCTCTAATATAGTTTGACCCCTCCCATCCTATTCCAACTTGGTATAAATAATATGAGTTTTGTGGCTACCATCAAGTTAAAGACCACAATTCTAATAGTTGTAAGACAATCAAGAACATTATTCAAGACATGCTTGATAGGGATGATTTCATCTTGGATAATCCTAATGCACCCACTAATCAAAATATGGATGTGTTCAAATAGCCTTTTCCTAACTATTCACCTAATCAAAATATTTCTCAAACCATAACTAATTCAGGTGATCATAATATCCATACAATTAATATGGTTTTTACTTTACCTCTAGTTCAACCTCCCCTTCAACAAGAGCCACCCATTTTATCGACTCCTCTCCCACATTCAATATCATGTTTTTTTCTCATTCTTCCTCCTCAGGTATAATATCCTATTTCACCCATTCCACCAGAAGATCCTGTAATGCCAATTCATTTTGCACCAATATTACCTATCCTCTTACCACTTGAAGACCATAACCTACCTATTCCTCAACCACGTGTTGAATGGAACATCATTCTTGTGTTATACCCTCTTGAGGAACCCTCTTCACCTACATCATTCCTGTGTTATACCTCTCATGAGGAAGAGCCTCCTTTACCACTTCTTTTTCCACCAGAGGATCTTGTAATGCCAATTCCTTTTGCACCAATATTACCTATCCTCTTACCACTTGAAGACCACAACCTAACTATTCCTCAACCACATGTTGAAGGGAACATCATTCTTGTGTTATACCCTCTTAAGGAACCCTCTTCACCTACCTCTCCTCCACCAATAGATAGTAGTACCCTAACCACTCCACCTTTGCACCTAAAAAAGTCATTGTTATCTACTTCTACATTAGATGAGAGACCTATTGTGCCTACTCTAATTGTACAACTCTTACCCTTTATTTTACCTATGGAGGATCATACTTTACCTATTCCTCACCCACATGTTGAGGGAGAAATTATACCTATGCTTTACCCTCTTGAGGAACCTTTTTCACCTACCTCTCCTCCACACACGAAATACCATGTCTCTTCTCCTGTCTCTATCAAAGAGGACCCTATTGTGGTTCTTTCTCATCTTTGGACCAAATTAGTAGAGACCAATAATTTCCCTCTTTCTCAAACACCTCAACCTTCTAAAGATGCAACCATAAAGTTTACGTAAACTACATCTAAGCCCTTTTCATGGTTGGTGAAAAGTCTATAATTTCTTGACTCCACAAAGCTAGATCATGCAAAATTTTGGGACTGGCTTAAAACTCCTTATCCAACATAATGAATGTCAACCTTTACCACTAATCCTCTCACTGCCATTTACCTAAAGGTCTTCAACAAAGTTAGAGTTTCTCCACCAAAATCACTAGAATCTTGTCCATCTACATCAAAATCCTCACCTTTGCAAACATATACCACATTAAAGCAAATCAAGCCTTTAGGTGTATGGCCCATCTATAATCTAATTCATCCACAAGTGAAACTAGATTTAACTCCTCAACCACATGTTAGAGTTTCATGTCCTAAGCTAAATTTTTTTAAGATCCCTAGATCCTTTTGCCTTCAACCCTTAACTCTATCATCAATTTTAGGACCACACTCCTCTACTTTAGTTGGAGTATCATCGACCCAAGTAAAATAAAAGGTTAGGCTACCTCCACTACTACCTTTTCCACTTAGTAGGCCTTTTAAGTATGACACCATGATACCTAACACCAAGAAAGTGTCAAAAAAATATGTAACTCTACCAAATAAGGCACCACATAAAATCACTCCTATGACTCCTAAACAAAAGAAGGTGTCCACTCCTATTAGCACAATAAGTGCAATCCTACCCATAGGCTCTCATAGATTTTTCCTATGTTAGTTATTACAATCTTCCATAATAAATATTCATCCCATTAATCTTTATGTCCTCTTAGAATGAGGCCATCTTGGTTTGATGATACAAAAGTGTGTTTATATCATCATTCCCCTGGACTTGATATCGATAGTTGTGAAGCCCTCATAATAGTCATTTGACAACACTTTGATGTCGACACTCTCTTTGATGATAATCCTATTAACCTTCCTATTATTCCACCTTTGGCATCCATAATGCCTCCTACTATTCCACCTAAATTCAAACCCAAAGATGTGGTCATACCCCTTTTGCCACCTCCTTCACCTATATTTCAAATCAACAAAATTAATGTGGCCACATGGTCACAAAACCAAAAAGATAAAGGTAAGGAAAAATTCACAGCTCCTTGGGCTCGTCCCTTTTATAAAGACACTCCTCCCAATCCCAAGATTTCCATCTTGGGACTCCCTAAATTGACATCTTTAGATGTTATTCAAATCTCAATGGTGAAATAGCTTCACCAAACTCTTATGAAAATGTCCTTGTATGAGTTAATCCAAAACTCATCCCAATATTGTTAAGCTTTGATTAGTGCCTTTTAAGATATTAAAGTATAACCTGATGATCCTAAACCTCTTATAGATTTAGTCACCTCCCTTAATTCCATCTCCTTGATTAATTTTAGTAATTTAGATATTCCACTTCAACACCCTAAAGATTAGGATTCTACCCTTTTTATTACCACATATATTGATGAAACTCATGTCAAGAGAGTCATGATCGATGGGGGAGCTTGTATGAATATTATTTCCACCCATGCCTACAAGCAACTAGCCCTTCTTGATAATTGTGTGTCTCAAATTGATGCAGTACTCCACTCCTTTAATGATATTATAGCTACTGTGATGGACACTATTGTCTTACATATCTATGTAGGTCCCCACACTATTCTCAAGATCTTCTATGTTGTGGAGGGATAGTTCCAATATAACATACTACTTGGGTGACCTTGGATACATGCCATGTCATGTGTAACCTCAACTTTACACCATTATGTCAAGTTTGAACATGATGGACAAGTGCTTGTTATACCCACTGACCCACCTCTGTTTAAAACATGCAACATGACTTATAGTCCTAATGATGTTCTCATTCCATTGAAGACATCATCTTTCCCACATGATACTTCTGAAGCTTCTACAAGATCCACTCCCATGGTTACACAAATACCAAAAACACAAATTCCTAATAAGGATCCTATGGAGGAAACTTTTCAATGTTTGTCACTCAGTGACTATCATTTATTGATGCTTTACATGTTCTACATTCCATAAGAGTATGGAAAGCTTCACATGCATCCAAATTACAATCCTTGCATTGGGATGGTCATCCTTTATGGCCCCCCTAACCTTCAAACCAATTTCACATATGGGGGAATTGATCAATCTCCTATTGTTGGAAATCCATCTTCTTCACCATAACTATCTACCTATGACTTCTCTTTCCTAATCAACCCTATTTTTTCACACACTTATCTCTATCAATTTGACTAGAAAGGATTTGGTTTGGGTCATTATGAACAGGGTATCCATATGCCTATTGAATATCCTACTAGCAACACCATTAAAAATTCCTAAAAGAGGCATGGAGTGGGTTATGATGAACCAAATAAACTCACTAATCTCCACTTTATTCTCCACCATCACCTATTGAATTAGAGGTATCTATACGTCCTAATTTGTTCTTCAATAAATGCCATCCATTTGGGGCCTCTCACCTATCACCAAGGTAAGGAAATAAGGTCCCTTCCTTTTATTCATCCTAAAATAATTGATGAAGATTCTCCCACTATTAACACTGCCTAATGTAAAGATGATGATGCAATTCTCACATACATGGGTGCAGATGATTCTTATATCTAATGATCACTCCCATCCAAAACACAAGCTATGTTAAATGAATCAACCATTGATATCAACCTACCCTCTCACGATAATCCCCATGTCCTCAAGATTGGTCAATCTTTAGATTCCTCTGAGCAAGCTGATTATACCACATTTCTTAATAACCATAGCAAATCCTTTGCTTGGTCTTATAATTACATGCCTAGAACTGACCCCTTTATCATCACCCATAACATTGTCACCAATTGAGATGTCAAACTTGTAAAGTAGAAGCTTCACAAGATGCACCCTCATATTGCTCTTCTTGTTAAATAAGATATCTAATGCCTCATTTTTATTAACTTTATCCAACCCATCGACTATCCGTAATGGATTTCCAATATCGTTCCTATCACAAAAGTGATAAGGGGAATCCATATTTTCTCTGACTATCATGACTTAACCCTCTCTTGTCCAAAAGATGACTTCCCATTGCCAAGTATTGACCAACTTGTTGATTTGACAGTAAACCATGAGATGCTATCATTTATGGATTGATTCTCTAGATATAATCAAATCTTGGTTGCTCCTAAGGATTAGCACAAGATAACCTTCATTACCCCATGGGGGACTTTCTATTATTAGGTCATGACTTTTGGTTTGAAGAATATTGATGCCACCTATCAACGTGCCATGACTTACATTTTCCATGATATCCTACATAAAATTATGTAAGATTACATGGATGACTTACTTGATAAGTCTAAACTTCGCCAAGATCACTTAACAATTCTCAAAATTATATTTTCTCATCTCCTCCATTATAACATTTGACTAAACCCAAAAAAATGTGTCTTTGGTGTTTTTTTTGGTAAGCTCTTAGGTTTTATCATTTCTCTCTATGGTATCAAGGTTGATCCTACTAAGGTTAGAGAAATCCTAGAGATGCCTCTACCTATTAATATCAAATAACTCCATAGCTTGCAAGGCAAACTTTAGTCAATTCATTGCTTTATCTCTCAGTTATCAGATTATTGCCAACCCTTTCACCATCTCCTCAAAAAGGATGTATCATTCCATTGGAATATAGATTTCCAAGAAGCTTTTGATGAACTTAAATAATATATCCTTTCCCCACCAATTCTTATTCCACCTAAGAAAAATTAGCCTTTCTACCAATACATCTTTGTAATAGACCATTCTCTAGGTGCTATGATTGTACATCGAGATGATCAACATAAAGATCATGCAGTTTACTTCATAAGCCACACATTTATTGATTATGAGACTCAGTATACCCATACTAAAAAACTTTGCCTCACATTAGTCTTTTCTACCTCCAAGCTTTGCCATTATCTCCTAAATCATAAAACCTATGCGGTCACCCATACTGATCCTCTCAAATACATGCATTCCAAGCCATATCATAACCAACATGTAGCTCGATGGCTCATGATTATTGCTAAATTTGACATAGAATTCATTCAAAAAAAAATTATCAAGGGGAAAACAATCACTGACTAGGTAGTTGCCACTCCTTTACTTAAAAATTAACCTTCAAACCTTGAATTCCCTGATGAATCCATTGCAATGCTCTCCATCGATGACATCTCCTATTAAATGATGATGTTCTTCAATGGTTCTAAATGTTAACATGGTGGGGGTGCATGGGTCATTCTTATTCCACTAGATGGTGAACCTATGGCTTTGTGATTTTAACAATATTTTGAATACACTAAAAATATGGCTAAATATAAGGCTTTGATCTTAGGACTTCAAACAACTCTCTTCTTGGGTATCAAATCCATAACCATTTTCAGTGATTCTCAGCTAGTGGTTAACCAAGTTAATGGTTCCTACCTATGTAAAAATGAAATTCTGTAGTGGTATAAACATTGTGTAGATACACTCTTAGGATCATATAACTCCTATCTCTTACAAACTATTCCCCGATCTACAAACAAGCTTATTGACACAATGGATTTAGTTGCTTCACACATACCCTCTTCATCCTCTTCCTGAAGAATCATATAACTATTCATCGCTTAACATTACCCTCATATGTATCAACTAACATCCTCTTTATTAGAAATGTAACCTCCAACCCACATGACTTATGGTACAAGAAAATCATAGATTACCTTTCCTTTTCTGTTACCCCTTTTGATCTTTCCAATAATGGGAAATGTGGCTTCATAAAATGTGACACTCATTACACTATGCTAGGGGGACTTCTCTACAAGTGGATTTTTGATGGTCTTCTCCTTAGATGCCTCACTAGTACTGAGACTCCCTTTGATATTAAGGAAGTTCATGATGGGATTTATGGTGGACATTTCAATGGTCATGCAATTACCAAGCATATCCTTCGACATGGCTATTATTGGCCCACACTCCATCAAGTTTGTGCTGATTACATTTGGAATTACATCAAGTGTCAACAACATGCTAACATCCTTCACATTTTGAGTCATGTATTATAAGTTTCAAAGACTTCTGGCCATTCTCTCAATGGGGCTTGGATTTAATAGGAGAGATTAACCCTCATTCATCCCTTCATCATTACTCCATCATTATTACCACTGAATACTTCACCAAGTGGGTTGAGGCCATTTTTCTCATCTGTACTAAAGCTGACAATTTTTTTGACTTTATCAACCATCACATCATCTATTGTTTTGGTGTTATACATAAAATTATAATAGATAATGGCAAATATTTCAAAAATAAGACTATTCAAAGTCTTTGTGATACATTTGGAATCAAATGAAGCTTCTCATCACCATATTATCCATAAGATAATGGATAGGCAAAAGCTTCTAATAAAATATTGACCAAAATTCTCATGAAGGTAGTCAATGATACGGTCAAGGATTGGCACATGCAAATTACCTTTGCTTTATGGGCTTATCGCACTAATATTTGAACCCCTATGTGTGCTACCCATTTTTCCTTGGTCTATGGGACAAAGGCTATTTTGCCTTTTGAGGTCCAAATTCCTTCTCTATGCATTTTTCTCAGAGACATCCTTACTAATGATGACTTTCACCAAGAACATTTGGCTCAACTTGAATTACTTGATGAGCACCATCTCATAGCCCTCAACCACATCCAAATATATCAAGAGCATATCAAATGTGCTTATAACAAAAACCTCAAAGAGTGAGATTTCAATATTGGAGATTTTGTCTTAAAATAAAATCAACATGTGATGAACATGGAGAAAATCAAACGGGGTAAGTTTTCTCCTAATTGGCTTGGACCTTATATCATAACTCACAAGTATGGCTCAAGAACTTATCACTTATCTTCTCTCGAAGGTAGGCCAAAACTTGAGTTTTTAAATGCCTTATGCCTTTGACTATTCTTTTGTTAACCAAGCATCACTTCACCTCATGTTTAACTTGATCTCATCCCTTAAACATCCTTATTACATTCATTTCCATTCCTCTTCACCCTTACTCTTATACACTTAGTTAACTTATATAGTGGCATGGTTTTTCCCTCAAAATGGACAACCCCTAAGTCTCTATAGTTTTGTCCATGACTAAAATATAAAAACAAAAAAAAAAAAAAAGGATATGTGACAAGTTAAAAGCTATCAAGTCATGCTTCTCAACATAGACTGCTCCCTTGAAGGACAGTGATTTAAACATACAAATAAACACTTAGACCACTCCCTTGAAGGATGGATAAGCCAAGCTTTATTCTCAAAGATAACTACAAACAAAAAAAATCTTCTCATATTGATCTTTTTTATACGACTTTAACCCATAAAAAATACCATTGTAGGCTTCCCACATTAATCAGCTTACAAAAAAAAAGCTTTAAGTCATGGACTTGCTTATAGTAGCTCTTGGGTCACCCATATTAGGGGCATATCATCCCCACTTTGTAAGTTATGATACCCAAACATTTTCCCTCATTTTATAGTTTTTTCCTTCATACTCTTTTAAGGAATTGTGAAGCTAATTTAACATAAGGTAGACATGATGCTTCTATAACAAACACAATGGTTCAAAGATATAAGGCATGAAAGAGGCTTATTTTCTTGATCCTATTTATATTTAGATTATGGTCTTTGCTAGTGCACAAGTATTATGCCTCTTTATTTTCCCATCGAAACCACATGTCAATCTCTCTATTGAGATGAAAAACAATGTCATACCAACACTATAAAAGCCTACTCCATTTATTTTATGCATAGGCCATCACAAATATGGGAAAATGTTGAAATAAAATAACATAACCAACCCATTCATTTTAAATATACACCATTACAAATATGGAAAAATGATAAGATGAAACTAACCAACCAACTATGCATATACCATCACACATGGAAAATGCTTAGTACACCTTAGCTAACATGCTCAACATTAACATCAAATTAACATAGCATAAAATCATCATCTAAATAATCATCATCTATATCATCATCATCTATGATAAATAAATTCAAAATCAAAATAAATAAACATCTCATGTGTGTGTGTGTGTATATATATATATATATATATATATATATATATATATATATATATATATATATATATATATATATATATATATATATATATATATATATATATATATATATATATATATATATATATATATATATACTCAGAATACATGTCCATAAATATATCATCATAATATCATCTCTCTCACTCTCTCTCAAAAAATACATCTCCCATCTTCAGTGCACATGCCAGTGTACATATGACATATATAACCAAAAAGGCAAAATCTAACACTTAGGGTCTTTGAGGCTCTCCACATGATCATGAGGAAGTGGTGTCATCACCACTCTCCACCCATCTGCATTTGCATGAGCTAGAATCCATGACATGTGACATAGATCTCTCCTACTCTCTAAACTTTGAATATCTCTAAATAGATGGAAACTCCATGATGGCCCTCTCATAATAAATAAATATCATCTAGGGCAATCGTATATCTCACTAGAGACATGCTCTATCATGGTCTCATAACACCTACTGATAGCTCAACCTATACTAGTCCATGTGGTGGAGGAAGAGAAGTAGCTTGACGTATTACTCTTAGACTATCCCTCTCTATTGTCACTATAGTCACCTGACCCTATAAGACTCTGACCTGGACATGTAGTGCTTTAATCTAGCCTTGTAGTGCCCTAACTTGGCCCTATAACATTATCACCTACTCCTTTAAGGCTAATACCTATGCCTATGTTATATCTCTACCCTACATTTGAGTATCTTGTGCTTGTATGGCTGCATCCCTCTCTCTCACTAACTCTTATAAATTTGGTGGTGGCCTCCTAACCTCCATCATAGGATGTAAACTTACCCACCAAGCTATATATACTATTGTTCACCATATATCTCTTACACCTAGCTGTACTAGTAGTTCCTCAAAATCTAGCCCATCTATCTCCTAGGGAAATGGTAGGGGTACCTTTATGTCATGCCTACTATATCAAGGAAAGGTAGGTGTTATATACTATAGTATACAAAATTACCTCCTGACTTGTGCCATGGGTACCATCTCCAACTCACCAGCTCATCTCCCCCTAACCCATAGTGAGCTCTAAAATCCAACCAACTATTGTGCCTATCCTCTAAATATGGGATGTGTCAGGTAGGGTTTTCACAAAATATCTACAAAGATCAAAACTTCTATCATGCACATATAATATGCAACATCACACACTACACCATCCACTTGAGCTTGTGTCATGTCCTCTCTCCAACATCTAAAGCCAACCCTAAAGCTAGCTAGAATCGTAGTAGGTAACCTCAATGGTCAAGTCACCATGATGTGCTCATATGCCTAGTAGTGTAGTAGATGGATGACACATAAACTATATTCCTATCATAGTCTCAAACCCCATAACTCTCTATATAACTATGCCAAAAACACTAGACCCCATGTAAAAATAATCCACTACTCAACAATCTATGCAATCACACCTATCAATGTAATAAAAAATCTTCCACCATCTACATCTAGTAATGCATACACTATGATCCCTATCATCATCAAGATACTCAGTCGATGTTGCTCCTCATTGGCCATATATAGTAGTTCATAAGCAAAACTCATATAATGATAGGTCACCTCATTAACATGCTCTCCATATAATGTGATCATGTGTATATCATATTCCTCTCTTGAGCATGTGAAGGTCTCCTTACCTAAGAGTGGTAGCCCTAAAATCCTATAGGCATCCTCCTAGGTCATTATCAACTCTCTAATCAGTAGATGGAAGGTGTTAGTGGTGTGATCCTACCTCTCAATCAATTCTATCATAAGGCTCACATCTCAATTGACTCGACAATACCATCACACTCCTCCTAACCTCATAGTGGCCATATGATCCCACTCATCTAGGGTGACATGCCTCCTCATCCATGCTAGCAACCTCAGTAGGTGATCCCACAACATCAGCTCCATCCTTGCCTACATCCATACAGACACAACTCAAGTCACATACTTTCTAATATAAACTACCACCACATTTTTAACTTCTCTTTGAGATAAATACATTGGTCTAACGCCCTAAACTAGGTGTTTTAGGAAACACTCAGTTGACATGGGGTATTTTGAGGTTAACTCAACTATATACCCACTAAAGTATTTACTCTACTCTTCCCTATCTACCCTAGGATTTACTACCTCTCTATCCAAACCCTATACCCAATTGCCTATCACAACTCTAGGCCTCATAGCCTATATCCCTAACCCTCGACCCTATGCCCTATCTTTTAAACTAGGCCTCCTGACCTATCTCAACCTCAACTATACCTTAGATATTTTTCCTAGGATTTGGGATAACTACATTGGCTTGAGGCCTTAAACTAGGCTATGTAGGCAAGACTCAATTGATATGGGGTCTTTAAAGGCTAGCTCAACCATTAGGCTAGTTGACTACTTCCATTATGGATCCAAACTGACCTTTTCTCCTATTTTGTTGGTTCTTCATAGTCACCTACATTGGTTTTAATGTCGACATCGGTGCTTTGTAGGCATAAATGTTGATTGATGTTAGTAGATACCTAATAACCTTGGTATCATGTTAGTTGACATCAGTAAACCCCACCAACATTGGTGATTGGTTTTGCCCTAGGGCTGAATGACCTATCCCCAACACTACAATTTTAACCTAAAAAAGCTACCCCAAATTCCACCCAACTTATCCTACAACTACCCTACCCCATTTCCTACCCTCTACTAATATTTTCTATCTTCCACCTCTAAATTATCCTAAAAACTCAAAATAACCAATTCAAGTTTCAAAAAAAATCATCAAAACTCTTACCTCATCTCTCCATCTCCTCTAGGCTGGCACAGCTAGCTCTTGTGGTGTTGCACCTCCCGCTAGGTCTCCTCCTTGCTCTACCATCTCAGTCACTCTCACAACTCTTTTTCTCTTCAATAAAAAGTTGCAAATGAGTTTGGTCAATTTCTAAACCCCCTTTTGTCAAGTTTGGTCAACCATCAACATCAACATGCTTGACCTAATCCATTGATGTCAACACTTATGCCTACCAACATCAATAACATTACCCTAATATGATGGCATTGACACCAATTACTATCAACATTAGTGATATAACCAACATTGACACCATTGCATTGATGTTTCCACCATCAACCACCACTCTTTAGACTCTACCCATTATTGGGGCACTTTGGAGATCACATATATCTCCCTGACCACAACCACCAACTTGGAGATCATATATATCTCACCAACCCTCACAATCACCCTTAAAGACATCATCTCCCCCATGACAACTTTGCTTCGAGATCATGAATATCTCCTCACTCATTGACCCTTTTACACCAACCTTGTATCACCTATCTTGATCGCTTATGTTATTTTTCTATAGTTGGATATTGTACACATGTATGTATATTAGGTCTTTTGGATGGAAACCAAGCTCATCTTGTCATTTTAAACCTTTTTTATTTTCTAGGGGCACTTACTACCTTAGATATCTGGGACACATCGACCATTGGAGCTACAACTTTGATTTTTTTGACCTATCAACTATCACTTACAAGCTATGCTTTAGTTATTTCTATCCAAGTCCTCCTCAACCTTGACTAATATTGCCTTTGTTGACTATAAATCATATTAGTATACACACATGAAGTGATACTCAGTTCTAGTTTCTCCTCCATCGATTCCTACTTTGAGGGGGGATACCTCATCTAATATTTGGAGCATCTAACTCCTATTTTTGTCTTGTAACTTGTTAGTGAAAATTGGAAGACAAAAAGGGGAAAATGTAGACACCAAAATTATGTCACACACACATAAATAACTCCCTATGTCAAAACCCCTTATAAGCATATTTATAATAAAAACAATTAGCCTCCCTATCCCATGATTTTACCCCTCATACATTTATTTAATTTAAAATACTTAATTAAGTTAATTAAAAACCCCTTATGCCACCTTATATGTCCACCTCACCTTAAGACTAATTCTTACCTGATGAGTCACCTCAAGACTTGGTCCCCTCACCCTAACTACCCAAGACTTATTCTCACCTCAAAACTAAATTCCTAACCAATTACATCCTTCTTAACCTCTTATTTTTACTATTTTATAATGGGTGCCACACTTGACATGAAGAGCAATAAAAATAGGCCAAAAATGGTAAGTTTTACATATTCTAAGGCCACCAACATCGATCAACCCATGGCCAACATTGATGGGATCCTCAACATTGGTTATATAAGCTAAAATCCCACTTTATGTTTAGGTCAACAAAAATCAAGAAAATTGATTCTTACTTGCATTCAAGCTCTCAGCATTCAACTTTCAACATCCTAGCTTACTTTTATCTTACATAAGTCAATCATGATCAGGAACTAATATTTTGAAAACCAATATCACCCACTTGTTTTCTCTATTCAAGGCATCAATTTAGACTACCTGATAGGAGCCATCAATCTAGTACTTATCATTCAATCACCACTATAGCTAAGTACATCACTTATTATGTAGTTCTTTTACATTGTTACTTTACTAGTACTTTACATCCATAATTCATTTCTTTACACATTCTTGACTGAACCCCCATGAGGGAGTTACCAAGATTCCTTGCTTGTTTCCCCTTGACCTGGCACACTAAACATCTGACCAAATCTATCGAAATCATACTCTCTCATAACTCTCCCCAACCTCCTATACCTGATCAAAACCATTTCCTAGAACCAAAAAAGACTTCTAGAAGTTCCTAGGTAATTATTTCTCCTATTGATCCTGACATCATAATTGACATTAGTCACTTTCACCCATCAACATAGATAGAATAACTGATATTGATCACTCCCGTATTGACATAGGTGACCGTGGATTTTTCTAACCCTTCCAAAACCTACCCAAACACCTAAAATACAAATAGAATATACCACATGTACCTTGTTACTCTTTTCTAGCCTCAAGCAATGAATAATGGTAATATTATCTCTCTTTTACTCTCTATTTACCTCTCTTTTAGTTATTTATTACTCTTTTGTCTCTCAAAAGTGGAGTGTCATCTCTAAGGAAGTTTCACACTCCCTAGAACAAGCACATAGCTTGGTAGCTCACTCATTCATCTACTAACAAACATTTTGTGGTAATGCTTTCTTACTTTTAGGTAGTCCTCCCCAGCCAAAGAGGAGTGCTCACAATGTCTAGATATGGCATGCAAGCCAATCCAAGTTCATTCTAATCACTTATCCCTATCATTCTTCTCTATTTTCCTTAGACATGAAATAGACAAAATTTAGTGAAAGACCCATAGGCAAAAGGCCTTTGTATTTAGGGGTTTCCATTCCCAAATGTCTTTTTTGTGGCCATCTAGAAACACTCCCTCATTTACTCTAACACTTCTCTAAAACCCAATAGGTTTGGATGTGGATTCATTACCTTTTTAGGCCTTTGTAGCCTAAGTTTTTTTAGTGATAGCATATCCTTCTTGGAGATAAACCCACCTTGACTTTTAAGTATATCTAAGTATGACATACTTTCAAATTTGAGATTCTATTTTGGTTATGGAAAGAAAGAAATAATTTATTATTTAATAATGTTTATTTAGATTGTAATTTTTCTACTTTCAACAAATCTTCTATTATTTCTAATGTTCTTTTTTAGATTAAAGTATAGGATAATAAATTAGCCATAGAGCTTGGCCATCTTCAAGCCCACCTCACTCATTGGAGAGATGTTATGTATGTCATGGGGTACATTCCTCCTTCACTGTACACAAATAACATAGCCACTAGAAGAAATGTTAGTCCTCCTAGAGGTGGTCATCAACATAGCTAATCTTGGTTTCATTCTCATAATGACACTCTATACCAGTGCATGTATCCTTCTAGACAAAAATGAGGGTGGCATCCCCGACCTCCTTCCCCTACTAGGTAGGATGGTTTGGGTGGTCCTCCTCTTCCTGTATGTCTAGATGTTTCAAGGGTTCCACTTGGAGGCTAGATTAACATGTTAGATAAGTTCCCTAGGCTCTCTATTGTAATTTCTCCTACTCTTCAATGGGAAGATGATAAGGACACTACTCAATATTTTGGTTGGGAGCTAATTCTAAATGTAAATGAATTACCTATCTTGGGTTGGGTCTAGATGATATGAATCTTCTACCTCCTAGTCTTGCACTAAAAACTTAGTTATGTTTCCTTTTTTGTTAATGCTATTGTGATTACTCTTTCATAGCTGGGGCCTAGCATTGTTTTTCATAGTTATTATGACTCATTTTAGTCTTGGCCTAGTTTTAATTGAGGTGTGCTTCCATACCACCTACTTTTTTGTGAATTATTTGTATATTTTATATTTTTATTAATATATAGATATATATCATTAAAAAAACTAATAATAAATAAATCAAAAAGGAAGAATTTTAAATCTAGGTAATAAATCCATATTTTATATATATATATATATATATATATATATATATATATATATATATATATATATATATATATATATATATACTAAAACATTTAGTTTCAATAGTGATAATCATAATCCAAATGTACGGGCACGTAATAAAAAAATTCTCATAATAGAATATCAGCAAGAGAAATATAATATTAATATCCATAAATGAAATATAAATCCAATAATGGTATATGATGAGATGTAATATAATGAAAATAAGTAAAATAGTAATCATAAAAACATAGACATTGAAATATAAAAATAAATGTTGAACCTATCATGACATCTCCTACACTTTATATATACTTCCTTCTAGAAGTCAAAGAAATATATGTGGTAATTAAACATGTAATGATGATGTGTCATCTCATAAGGCAATATAATCATCATATTTTTCCCAATAGACCTTAAAATAATCTAGGTCTTTTCATTAAAGGGCCAACCTCTAACATTCTAAAGCCTTCACAAGCTTTAAAGTAACTTGTCTATCCTCTGCTACCGACAAGGTAGACCAATATGGAACATTGGATACAACTAGGACATATTTTTTTAAAACTAACACACCAAAAACATCATGAACCCACAACAAAATAAGTGGAAACATTAGTTGGTATGCTAATAGACTAACCCTCTCTAAGATATAAAAGGGTCCCATAAAACATGACATGAGCTTGTAGAATTTTACCTAATGGATAGGGCTCTTAGAGATCACACACATCAAAAACCTTATCATTAATAGAAAACATATGATCCAACCTCTTAGAATTTATTAAGATATAGTCCCTATATGTGAATTTAGTGTTCTGCATTAAAATATTAATTTATTATTGTGTGTAAATAATGTGTGGAGTAAATATTTAAATAATTTGTGGAAATAACTCATATGTAGTTTGTAGAAGATAGGATTGTTTAAGTGAGAATCTATAAGAAAGATAAGTGTGATATTTGTGGGGATAAGAGATTAATATTGACTCTTATTTTTAGGATATATTTACACTATATATTATAATTTAATCCATTGAATAAATTATAGAATTTAATTGACACCTACATTATGCTATTCATATCCAAGCCTTTAACTCTTTCACAACACATAAATTATATAATATGGTGTAATTTTTACATCTGGTATCAAATCAATGTCTGTCAGACCTCTTTGTTTTCATTCCAGTCATTTGTTTTCACATCCAAATAGTTTAATAGTTAGGCAGTGCAGCCCATGTGCAAATGTTAATTTTGTCCATACACCTTACTTGCATGATATTAAAAAGTTTTCAATACAAACCATGTGAAACATTCATCATCAAAATGCATTATATTGATTTTTAGTTATGGATTACACTTCATGGAATACAGCTCCACCCAATGGTTTTATCAATCAATTCCCATAGCAAGCTTTGTATTTTTAGACCTATTCTCTCCTCATCATTCACTATTTGAGCTCCAACATGCATTTTGAATTCATCTGAGATTTCTCCATCACATCTACCTTAAATTGATCCTCTTTTTCAAATGGTGGTACACAAGTTGCACACCATTTAAAATTTCAAACCACCTTAGCCAAACCCAGTAGCTTCTTTCAAATCTCCACACCATATTATGTACACCTATTAATTCACTCATTCCTCTTTGCCTCACAAGCTATGCCTTGATATTTTCTCCTTGTGTCACTTCGGTCATTAGGATCACACCAGCCCTTAATTTAACTTGGTAGTGAAACTCGACAAAATTTAACTCGATCAATGACCAACTCTATGGCTTTATCCATGACATTAAATATAGACTTCATCTTCATAGTCTTTGGTTTCTCCACCTCAGCAAGCTCAACTCAAATGATCTTGGATCATGTTATCCTCTCCAACATGGCCTACTTACTTTCTAAATTTTGTATACAAATGCAGCCCATAGTTTTATTTGTTTGGTTTCCGTTTAGGTTAGGTATTTATGTTTAGGTTACATATTAATTCATTATTTTTATTATTACTTAGTGTCTTAGGTTATAATTATATTAATATTTATTTGATTTTTATTTTTTTAACTATGTAATTGTTTTGAAGTTTTTCTTATTGTTTTAATGTTATAGTTTTTGTCTTGAATTTGTCGATTATCAAAAAATGTTGTGAGCATCATTTTGATTTTGTTGAAAGCATAAAATAAACCATCAAAGGCATTTTTCTAATAAAAAAATATGTAATAATATCTTATTTAATGTAATGGATGCATTTTTAGGTGAACTTGATGTCCATCTTGATGGGGGAGAGGGGGGAGGAAAAGGGGGAGGGTGTCAATGTAAATATCTTTAATCCATGTGGCTCTTCTCCCCATGTTCACACTAAGGGGGGAATGTTAGGATTTAGTGTTTACATGTATATTTAGAGTGAACTCCACATTAGACTATTAATTCATTATTATGTATGTGTAAATAATGTAAATTATTGTTATAAAAAATCACATAGAGTTTGTATAAGATAGGATAGGTTGAGTAAGAATCTCTATAAGAGATAAGTGTGAGAGATTTGTGTGGATAAGAGATTAGTGTTAAGGGGATAAGAGATTAGTTTTGAATCTTATTTTGTAGAATATATTTATAGTATATATTATAATGTATTCCATTTAATAAATTATATAAGTTGATTGACCCCAAAAATTATTTGTTGCATAGTTGAAACTTTAGCTCATTTAAAATAAATAAATTATCTAATATGGAGTAATTTACACACTTATTCTAACTCTCTTGTGCCTCATGTATGCACTATCAAATGTGAATTGCCTATCTCTCCATATCTTGAACTAATACAAGTCCAACACAATCATAGTCCTCTAGATGCTCCCAACTCAAAATATTATTGCACTCTCTACCATACAAAGCCTTAAAATACACCATATAGTGGAATTGTGGTAATATTTACTATATGAAAATTCACTTAGGTAGAGGTAGTCATCTCAACGAGACTTCTTATCCATAACATACATATGTAATATATCGTTTATGACTAGGTTAAATTTCTTAGTTTGTCTATTTATCTCGATATGTTAGGACACATTGAAATTGAGCATAGTCCCAAATTCTCTCTAAAAGTGGTTAAAATTTTGGAGGTATATATAAAATCCTAGTTAGAGATGATCTTCCAGGGTATATCATACAATTTGACTGTCATCTAAAAATAATCTGGCCATAGATGTGGAATTATAGGTGGTTTATGTGGGTGAAAATTATGCCACGTTATTCAACTTTCCCACTATCATAATGATGGCATCATGATAATAAATATATCTGAGACTAGTAATAAATTCCACTAAAATTACATGCCATTTAAATTATATACTATCATTAGGATATATGATCCCTACTAGATGTTCATGTTATGTTGTGAAGCAATGAAATCTAAATCATTTGGATAAAAAATATACCATGAATATATGTATACCAATCCAAAAATATAAATAGTTAATCTCAACATGAACCTTATTTAAACCAGGAAGAACTAAATATGGTGATAGATTGGGATTAAACAATATTATCTATCATCAATCTTTAGAATATGATACATAGATGCACCCTTTAAGTTACAATATGATCAGTGTCAAAGAATACCCTTAAAAATTACCCAAAAATTCCATTTGTGAGTCATCTATCATCTCACATCCTAATAAAACCTATCATATGGGATTCACTTAGGAATGTGACATCACAATTAGCTAGTGTCTTATCTTGCCAATAGCATCTACAACAATGTTCTCCTTTCTCTTTATGTGATCTATGTCAAATTTATACTCACATAGTAATTCCATCCAATGCCATTGATGAGTATTGATATTTCAATAGGATAAAATATGTTGTAGGGTTAGATGGTTAGACCTATAAAAAAAATATTGACCCATCAAAAAGAGGAACCAACACTTGAGGGATTGAAAAATCATTATAAAATATAAGCCATGGGTGGGATATCTTAGATCATAATATTTTATTTTTTGAGGCTTGTATGCCACCACCCTACTATCCCAAATGATAAAGAAATCTAAAGCATTATTTTGAGGCATTTGTGCATCCCATTTTTTTATGTATGATTAATAATTGAAAGAATGGGTGCACTAGTGAGGTTAAATTTTAGATTTTGAAATGCCCTCTTACACTCCTCCATAAAAAAAAACTTATTCCCTTTACTTTGAATAGAATGGATGGGATGAGCTATATGTGGAATGCCTATGAATTTTTGGTAATAACCTACTAATCCCATAAAATTTTGTACTTAAGTGATGGAAGTAGGTGTTGTACACTCTATAATCATTTGAATATTCAATGGATCTAGCAATATTCCATCACATGAAGTGACATGGACCAAATACTATATCTCTATCAAAAATAAGGCACACTTGGCCAATCTTCCATATAGTTTATGCTCTTAGAGACATTAAATAATCCTTCACAAGTGTTATTAATTTTCTTCCATTGTACATGAGTAAATCAAATTATAATGAGTAAATATCATAATAAACTAGTCTAGGTATTGGTGGAACATGATGTTCATGAGGCTCATAAAGATTAATAGGGAATTAGCTAGATCTAAGGATACCATTGTGAACTCGTATTGTCCATATTATATTATGAAGGTAGTATTATGGATGTCTATGTTTTATATCCTCAATTAATGATGACCCAACTTAAGATAAATTTTAGATAACACCTTGGCTCCCTTGACTTGTATAAACATGTTATCAATGTGAGGTAATAGAAACTAGTTTTTGACAATCACTTTATTCATCTACTGGTAATTTTTGAAAATATAGAGTGAGTTATCCTTCCTCTCAACAAATATTATAGGTGCACATTAAGAAGAGATATTAGGGTGAATGTGATCCTTATACAAGATCTCTTGTAACTAGATACTGATATCACTAATCTTAATCAAATTCATATTGCATACATCTTTCAAAATTAGCTTCACCTCATGAACAAAATCCATGGAGAAATTAATGTCATATTAAGAGGTCATTCCAAGAAATTCATCATAAAAATTAGTTACAAACTTACCAAAAATAGGGTGAGAATCCAAGATAGTCACATTTCCATCATCCTTGGATATGTCACTCACCTAAATGCCATATAAATAAAATACCTTTCACATGTTTCACCTAAGTTTCTTTTCAAAAAGTATGGACAACTAAACTAGCCCCTAAATGCTACATATAATCATATATACATCTAAATAATCATGACACTAAATAGTCTTAGCATAAAAATCAATATGATTTTTATGGGTCTCTAACTAGTCCATACACAAAACAATATCATATGATCCCAAAGCTAAAATATGTATATATAAGATGATCGAAAAGAACTCTTTTATCCAAGATCCAACAAATAATCAATTTATTTATAGGATATTATACCTAGTATCCATGTCAACCACCAATGGGTCTAATTTCCTAATTTTCACTAGTCTATAATGGTATGCTATTAATGTTAAAATAAAATAATATGATACATCAAGGTTAAAAAGAACTAATACCAACATTTTTATGGCCTAATGCTTAGCCTGGAGATCATCTTTAGCAACATATATTCTATGAGATCATCCAATGTCTCCCACTTTATTTTCAAAACACATTTATATATTCCCTATGACACTTTTAGGTATCTAAGGGAAATATCTAGCATAATGGGGTCATACAAAAATATTCTTTTTGTCTCATGGTCCAAAACTTAGAGAGGAACCAATGGTCACATGAACCTTATTATCACCCCCTTTCCCATATTATTACGATTGATCATGTGCCTAAGCTTGCCTCTACTATCAATGTCCTTGAAATTATCTTGAGAATGGTTCATACCCATTCATGTCCTCTCACACTTTCTCCTTGGACTCTACAAAGGGTGTATTTTCTAGATCTATTTTGGTCCTTATGGTTAGCCTTACTATTGGGCCTATTTTTAGATTAACATTATTTTAATACACCTTTAATATGTGGTGTTTTTTTATCATTATCTATTTTGATTTTTCCATTGAATATTCCCTCTAAAACAATCATGTTCCTCTTGAGTCCCACCTATATTTTATTTTGGAATCAATGTCTTCTCAATTGTGACCTAAATCATCCTATGATCAAGGAAGTGAGAAACACTAGAAATATTATCATTAATAAATATAATGTGACGTAATAACAACTCCACATCATGTGAAAATTAAAAATTAAGGATTAGATCAAGTAATATAGTCTCATACTCTACAAAAATACCCTATGCTACTAAAGGGCATCAAACTCATTAATCTTATAACATTGGATGTGTCTAGAGAGATATTGATCCTTAAAGTTATGACACAACTAATCCCAAGTGATATTATTAGTGTGTAAATCACACTTAATATACTATTTATCCCACCATTCCAATATTTATCCTCTTAGTAATTGAGTATCTAGTTAGGGTCTAGTGTTCTTGAAGTACCCATGTGTGAAACTAATTATTAATATTTTATAACCATGATTTTGCCTCTAATCCATCAATCAAACCAAAAAAATTAGGAGTAAAAAATCTAGTGATCTCATGGATGTGGTTATCCATGGCCATCCCTCCATGAATCTAATGTTGAGTTGATTGTGTCTTGTGATAATCTTACCTTGGAGATCCATAAATTTTATAGTGATCTATGTTAGAGCTCAATTGATGATAGTCAACACAAGGAGACCTCATTCTATAGTGTCCCTCTTGAGATGAGTGTCATCCCTATGTCATTATAGTATAATTTTTATTATGGATAGCCCTTTATCTAGAGTGAATATGAGAACCTTATCTATGATTCATGTATAATTTTACCTACAACTCCAACTAAGTGGCATAGTCATTAGCTCTCTTATCCAAATGAGAAAATAATTTTTGTAATACCCTAATGAACTTATGGAGAGCCTATAAAATCAAAGATAAAATCTAAGGGACCTCCTATGGATTATATTTTATGCATAAAAGGGGATCTTGATGTTATAATCTAATCTCTAGCTCTATCTCCATGAACCCTAACCCACTAGGGTCATACACTAAACATTATGGGGATATAGATGCCATAATATTAAAAAGAGAATATCCTACCTAATTATCCATCTAATACAAAAGTAAGAGGTGATTAAAAATAGTTATCAAAACCAAAAAATAACATATCCTTTAATAGATGAATAGAAAACCGGGGGTGGAGAACCAGGAAGGAGGCACTAACCATGGAGGGACATCAAAAGAGGAAAAAGAAAATGAAGGATCTAAATTTCCTGCTGATAAAAAGACTGGTTTACCCTTGAATGGATTGGATCCTTTCTGTGGTACCAATACTCCCCAATAGGATTATTCTCTTGTGGTGTTGGGGCTAAAGACTAAAAAGGAGAAAGAGAATGGGCATTTAAACAAGGGAAAATCCTCAGAAGTGTAGAAGGTAGAGCACTCAGAACAAAAGAAGTGGTCCTCTTTGTTTGGCAAGAAACCCAATGAAAAAATTCTCTTCCCGCCGGTTATTACTAAATCTTGCTGGGAGAAAGGTGAGTTTCAAGTATTTATCCTAGATCCTTTAATAGACTTTTTTGTGTCTTCTTTGGAATTCACCCTAGTTGGTAAATTTTTAGGGGCAAGACCAGACCTAGAATCCCTCACCAAGATGGTTAAAAAGAAATGGGTTATTCGAGGAGATGTTGAAATGGCTCCTATGTTGAATGGTTTATTTATGTTT
Source organism: Torreya grandis (assembly GCA_037957365.1). Taxonomy (NCBI): domain Eukaryota; kingdom Viridiplantae; phylum Streptophyta; class Pinopsida; order Cupressales; family Taxaceae; genus Torreya; species Torreya grandis. The sequence goes on along the minus strand of JARHVA010000241.1, from coordinate 5,387 downwards.
AATTTCAATTGTAAAGAGGACATGAATATGGTTCTGTGTGGAGGACCATGGTCTTTTGGCAAATGTTCTTTAACTATTAAAAAATGGGAGCCCAACATGGACCTATCAGATTCCTTCTTCTTTAACACTCCCATTTGGGTAAGACTGCCTAGACTTCCCTTAGAGTTTTGGCATGAGGACATATTCAGAGGTATAGCCAGCTCTTTTGGTGAACTAGTGGCATTGGACAATGCAATGATTACCAGATCCAAGCTTCAACATGCCAGACTTTATGTTAAAGTTGCAAATTTGAACAACCTCCCAGAAAAAGTGGATTTAATTTCTAAGCATGGTAAAAAAATTCAAAGGTTTGTGTTTAAAGATCTGCCCAATTCCTGCTATGATTGTAAAAAATAGGGGCATTGGGCCAGAAACTGTCCTTACAAAAGGAAAAATTATTCAAGCAGTGTTTTGGATGAAAAAAAGACCAAGGTTCAGCACAAGAAAGTATGGATACCTAAAGAAAATAATCAACAAGATCTAAAGAAGAATGAAGATATTAATGTTCTGCATGCTGAGGAGGAGAAAGAGACCTCTATTGAAGAACCCAAAGGTCCACAATCAGATGCGGATGAAGAATCTGTGGTTGAGAAAGAAAATTCTGAGCAAGAAGGATATAGGCTGCAATCAGAAATCATAAATCCTGAACAAAGAAAAGATGAGTTGATAGATTTAACAAAACAAATTGTTGGCTATCAAAAGATAGAAGACAATTGGGGAGATGTAGAAGACAAAAATGAGCTAGAGGAAGGAAAATTCTTGGATGGAGCTAATAATAAATTAGAAGAGGGTGATCCTCTTCCTTCTAAGACCAGGGTGATTCAGGCTAAGAATGTTTACCCTCTAAAGATGTTAAAAGAAAAAAAGACCATTACAAAGGGGGTTGAAACAAGAAGTAGTAAAAAAGACCAAAAAATGAAGGCAAAACACCTGGTTTCTACTAGGGATAAATCTAGAAAAGGAGATGTACAGATCTTAAAAATGAAACTGGATGTTGGCTCTCCAGACCGACCGGGAAGAAGATCCGCAAAGAAAAACAGAGAATTAGAAAGTAAGCAGAATATTGCTGATGGCAGGCAGACAACTATTCTGGATTTTACCCCTCAAAAATAGATAGAAAATATTTAGTTAGAATTTTAGGGGGCGGAATACTAAATGGTTAATGATGATGCCATGTTTCTCCTGATTTTGCTGCTAGTTCCTAGTAGGCCTAAGGATTGTATATCCTGGTGCTTTTAATTGATCTATCCTTTTATTTCTATCAAAGGGTTTCGGGTTCCTTCAAAACCTATTTTTACCTCAATCTAAAACATATTTTATCTTATAAATCTTAGTGTTTTAACTCTGGCTCTAATATCAAATGTAACACTCAACACACAAACATAACATATAAGACCAAATTGGTGAAAAAGAGAAAATGTTAATCTAAAATAACCACTATATGATTACATAATAAAAAGGTCTCATACGTAATAATACATCACTAAAAAACTACCCCATCCAAACACTAGGATAATAATATGAAACCATATTATGTAGGTTGTGGAGTAAGCAATTTGACAGAAGAGCATATTGTTGTATTCAAATATACAACCTTACTTGTACTTAAAAAAGGAATGGAACAACATTATAAAAAAATATGAAACCTCAACATTTTAGGTCATAATGTTGGGCCTATCATCAAGAGGAATATAATGATGAATAAAGATAATAAAATAAAACAATAAATACATGTCCACAAGTCACAAAAGGAGATCAGTTAAGGAGGATGGAGTAAATTAGTTTTATTTTTAAAAACCATGTAATAGGTCTCCAATTTGCATTTAATCTCCAACCATCATCCCTCTTTAGATTAAAAGGATTATTATCAATTTCTATATCCTCACGCACCCATTTCTCAATAAATAATCTTCTTTAGTAATAATTGTTGCTTCATTCATACATACGTGATGACTAGTATTATGTGAATGCTACACAATGGAATTTTTTTGAAACTATTTATGAACGAGGTCAGCATAGTGTTTTTTTAGTCTCACTTGAATAGATAGACTAGATTCACCAATATAAACTTTAACATAGTTACAAGGAATATAATAAATTCCTTTGTGACAAATATGATTAGAGACATCTTTGGTTGTGTCCAACATATTCTTGATTGTGATGAGAGGAGAGACCGACACCTTAATGTTCTTCTTCTTGATAATTTTAGCTAGAAAATCAGTTGTACCTTTAATATAAGGAGAGTAACCTTGCTAATACTCTCATCATCTTTTTTAAAGTGAGGTCCAAATCTAACTTTATGGATCACATCTCTTGTTTAATATTATAATCATTCTCTATAAAGGTTGAAGATAGATTTTAAATTTCTTATTCAAGATGGTTTTATATACTATCATAGAAAAATATAAAACCATCCTGAATACTAACTTAAACATCTATCCTTGACCTTTATAGAGAATGGTTACAATATTAAACAAGTAAGAGATGTGATCCACAAAGTCATATTTGGACCTCGCTTTAAACAAGATGATGAGAGTATTGGAAAGGTTACTCTCCCTTATATTAAAGGTATAACTAATTCTCTTGCTAAAATTCTCAAGAAGAAGAACATTAAGGTGTCTTTATCTCCTCTCATCATAATTGGTAATATGTTGGACAAGACTAAAGACATCTATAATCCTATTTATCACAAAGTAATTTATTCTAGTCCTTGTAGTTTTGGTAAAGTTTATATTGGTGAATCTAGTCATTCTATTCTAGTGAGACTCAAAGGGCACTATGCTAACCTCATTCATAACTGGTTTTAGAAATCTACCATTCTGGAGCATTCACATAATATTGGTCATTACATTTTCCTGAATTAAGTGAAAGTTATTACTAAAGAAGATTATTTATTGAGAAGATGGGTGTGTGAGGCTATATAAATTTTGAATAATCTTTTTAATCTAAATAGGGATGATGGTTGGAGATTAAATGTAAATTGGAGACATATTACATGGTATTAAAAAAATAAATGTAATTTCCTCCATCCTTCTTAGCCGACCTCCTTTTCTAACCTATGGACATGTATTTATTGTTTTGTTTTATTTTATTCTCCTTCTTCATCATTATATTCCTCCTGATGATAGGTCCAATAGTATGGCCTAAAATGTTGAGGTTTTATATTTTTTCTAACATATTTATTTTCTTTTTTTTTAATTTGTTTCCCGCCTATCATGAATTCCTTGTACTTATCTAAAAATTATTGCATTTTTTTTCCAATAATTATAATGTTTTATACTCAATCCAAAATTATTGATTAAATAAATACATTTTTAAATTCGTATGAAAATAACCTAATTTTATTTAATGATTTAAGGCCTTTAAAATATTAATCAATCCACTTAATAAAACAATATGCCCCAAAACTATACCACACATAAATAATGCAATAAATAAAAATGTATTGAAAGGGAGGGCTTAAAGGTATTTTAAGTCCTAAAAATTAGATGTAATGGTTATTAGTCATTATATTCTTTGCCCTAAAGTACCCTTGTGTGTGTGTGTGTGTTTCTCTCTCTCTCTCTCTCTCTCTCTCTCTCTCTCTCTCTCTCTCTCTCTCTCTCTATATATATATATATATATATATATATATATATATATATATATATGAGCATAAAAAAAATCAATCTACTCCTATATCACTCTAACACGCAGGGAAAGGAAGATGAGAAGGGGAAGTTCCTCCATGCTTCCAGCACATGCTTCTTCCTCATACAAGTCATTAAGTAAAGATAATTGATATTGTATTTTTCTTCTATTTAGTTGGGTTTTATTTCTAGTGACAAGATTAATATCCTAGAACCTTACATATTGATATTGTTCATTCCATTCAAAATTCTACTCATATTTCATTTTATAAATTTGATTATGGCTTTAAATTTTAACTATATCTCATAGGGTTATAATATATTACTTCTATTTTTTATCCTCTCTCTCTCTCTCTCTATTTTTATTTAGAGGAAATAAGTTTTATTTTAGTAGGGTAGAGTCACATTATGTGATAAGATAACAATACATTGTGTAGACACACACACACAGACACACACACACACACACACACACACACACACACACACACACACACACACACACACACACACACACACACACACACACACACACACACACACACACACACACACACCTATGTAATATACATATATATGTGTATATAAATACATAAATACATATACACACATATGTATTGATTGTATATGTACATATATATAGATGTATATATATTTATATATCTATGTATGTACACACACACACATGTATGTATGCATGTATATATATGTATATGTATACATGTGTGTGTGTGTGTGTGTGTGTGTGTGTGTGTGTGTGTGTGTGTGTGTGTGTGTGGGTGTGTGTGTGTGTGTGTGTCTATATGTATGTACGCATATATATATATATATATACACACACACGACACACACACACATATACACATATATATATTTATATACACATATGTACATGTACATATATATGTATATGTACACACACATAATTTAGTTTTTAATTTAATTTTAATCATATTTTTTATTGAACAATTATTTATCTCAAAGAATTTTTATTTGGTCCATGGCTAAAAGTAGGTCTATAGCCTAAAGAGGGTGCCCATGACATTAGTAACCTAGAACCAAGAATTGGTGTGTTGTGCCTTGATTCCATGGCATGACACAAAGGGTGTGGGTCGACATTCCACATCTCCACCCATAGGTGGGGTACTGACATAGCCATCCCTACCATAGAAATTTATTTTTTATGTTTGTAAAAAGAGAAAATTCTTTTCTGTTTCATTTATAAAATTTACAGACATTTAAATATATCCCTTCTAGAAAGATCCATTCCTTGTATGATATTTTCTATCAATTGATATTTGAGATCTAAAATTTTCCACAAGATTTAATAATAGTTTATTTTTGTTTAAATAAAGTTATAAGTTTTTTTGTTTTATAAAGATGCTTCTTTTTAGTCTTAGAAGTTATCCCTTTTTCATTTCTATGTAAAAAACATGTAAAAGGTTATTCTAAATATATTCTACATACTATTATACTATTTATTTTTAGAAGGAAAACTCCCCTAATTAGAAGAGAAGAGATGTTGTTGGGTTATTTCCACATTTTTGAGTCTTAGACTATTTTCACAAGTATAAGATTCACCAAATGTCTATTTTCTTATAAACCTCTGTATATTAAGATTTTTTATGGGTTTTCCTTATCAACCTAAAAATTTAGTATTTTTCCACTATAATTTATCATAGATATCCTCGAAGATTATATATCAATTACATAGTTAAT
>JARHVA010000240.1:6205000-6478923 GCA_037957365.1 Torreya grandis | reverse complement strand
CCAAATCAAATTAGAATTGAAAGAGAGCCCAAGATGAAACATATGATTACCAAATATAATGTTGTAAATGAAAGGGTAAACATGGTCAATTAAGAATTAAGAGTTTATACTCTTGACACATCTAAGGTATGTGACTCTAAAGATACTCATGCTATGCTTGGAATATAGAAGTTATATTTTGATGGTGAAAAATCCAAGTCTAGTTTTGGTGTAGGAATTTTTTTGATTAATGTTATTGGAAAATAATTTAATACTTTATACAGACTTAAATTTTATTACACTAACAATCTAGTAGAATATGAGGCTTTGATCTCAGGTTTACAATTTGCCATCAAGCATAAGTTCAAAGAAATATTGGTTTTTGGTGATTCAGTGCTAGTAGTCAATCAAGTGAGAAGTAAGTATCAGTGCAAATTACCTTACCTTAAGAAATATAAGTTTAGAGTTTAGGACCCTAATAGATTATTTTTATGCTTTCAATATTATCTCAATTCTTAGGGAAGAAAACAAGCTTGCTAATGAGCTAGTCTCAATTGTAGCTAATCTTATGCCCAACCATGACTCTAAATTAAGAATTCTTAGTGTTGAATTGATTCATTATCCTTCAATCCTTGATAACATCAACCATTTGTAAGTATTTAGTGATGACCACTAGATTTTATATTTCATGAATAGTTTAGGAGGATCTGAGGCTCACATCATTGATGAAACCAATGAAAATGCTCTTGCTAAAGGCAATATTGATGACTAAATTATTCAATTAAGTGACAATAAAATTCCCAAGGGCATGATTTCCCTAAAAATATTATTTGACATAGATAAAATAGCTAAAAATGTCAATATTCCTAAGGTAAATAAGAAAGATTATAAACAGTTGACCTAGAAACATAAGGTCGACCCTAGCTAGTCAATATTGGTATAGCATGAACTAATGGAAAGTTGAGAAAATCTAAAGAGTTGTTACACAAATATAAAAAAATTGTAACATGGTCATATGAGGACTTAAAGATATATTATCCTAGAGTCATAACTCATACCATACCTTTAAAAGAAGCTTGTAAGCCTTTTAGGCAGAAACAAAGAAATGTTAACCCTATCTTGAAACCCCTAATATATAAAGAGGTCAAGAAGCTACTAGATGCAAAGATAGTATTTCCCATTATACACTCCACTTGGGTAGCTAACTTAGGGCCACTCAAGAATAAAAATGGTAAAATAAGATTGTGTGTAGACTTTAGAAATCTAAATAAATCTTCTAAAAAGGATAAATATTCTTTGCCTTCTCTTGATCAAGTTATCCAAATTGTTAGTGGTTCAACAATGATGTCTTTTCTTGATGGATTTTTAGGTTACAACCAATTTCTTGTGAACAAGGAAGATAGATTAAATAATTCATTCACCACTAAGTGGGGCACCTTTGCCTACAAGAGGATGCCTTTTGGGCTAATAAATGTAGGTAAAACCTTTCAAATAGCAATAAACCACACTTTCCAGGGACTTATAGGTAAGTGCATTATCATTTACATGGATTACTTGACTATCTTTTCTAAAAATAGGGAGGATCATATCATGCACTTGAAGAAGGTATTTGAAAGGTATAGAAGGTATGGAAATTATCTCAATCTAAAGAAGAACATTTTGTGTCATTAAGGGAAAATTATTAGGACATGTTATAACTAAAGAGGGGATTTATATAGACCCTGATAGAGTAGATTCTATATCAAAAATAGAACCCCATAATATTAGAAAGGAATTGAAATCCTTCTTTAGGAAGATCAATATTGTGAGAATTTTTTTTTTTAGTTTTGTAGAGATTTTGAGACCTTTGAATGATATGTTAAAGAAGGAACCCAAGTTCACATGGAATGAAGAGACTATAAAGTCCTTCAAGGATATAAAAGAAGTAATAGTGAAGGCATAAATATTGATAAGCCTTGATTATTAAAAATACTTTTATCTTTATTTTTTTACTTCTAACCATATAGTTGTAGTTATCCTAACTCAAACGATAGATGGATGTGATCATCCTATTGCATTGATGAGTACTAACTTTAAAAATGTTGAGTTGATATATTCCCTGATAGAAAAATATATATGTGCTTTAGCTAAGGTAGTGATTAAATTTAAGCATTAAATCCCTAGGACTAAGCTATATGCAATCCTACAAGACCCTGTCACTAAGTTCATGCTTAGTGTGAATTAGGGGAAAGAGGAGGTAAATGAAAGTCTGTACTTATAGAATATGATCTATAAATTAAAAATAATAAATTAGTAAGGTGTCAAGGTTTAATTCAATTTATTACCAATACTAATCCTAAGTTAATTATCATGCAGGTAGAACAACAAAGTTTTCAACCTAATGATTTGTATGATTCAATTGTTAATTTGCTAATCAATGGCACTTGTCCTATAGGATTGACAAGGGAACAAAGGAGAGATTTAAGGATCAAGGTCACTCATTTATTGATTAATTATGGAGTGATTTTTAGGAAGAATTATGAAGGGATATACCTAAGATGTGTTTTCAGAAAGGAAGCTAGTGAGATCTTGAATACTTTCCATGAGAAGCATAGAAGTGGATACCCATAAAGAAGGAAAACAATACATAAGATAATTAGGGTTGGTTACAATTGGTATAATATCTTCAAAGATACTCATAAGCATGTGAGATAGTGTCATCAATGCCAAAATTTCAATACTAAAGAACCCAAGGTAGCTATGCCATTGAAGCCAATGATGATTGATAAACCCTTTACTCAATCAGGATTAGATTTTGTTGGGGTCATCAACCCCAATTCTTTAGAAATTCATAATTATGTATTCACTAATATTGACTATTGCACTAGATAGATTAAAGTAGTGGAAACCAAATAATGTAGGATTGAAGATGTGATAAAGTTCTTGGAAGAGAATATATGTACTAGAATTGGAACACTAGTATCTCTAGTCTATGATGATGGATCTACTTTTATATCCATTGAGATGACTGAGTGGGAATATGATAATAAAAATTTCTCAATTTTTTATCAAATCATTACACTCAAGGTAATGGGTTTTATAAGTCAACCAACAAGAATTTGATGATAGCCATTAGGAAGTTTGTTACTGACAGACCAAAAACTTGGCATAAGCTACTCAAGTATGCCCTTTGGGCTGATAGAGCAAGATTCAAGCAAGTTCTAAAGGCATCACCATTTATGATTATATATGGTCAAGAACTTATATACCCAATCACACTTAATCTTCCAACCTACATTTTTATGCAAGAGTACATGGAAGGGGAAGATCAACAGTTTGCAAGTTCAAGGCTACTTGATATTATTTAAATAGAAGACACAAGAGAGGAAGATTTTTCCAATTTCAGTAGGCATCAAACCACCATGAAGATATGGTTTGATAAACATTCCAAAATTAAGGTGTTCAGACAAGGAGAATTGGTTCTTCTTTGGGACAAAGCATGGAAAATTCACACCTTTGTGGATTGTCCCATATCAAATTGCTAAGATACTAGGAGACAACAACTTCAATCTCAAGGACATGTAAGGAGCAGATTTCACTTTACCAATAAATGGGAAACGTCTCAATCACTAATTCTCTACTACTCCACCTCAAGTCTAAATGGAGTAATCTATAAGACTAGCTAGGATTAGTGTAGGTAGGCTTAGATTAGTTTCTTTCTTGTTTCTTTCCTTCCTGTTCCTTGTTTATACATAGTGCATGTAAATATTTGTTTGTTTTTTTGTGTTTCATTTCCTTCATTCATGTTATCCATTTCTAATAGTTATTTTCAATATAGTCCTCAATCTCTAATGCATGTAATCGCTCAAAAGTTAACAAATCATAAATGCAAGTATGACTTTTCAAAATGATTGATCATAGATCTTGAAATGTGAGTTTGATGTTATATTTTTGAGAAGTTGGTAAGGTCTGATATCGAGGTTTGTTGTTCCTAAAATCTTAAACTTGGTTCTTGATCTAAATTTGATTCTGAAAAGTATTGCTTATGTAGGATGAAAGTTTAAATTATTAAGAAAAAGTCATGTTTTCACTTAAAAAATACTAATTGTATGGGACTAAGTTTACAACCAAAGATGATTGTTTAAAGATCAAACATCTGACCAAATCCCAAAACCTAGGTACTCTAGTTCACAACCTTTGCTAGAAAGTAATATATATCTCTAAAAATTACAAAAATAAGAGCTTTATTATAGAATTCAAAAGATTTCTAAGCAAAGGTGATTCTGATAATCTCCACCAAGGCTATGGATGCCTAGATGGTAGTGGATCAAGGCCTTGAGTGAATTTAAAGGTATCTCTATTGGTGATATGGATGCCTGGTTGGTGATAGAGTAATGCCCAAGCCTTTCTTGAGCTAAACCATGATTCTTAATAAACATCTAAATATGTTATAAGTCAATGTTAATAGTCAAGGCCATGAATCTAAAAGATGTTCTCTAATTTCTATGGTAATCAGTAAGTGGAATCAAAGTACACATAACATGGTTGTTTTGATGTTTGATACTAATTTTGCATGTGTGAGACTTATATTAATTATGGCGTGATCTTAATTATGGTACCTGATCATGTGGAATAATTTTCCTAGTTATGAGTCTAAATTAGAGTCTCTAAATTCTGACATATTATTATGTTTCCCCATAAGTCACCTTTTTTTTAGGTTAATATACCCCTATTTCTAAAAATGAGGACCCTTGTTTAAATTTTTTTCCAAATTTGTGCTTTAAATTGAAAATGCCACTTGGTCCTAATTATTTATTTGAAGATCATCCACACATGGTTCCCATTTAGCTTAACTGACATATATCTATTTGATCTTTATCTTATTTTACCCAAGGTTGATAATGGTTGCCTTTCATGTTTTTAGGTTGTAGTCCAATGAAATCTCAACATTGTGGACAATGTCTAGGGTTTTTAGCTTCAAATGATAAATTGACCCTTTTATTAAGTCATTTTTTCTTAAGTGTCCAATTGAATTCATGTTTGAGCATCTAGAAATAATTAGTCTAATTCTTTTAGAATAATCTTTTTAAATTTGAATTAAAATTTATGTGGGTATTTTTATTTAAAAATTTGCATGGGAAAACTTATATGTGCCATGGACTTAGTTTAATTTTCATCCTAATGCTTAGTTTTGTTTATCAACATGACCAAACCTTTGTCTAAAAATCTTATGTTTGGTCCCTTTATGTCTCGAACCCCTTTTTGTTCCTATGGGTTAGATAATCACATGATCCCTTTTATTATGTTCTAACTTAGCCTAAAACCTTATCCTAAAGTTTTAACTACATTTATTAATACAATAAAAACCTTAGGCTAAATCTTTATGCCATGTCTTTTACTATCCGTTGGGTCCCTTTATCATGTTTTCAAACTTATCCTAATATTTTATCATGTTTATCAACATGAATAAAACCTTAGTCCAAAACTTTAACCTAAGTTCTCTATATTCCCTAAACCTTACTTGCTTGATTTTATTATCTATAGGATTGATGATGCATATTTACTTGGTCAAAGTTGATCCAATGTCATGAGATGAAGTTAATAATTAATGCACCCATATCAATGATAAAAATTCACTCAAATAAAAGGATCTAAGGGTGCATATCAACCCCTCATATTAAGATCTGATAGAGTGAATTTGATTAGTCAAAAATGATTTAATGGTGTGTAGTGAAGGTTGAAAAGTCAAGGCCAAACAAAAAAGTATAAAGATGCCAAGTGTCATAACCACAATGGATATTTAAATCTTGATCATGTCATTGAATATCAATGGTACATGGTTGAGCATACAAATTTCAATCAATGATTTGTATGAATTCAAAACTTCAATGAAGCTCTAAGATGGGTGAGCGAGTGAGTGACAAGTGCCACAATCGTGGGAACCCTAGTAGATATCTAATGTTACATAGAGTGAAGGATAGATCCCTATGGATAAATATCTAGGGATCATGATTGATCTATGAAACTTGGATCAATCGTGCAAGATCAACATTGAAATTTCAATGAAGCTTTAGAACAAATGTAGAAGTGACAAGTGTAATAATCATAGGGAATATAGAAAACTATCCAATGGAATTTAACCTCCCAGAACAAGATCAATAAATCATGATGATCCATGTAAATAGATCTAATTGTGCAAGCCAATGTGGATTTTTCAAAGGGTTTAGATCCAATGAGATGTTGACATGTGTCCTAGAGGCAATGGTCACATTTTGAAAGTTAATAAATATAATGACATGGAAATTTCACATTGGCTTACATATCAATTCAAAATATTTTGTGGGCCCCAAAAGGCAAAGGTATAAATATGCAAATCCAAGAAAAATCTAAGTCATAAAGCTCACATAATTTGAATAACTACCACCATTAAATCTTTGTAAAGACCTTTATAAAATACCTATCATAAATAAAATACCTAATTTGACCTTATGATCATTGTAAATGAGCCAAGGTAAAACAAATTATCATCTGTGAAAGAATAATTCAATCTAGAGTTGAATTACAGTCCACTAGAGAGCAATTTTAATGAAATTCATAGTCATGAAAACTCAATAAGGTGTTTTTGTTAAGCATGGGATATACTGAGATGGGGGTAAATCAATATATTATATATCTTTTAAATCTTTTACTTAGTCAAATTCTTTTTATTTAACTAGTTAATCATACCTTCAAGATATGCAATAAAATTGAAGCAATAACATGCACCACACAAGAGAGAGAGAGAGAGAGAGAGAGAGAGAGAGAGAGAGAGAGAGAGAGAGAGAGATACACCAAATGCTTATGTGGAAAAAATCATAGAGAATAATCTTAAGTATATGAATGAGCACCAAATCAAATTACAAAGTTTTCAAGCACCAACTTGTAGGAGCACCAACCCCTTTACTGAGCACCAACATAACAATGATTCATGATCACTGACCCACAAGAGCACTAACCTCTTTTGTATATAAAAACACAACTATCTCATAATGTTTCTTTCTTAACAAATGATATAATACTATTGCGTCTCTTTCTTTTCTCTTATCTCCTCTTGTTCTTCTTAGCTAGATAAAACCATGCACTTGCTTGCTTGTATATCCAAATCGCTTCCCAAGCCTTTATTTATATCTTTCCAAATAACCTTGGCATTCACCCTTTGTGACCCTTCACTCTTAATGGAAAATGGTGCCAAAATTACATGACCCTTTTAATCCTTCTACTTGAAAAGTCACATGGTGATCTTTCATTAGCAAATGTGTCTTTTCCCATTTTGTCTTTATCTTGGCGGCCTTTTGAATTCCTTAAGGGGACTCTTCATGGAAAAATACACCATACCCTATTTTATATTCACTTGGTGACTCTTTGAATTCCTCAAGGTGACCCTTAATAGAAAAATGTGTCCTTTATTTATTTTATCTTTATCTCATGACTCTTTGACTTCTTCATGGGCCTTCTTTTGACTTTATGCAACCAAAAATATATTCATTAATATTAAATAAATATTAACACACATTAGCCAAGATATGAACATTTAAAACACCATTAAATGTTATGGATCCTTTGTCACTATCAACACTAAACCTTTGACATCAATGACAATATTTCCAATAATCGCCCCCTTTGTCATTGATGGCAACTTCCAACTAAAATTTCCAAATCCTAAAACCTATACTACACATGTCAACCTACACATACTACCATCTAAAAAACATACAATAATTCTCTCTTATTGTAGCATCATGTACCTATACTTGTACCTATTTCTATTCTTATCCCCCTTTGACATCAATGGCAAAGGGTCTATCTTGGAGCTAACACATAGCTCTCCCTCAACTGATGTTGATCTTCAATGGCAAGAAGTAAAATAAATTACTCCCAACTTCTCCTACAGATACTCAAATGTGTCTTTTGGTAGTGCCTTTATGAAAATGTCTACAATCTATTCTATAGTAATGATATAGTCCATTTTAACCTATTGATCTACCACCTGACCTCTCAAAAAGTGATATCTGATAGGAATATGTTTTGTTCTTGAATGTATCAATAGATTTTTATAAATATTAATAGCAATTGTGTTGTCATAAAAAAAAGAAATAGGTTCATCATATTTTACCTTGATGTCTTCTAAATTTTACTTCATCCAAAGGACGTGAGTATAACAAAACATCATTGCAATATATTCTACTTCAATTATAGAAAGTGATACTGAGTTTTTCTTTTTGCTTAGCCATGATACTAAGCTATCACTAAGAAAGAAAGCTCCTCCACTTGTATTTTTTATGTCATCCAAACAACCTACCTAATCTAAATTTGTATAAGCAACCAAAGTGAAATCTCTACCTATGGGATACCATACTCCATAATCCAATGTCCCCTTGACATATCTAAATATTCTCTTTACCAACTAAACATGACTCTCCTTCGAGGCTTCCTAATATCTCATAACAATGCCTATTGTATGTATGATGTCTAAGATTGATTCTATCAAATATAAAAGACTACCAATCATAGATCTACACAAATATTGATCTACAACAGGTAAATCTTCATCCCTACTCACCTTGTTTCTTGTACCCATTGGTGTGCCAACTGATTCAAAATCCTCAAAACCAAAAAATCTCAATATTTCCTTCACAAATTTACTTTGAGATATGAAAATTCCTTTATCTAACTAAAATATTTGTAACCCTAAGAAAAATTAAAATTCTCCAAGCATAGACATCTCAAATTATTTTTGCATATGATCAAAAAATTATTTTGTCATCTTTTCAATGTTTCCTCCAAATATTATGTCATCAATATAAACCACAACAATTAATTGATGCTCACCTTCTATTTTGATGTTGAGATTATTGTCAACAAAACACCTCTTGAAACCTTGATCTTGTAGGTACTTATCAAGTCTTTCATACCAAACCCTGGGAGCTTGTTTAAATCCATACAGTGCTTTATTCAATCTACATACATGGCTACTATCATTTGAGAGAATAAATCCCTTATATTTCTATATGTATACCTCCTTTTCTAGAGTCCCATTTAGGAAGGTAGACATGACATCCATCTGAAACAATTTGAAATTTTTAAACACTACATATTCAAGAAACATTCTAATAGCCTCTAACCTTGCCACTGATGTAAAAGTTTCTTCAAAATCTATACCCTCAATCTGAGCATATCCTTTACATACTAACCTTGTTTTATTCCTAGTAACTTCACCATCTTCATTCAACTTATTTTTGTATACCCATTTTATTCCTATCACATTTTGATCTTTTGGTCTAGGCACTAATTCCCAAGTATAATACTTTTTTATCTAATTTAATTCTTCATCCATTGCCTTAACCCAATGTTCATCATGTCTAGCTTCTAAAAAAGTTTTAGGCTGAATTTTGGATAACAAAGAAAGAGTAACTTGCTCAAATTCACTTACCATCATGCTTCTAGTATGAACTCTTTCATTTATATTCTTAATTATATCACTCTTATTATGATTTATATGAACATAATTGGATGGGGTCTTGGTGTCTTTTTTCTCCTTCTTCTCATCCTCATTTGATTCTTCAAAATCTTTTTCTTCAATGATTTCAAGAGTGTCTACAAGATCACTGGCTCTTTGTGTTACATCTTCATCTATCATTGACACTTGTACTTTTAACAATATTTTTGGTTCTTTTGTTATAAAATTTATAAGCTTTAATTTTTCTAGAATATCCAATAAATATACCTTCATCTATTTTAGATTCAAGCTTACCCAATTTTCATTGGTTCTCTTTATGAAGCATCTATTGCCAAATTTTTTGAAGTAATCAACTGTTGGTAGTTTGTCTTTCCATAGTTCATAGGGATTTTTATCATTATTGAATCTTAAAAACACTATATTATTAATATGACTATTGTACCTACTACCTCTCTCTAATATCTATCTAGTGTCTTGGATTCATTTAACATTGTCCTCACCATCTCCTAAACTATTATATTTTTTTGATCAACTACTCTATTTTGTTGTGGAGTTTTGGCTGCTAAATAATGTCTCTTTATCCCATGGTCTTCACAATAATCAATAAACTCATCTGACATGAATTATCCTCCTCAATCTGATCTCAGGTACTTAATCTTCAAATCAGTTTCATTCTCAACAAAATCCTTAAATGATTTGAAGTGGCTGAATGTTTCTAATTTTTTCTTCAAAAATATCACCCATGTCATACATGTAAAATCATCAATAAGCAACATGAAATATTTCTCACCTTGAGTACTTTGAGTTCTCATATATCCACACAAATAAGTGTGAACAAGATCTAACATTTTAGTGGTCAAATATTATTTTGTTTTGAACCATCTTCTGACCTGCTTCCCATGTTGACATGGTTCACAAAGCATGTTAGAGGGATTTGTAACATTTGGAAGATATCTAATTGCTTTTTTATTACTAATGTTGACAATATTTTCAAAATTTATGTGTCCCATTCTCCTATGCCATAGCTAAATTTCTTCAACTTGACTCATACAACATTCTTAACATTTGATATTTGATAACATATATAAATTATTGCCTATCCTCTAAGCATATGCAATCAACACATCTGAATATTTTCTCCTAATTTAAAAAAATTATACATAAAAATTTAGTGTGTGTCCCTGATCACACATTTAAATTATGCTTAAAACCTTCTACATATAAAACATTGTTAGTCTTAGTTTTACCATTATTCAAAATCAATGTACCTTTTCTAGTTATTCTGGTAGTGGTATTGTCTTTGAATTTTACTGTGCCACCATTGATTTTATTTAGAGTTATGAAATTTCACTTGTCTCCTATCATGTGCCTCAAACATATGTTTTTAATTAACCATAGTTTTTTCTCATTTCTTGTATGCAAATATATCTCAACTAACATAGACTTTTCAGGTTGTTTCTTCTACCATGAACCTATCTAAACTTTCTTCTTGATGAATGGAGCCTTGAAACTTTGGTCTTTCTTGACTGAATCAAACATGCTTCTACAATACCAAACTATATATCCAAAATTATTTCACTTGTAACATATTAGGGCTTCTTCATCAAAGCTTGATAAATGAGCAAAAGAGTTGTGGCTTCTGCTTGACTCTGCATAAGTTTTCTTCTCCTTATTTTTGAAATTGTTAGCTCTTTTTTAGCATTCTATTTTCTTATGATCATAACCATTAAAATAAAAATAATAACCATGAAAATAGAACATGTTATAATTTGTGTATCTTTGACCTGATCATATTTTTTAGATTTATTCCTTCCAGCCTTCTTTGTTTGAGTTGTCCTCTACATTCTTAACTTCTTCCCCTTTTATTTCTTCTTTTTGTAAGATCTTTAGCATAGCTTTTTTTCCTTTCAAATATGATACATGTCTTATCTAATATTGATTTTTGAATTTATAATATCTTATTTAACATATTAGTGATATTCTCAAATATTGAATCATTGGCTACTTTATCATTAACTAATTTAATTGTTTTCTCAAGATCTACTTTTAAAGAGAAAATTTCAACAGCATACCTTTCACATTATTCACTTACTTGTTGCAATTGAGCTGTTAGATCTTCTTCAATATTTTTTTCCTTCTTCAATATGTACTTGTAGATCTTCAATAATTTCCTTTTACTCCTTTTCATTTTTCTTGATCTGGTGCTTCAATATTTGATTCTTCTTCTTAAGAGCTTCTAATTCTTCTAAGGCATAAATGAGTTCTCCTTCTAGATTCAGCTCAACTTCATCATGTTCTTCTTCTTGATCATCTGTAATTTTGCTTGTAGAGGCATCTTCATGTATGGTCATGAATAGAACTTCTTCATTTGAGTCACTGACTCTATTTTCTTTGATTGAGCTAAGATATTTATAATATAAACTCTTGTTCTTAAATCTCTTCTTGTATTTGCCTTTGAAGTTCTTATATGTAGACTTTCCTTCCTCATTGTCACCATTGTTCTTGTCTGGGCACTTAGCTATAAAATGTCTAATATTACCACATTTAAATGTCAAATTTCCTATTTGTAGAGGCATCTTCATGTATGGTCATGAATAGAACTTCTTCATCTGAGTCACTGACTCTATTTTCTTTGATTGAGCTAGGACATTTATAATATAAACTCTTGTTCTCAAATCTCTTTTTGTATTTGCCTTTGAAGTTCTTCTTGTATGTAGACTTTCCTTCTTCATTGTCACCATTGTTCTTGTTTGGGCACTTAGCTATAAAATGTCTAATCTTACCACATTTAAATGTCAAATTTCCTTGATATTTACATGTGCCCCTTTTAGGCTTACAGATGAATAGAGATCCATTGTCATCTTCCTCATAACTAGAGTTATCACTTGATTCTTGAATCTTAGCCTTGCCTTTCTTTGTTTGATTGAAAATAGCTTTCCTCTTTGAATTTTTCTTTTGTTTGGTCTACATCCCATATTCCATAAGAATACCATGTAGTTCATCCATCTTTAGCTTGGCTAGATCCTTCATATCTTCGATTGATGAAACCTTTGCATCATATCTCATTGGTATAGATCTCAAAACATTTTTTACCACTGTTGAATCTTTCAATATTTCTCTAAGGCCTTAAATTTTATTAACTAGTTGATCAACCTATAAAAGATAACTTGTTATATTTTCTTCCTCTTCCATCTTCAAACTTTCAAACTATCTTCTAAAAGTCTAGAGCTTAGCTTGTTGAACCTTTCCATCACCTTTGTAAATATTCTCAATCTTTTCCCAAGTCTCATGAGTAGATTTATGTTACATAAATTTAACAAATTTTTATTCACATAAACCACATAAAATAACATTAAAAGCTTTAGTATTATTTTCACTTGTCTTCTTTTCTATCAAAGTAGTTACAAGTGTTTGTGGCTCATCGTATTCCTCCACCATTGCTTTTCAAATGTCAAATCCAAGGGACATCAAGTCCTAATCCTTATGATCCAAAAGGTATAATTTGTCTCATCAAACAAAATTTCCTTATTTGTATAAAAACCATCATGTGATCCAACCATCATGCTTTCCCTGATCTACCTTTAAGATATTAATTTTTTCTGAAAGAACCTGCATTGATACCAATTGTTAAGCATGTGATATACTAAGAGGGGGGTGAATCATTATATCATATATCTTTTAAATATTTTACTTAATAAATTTAATTTTATTTAACTAATTAATCATACATTCAAGATGTGCAATAAAATTGAAGCAATAACATGCACCACACGAGAGAGAGAGAGAGAGAGAGAGAGAGAGAGAGAGAGAGAGAGAGAGAGAGAGAGAGAGAGAGAGAGAGAGAGAGAGAGAGAGAGAGAGAGAGAGAGAGAGAGAGAGAGATACCAATTTTTTTATGTGGAAACCCAATGTGGGAAAAAAAAATAGAGAAAAATCTCAAGTATATGAATGAGAAGTAACTAAAATTACAAATTTTTCAAGCTTCAACTTGTAGGATCACCAACCCTTTTGTTGAGAACTAACACAATTATTATTTATGAGCACTAACCCATACAAGCACCAACATAACAATGATTCATGAGTACCAACCCAAAGGAGCACCAAACCCTCTTGTGTATAAAAACACAACTATCTCACAATGTTAATTTCTCAATAAATGATATAATACTATTATATCTCTTTATTTTATCTTCTCTTTTCTCTTCTCTCCTCTTTCTCTTCTTATCTAGATAAAATAATACACTCACTTATTTGCTTGCAAATCCAAATGGCTTCTCAATCCTTTATTTTTAGCTTTCCAAATGACCTTTGGCATTCACCCTTTGTGACCCTTCATTATAAAATGCATCCTTTCTCCTTTTGTCTTTATCTTGGTGACCTTTAGAATTCATTAAGGTGACTCTTCATGGAAAAATGCACCATACCCTCTTTTATCTTCACTTGGTGACTCTTTGAATTCTTCAAGGTGACCCTTCATAGGAAAATGTGTCTTTCCCTTATTTTATCTTTATCTCATGACTCTTTGACTTCTTCATGGTCCTTCTTTTGAATTTATGCAACTAAAAATATATTCATTAATATTAAATAAATATTAACACATATTATCCAAGATATGAACATTAAAAACACAATGAAATGCTATGGGACTTTTGTCACCAACAATGCTAGACCTTTGACATCAATGAAAGTATTTCCAAAAATTTCCAAGGAAAATGTGGAACTTTATTTGACCTCTGATGCAGAAGAGAGGATTTTCAAGGATATAGATTTTGATGCCACCACTAAACATAGGAGACAACAATTGGTCTAATCCTTTCTAAACCATTGAAGAATAACTAGCCATTACAAGAGAGGAAGAGAAGAATGTATCTAAAAAGAGACTCTAATATGACATAATTGCTATACAAATGATTGGTCTACACTATGCAGTGGAAAAACCTGAGGTACTCCACTACATAGACATTCTTGCTCTCATTTTTAAAGATGCTAAAATATATGAAGGCATACTAATTAATGGACATACTTAAAATAAAATAGCCTACATTTCTCCCATAGCCTTTGAGAACTATTAAAAATTGACCAAACCACAAATAAACCTAATCTCAATCAATAACTAGACTAAAGAGAATGGTTTAATGAGCATCCTTGCCCTATGGCTATATTCTGGGAACCAAGTGTTTTCAGATTTCAATAACCTCCCCATTAGTTAATTCAGACCTAGAATAAGGATGATCATGACAATGATGAATAGGTTGTGTGGTAATTCAACCACTACATATGTAGACCAAATATGGATGCCCTTTATCTACTACATGGTGGAAAAACAACTCACCCCGTAAAGAAATTTTTGTAATTGTAAAGAGGAAAAAAACCCAATTTTATATTATGTCATACCTTTTAGATGCCCTTCTTTTTACAACCAAGATTCCTAACCTAAGGGAATGGCCACCTAGTGGAACTTAAATGGTTTCATAATATTATTCCAAATTATACAGATTCAAATATAGGTACTACATCCAATTTATCCACGACTATGTTTATCTAACACTTAGTGAGGATATAACTAATCATCCCATAGAAAGGGTCAACCCACTAATCAGGGGGACCATGATTACTAAACCATCCACTTTTAGTTTCATATGTCTCATCACTAGTGAGAAGTTTAAGCTTAGATCCACCCTAGTCATACAAGAAGTGAGAATCAAGAGTCAAGGAAGGATGGGAGTAGACAATAGTAGGATCATGCACATGATATTTACTATAAAGGAGAATATTGGAAAGGCTAAGAGCATAAAATAAGCATTAAAGAGGACTGATAAAGATCTCAAAGGACTGATAGACTAAGAAGATGAACTCTTCATGGAACCAATTATTAATTTGAAGTTGATAGATGACCAACATATTAGAGCAATAGATATTCTACAACATCAACAATAAATCACTTCATCATCATAGGGGCCTCAAGGTCAATTTAGTTGATTTAGGAGTATTCCTTTTTTAACTTAACATGTGTAATATTTTGAAAAGTGAACATTCTTATATATAAAGGCATGTGCAACTTGTAAAGCACTACTTATAGGTTAGTCATTTATAAATATCTAGAAGTTTCTAAAATGCTTGTAAAAGGATAGTTATCCTTAACATTTGAAACAACTGATAGACATACCTCATGAATTATCTAGATAAGGAGGTATTGTTAATCGTAAAATCAAGGGAGTTTTTTATCCAAAATCTATTTTTTAACTTTTGAGAAAATTAATATAGATAAGGAGTTCTATAAAGTTTATCCACATTTGCATAAGTGAATTGCTATCATGGCTTCTCTCTCATTTATTTGGTCTCATTTTCAGATTTAAATAGTTGTTATGAATTATAAATGTTCATATTTAAATTCAAAATTTCTAATTTATGTTAATGTTAGATTAGTTGAAAGTTCTTAGGTTCATTTCATTTTCTTCACTTCTCTTGCATATGTGCAAATGTTGTTTGCTTGCAAGGGTGAATATTTAAAGTATATCTAGTTCTTATTTGCATCATTTCATACCTTACTTATATTTTGGCCTAATGTGTGATAGGATTTGATATTATGCTATTTCATGTCATACATTGGTTAAATTCAATTCAGATGAAGTTTGAACTTTGTCATAATGTTTAGATTAAAGATCAAAAACAATTTTTTCTCTGCCTTACCCTTCCTTTTGATCCTCTTTTTAATCTATTCACCCTAGTTTAATTCTCATTTAAAATATTCATATTAGTTTATAGTTAGACTTAAGTTTGAGCATAATTCATCCTAATCAGCATAAATCACCCTCAAATTCTTAGATCAACTTTAGGCCATAGTGGTTCCCAACCAATAACTAATATAAATTGCTTTACCTCTATTCCACCAAAGATAGTAATATTATCAAAGTAGAAAAATCATGCAATGGATTATTTGAATTTATAAATGATAAGTGTTTCTTAAAAAATCTAAACCACCTATGATACACATTCAGGCATCAACACCAAGTAGAGATGAGTATACAATAACACAAGCCATGGTCTAACTCATCAATAGTTAAACAACCAAGATGGAAAACATAGAAGAGGTCAATAATGATGAATATATTAAAATAAAACCAACACCCATAAGGTTAACTAGCCTTTAGCATAAAGGTTTAAATAAGACAATAATTCATTCTTGACTCACATACATAGTCAACCAACAAAATAAAACCATCAACAATCATATGACATAATCATGACATCCAACCACCAAAAAATCAATTATAAGTTCATACACATAATGGAATCAATATCCAAAATCCATAAATACTCCCATTCATTTAGGTGTTTGCATTTTTATGAAGTGAGGGAAGTTGGGAAGCCCAAAGGCTAATTTATCAAAATATGTAGACAATGATTTAATGTCAAATAAAAATCCATAAATCCTTAATTTATAATAAATTATATGAACCATCAAATAATTATCTTATACAATAAACTAACAACCAATTTGGGGGTGTTTCACGAATGGAAACTACTCAACTAATGGGATATAAAGAATTTCAACAACTAAGCCATTTGGTGGAGTTTAAACTAGCATTGTATTATTCCCATATACAATTATATAAATTTTCTATGAGACTTTAAAAATGAAACCACACTTAATAAATTAGGTAATATTGCATACAAATGAATCAAAAACATTATCCAATAGGGTAGCATCAATATTGGTTTTCCAAAAATAGAATAGAGGCATACCAATATATATATAACTTCTCAGATATAAAACATTCAGTCCATTCACAAAGATATCATTACTTACAACCATTCAGCTATGGATAATGGAATGTAGTCTAAGATATTTGATTAAAAATTGTTTCTAATTTTCATTGTCCCATGTTAAGTCAAATGATTAAATAAGGATTATGTATCAAAAATAAAAAACCTTTAAATAAGGAAGAGAATAAGGTATTCCACTTAAGTACCATTCATCAATGATTTATGTTTGCCATCAAGGAATTAAGACATAGTAATGTTTATACTCAATTAAAAAAAGGGGTTTTGGTCTATTTACAAGAATAATAAATAGACTATCTATGCTACCACACTCAGTCCCAAAGGCATTCAAATTAGTTCCCTAACCCCCAAATTACTAAAATCTCCCAACTCAATATATATTTATCAAAAAAATATTTACCAAAAGGTAAAAGGAGGGAAATAGATACAACCCATAGGATATGCTAATATATTATGTAGGGTTTTATATCACCATTAAATTTTTATGTTCAACGCCCATAATTATGAGTCAATAAAACCTTTAAACTTCACCATTAACTAATAAATGACAACTTAGGGCACTGCAGGGTCTTAGGAGGCAAAGCCTGGTATGAAGTTTTTATGTTAAATCCAAATCAATCTAAGTTGAATATATATATATATATATATATATATATATATATATATATATATATATATATATATACGTAATGTAATCAAAAATATTTCTAGTTTGTCAAAAGAGTCCAATCGACTAAGTCGACTTAGGTGTATAAGGGGTTCATTAAAATCAATTCCATTAGAATTTTAAAAAACCAGTAGTATGCATATAAAGATGAAATAGAAGATCACTTATCTAATAAGATAGAGTGGCCAATCTAAAACTAGTTATCTTCTTTCCCAAAATCATCATGCTACACATTTTTTGGACCTTCTAGGTGAGGGTTCAATACCCTTCTTTATACTTCCCCAAGAGTAAAATAATAATAATTAAATCCCTCTTCTCTGATCCCCCCCGATTGACTTCAAGTTAGTAACCTTTTTATGTAGTTATGGCTTCTTTTGGGAGAAATGAATAATAATCCCCTCTCTTTTCTCCATTATGACATGCTCTCCCTCTGCTAAAATTTCATCCCCCCAAATATAATTTAGTATCCCCTTTTCTAAATGTGTCATTCCATGAAATTCAATCCCCTCAAGGTATAAAATAATAATAAACCTTTTACTCATAAATTGGCATGCCTAGAAAGCCATACACACTACCCACACTATATCTAACCAAGAACACAATAATATAACATAGACTTTATTTTATTCTAAATGTGATCATAATTACACTTGACTCCAATCACCATACAGGAATCTAAGGCAAAAAAAATATGTTCCACTAAATGTTCAATCTTGCATTGAAGAGGAAATGCAAATTATTTCCTATATTTACCATTTTATTCTCCAACCAAAGTATACAGAGAACTCCAACATTGATTACAAATCAATGGGGAAATAAAATGTTTTATTTGTTTTCACTTTTGTGTGTTTGGAAAAATAATCCACAACCCAGAAAAATAATGTACTTCCCTCTAAAATAAAAGAAAATAAACAAGAATTTATACTAAGGATTTGGTGGGGTTATGACAAAGTTACATCTATCATCTTCCTCCCCCTAGGGATCCCCCTATCTATATATGGGCCCAATGGAGTGCAATCTACCTAATGAGTAATAGATCATGAATGAATGCATATGATGGATCACATTGAACCATGTTACCTAGAGTCATTTACCTTTAGTCCCTCTAGTTTATCCCCAATGGATATATGTATATATATACAGATAAATAGAGTATAATTCCTGGATATAAAGAGAGATCTATCTATCTATCTAGGAGGCTCATATCCTAGATAGATAAAGAGGACCTCTAGAGACTGAGGTGGGAATTAATATAGATATCTAGGAGGAAGGGAGGGACCTAAGGTTTAAACCATGAGATAGGTTAGTCTATCATATATAGGGGAGACAAAAAAACCTATACACTTGGTTTTTTGGGCTCGAGTAAGAGGCCATGACTACCATAGATAGGAAAAATGCCCTACCTCATTTAGAACCTTTAACCCCCACCCACTATGGATAGGGTTGGATATACCAACTAGATATTATAAATATCTATATATGTGTCATGTCAAGTGCATCTATAGTTTTATTTGACACTTAAACAATTACCTAACCCTCCACTATAAAGCTTGAGCCTATAACTAGGTTTGAACAACCAGATTAAGAACCAACCCAAACATTTAAGGAGGGGATACATGTAATCAACTAAAAAAAGAAATCAAGTCAAAAAATGAGACCTACACTCATGTTATATATATATATATATATATATATATATATATATATATATATATATCATATCTAGTTATTTATGTTTCCCATCCTATACATTTATGTTACATATATAGTTAAGTTACTCATGTTACTCATCTCATAGATTCATCCCTATAATGACTCATGCCACCCATCCCATAGAGTCATTTTACCCATAGATTCATGTCACTAGTTAGTATATAGTGTGACTATAGGTCTACCCATTTAATCCAATCATGTTATTTGAAAATAGCTACCCAAAGGGTGAGGTGAACTAGAAAATAGAAGAATGTCCACCTGAAAGGTGAGGTGCTGAGGAGGGTAGAGATAAAACACCTTATGTTAGTTATACTTTACTACCTTGGGGATAAATTAGACCAAATGTTGGTCCCCTAAATGTGGCTAAGAGATTAATTAATGGGGGTGAAAATTATTATTAAATGGTTGAAGACCATATCACTATCCCTTATATAATATTGTAGTGGATAGACCATATCACTATTCTACCCATTTCATTTAATTTGGCATGAATAAGACTAGTGATGTTGGTAGGTTCAGATAGATGTGCATGGTTAGATATATGGGTATGGTTGGGTTGAACACATAAATACTCTATATGGATTGGATGGGGAGATAGATAATTATATTAGACTCTAATTAAATTAGAGATATTCATTTTGGTTAATTAGGGATGATGAGGCAATGATTAGGGATGATGAGGGATGGTGAGGGTTAATGAGGGAGTGATTAGGGACAATGAGGAATTGATTAGAGATGATGATTGATAGTGAGTGTTAATGAAGGAGTGATTAGGTATGATGATGGATGAGGAGTGATTTATTAGGTTTGATTAGGGATGATGAAAAAATGATTATGGATTATGAGGTATGGTGAGGGTCAATGAGAGAGTGATTAGGGATGATGAGGGAGTGATTATAGATGATGAAGGCAAATGAGTGTAAATTAGGGAGTGATTAGGGGTTATGATGGATGAGGGTGATTGATAAGGGATGATGAGGGATGATAAATGAGTGATTAGAGATGATGAGGGATAGTGAGGGTAAATGAGGGATTGATTAGGAAATATGAGGGAGTGATTAGAGATTATGAGGGATGGTGAGAGTCAATTAGAGAGTGATTTTATACTATGAGAGATGAGAGGTAGTGATTAAGGATGATGAGGGATGATGAATGAGTGATTAGGAATGATGAGGGATAGTAAGGATCAATGAGAGAGTGATTAGGAATGGTGAGGTCAATGAGGGATTTATTAGGTACAATAAGGAATTAGTATGGAGTGATTAGGGATGATGAAAGAGTGATTAGAGATGATGAGGTATAATAAGGGTTAATGAGGGAGTAATTAGACAAAAATATGACTAAGGAGAGAGTGATTAGGGGTGATGAGGATGAATAATAAATGATTAGGGATGAGTTATGGATGATGATCAAGTAAAATTAACACAAAGTGATCATTTGATGTGTGTAAGTCATCAATGTGACCTATGTTACCCCAATCACACCATTTTGGATTGAGTTCAAAGTGATTGATTTGTAAACTTCAACTTTGACAAACCTAGGACTCCTATAAATGTTAGTAAATAATTTATAAGACATAAAAACCTTAAAAATGACTATATGTTTACCAAAAATGGACATTAATTGAAAAAATTATAACCTAAAATCCCTAAGTTCAATATTGAGACCATGAAAATGCCTAAGTACTGACTAGATTATATTTTCAAATACTATCTTCCACATCGTAAGGCATGTAGTTGTGAGACCAACTCTATTAGATGTAAAGTGGCCCTAATTTCTTACACTTACTAAAATAAATTTAAAGTACAAGGAATATAAAGTAATAATATAAATGTAAACTTATACTTGAAATTTATTTTAGTAAATGGCCCCCCTCTAACCACCCACCTTCTAATTCATCCCCCTTTTTCATTTTGGCCATTATGAGTTCATTATACCATAACATGTATGCATTATTAGTCTTAATGGTAATAATGCATACATGTTATTACCACTAATAATGCATACACACTTTGGTTGTTTTACATTTCAAACTTGCACATGTTTTTAAATTTGAATATGTACCTGTAGTAATGTGTATGCATTATAGTGCATATGCATTATAACACATTTGTACTATGAATAATTTTAATCCAAAAACCAAGCTTTTTGGCTTGGAAATGTCTTGAATTCCAGAGCCAAAGGCTTGGACCTGTCAACACACATTTGAATCCAAAAGTTTTGATAATTTTTTTAAAAAAATCAACTTACATCACCAAATACACTATGAATTTCAATGATTTAATTCATAAAATTACTACCATGATTTCTAAATATATTACACAAACATGCTCTCATATTTCCAAATATATTTTTTTTATAATTTTTTTACTATTTTAAGGTTTCAATCCATGTTGATTTCTATGTATAACATTTTTAGGCCACTACATGCCAAAAATATACATGCATATATATGTTTTCATATCTTTTTTCCTTAATACAAATTCAAAACAAATCATATGGTTACAAACTTGGCCTAATTTCACACACATTCAAAAAAATTAGTTTTCATTTTTTTGAGGTAGTTAGGGGGACCGCACTGCCAACTATTCATTTTTTTATCAGTTTTCAAGGTCTATTTACTTTTAAAATTAATTTAATAAATATATTAATTAAATAAATATTAAAAAACATAGGTTACAAACTAGATGATCTTATATAATTTTTTACCAAATAGTTTTAAACAATACTCAAAAATGAAGGGCCACACGGTCAGCTATCTATTATGTTTTCCTAAAAAAAGGAGTTCCTATTCAAATTTTAGATGTTTGAAATATTTATACTTAACCAATTTTTTAAAAAATATTTTTTTGAAATTAAACTCAAAATTATATAATTCATGTTCTTACACCATCCTTGAATTTTGAGTGTAGCCATCTCAAATTATCTATAGAAATTTAGATTTTTCAATTTTCAATAAAAACATGTCCATAGGTAGGCCCCTTTTTTCCTCTAAATTTGTGCACTTAATCTTGTCGATAATGATAGATATGAATTCAAATACAATAAAGATATCACTATGTGAAAAATTCAACATTATATCTACTTCACGTAGCATAGTGAAAGTGTGGTAGTGAATCAAGACAAAAATAGGTACAGCATGAATGTATACTACCCATATACATTTATTGTGACCATAAATATGGATATTTATAAGTCCACCTTATTTCATCTAAACTCATTAAAACATTGAATCATATTGAGACTAACTAGGATTTTTTCCATTATTTAGTACTCACGTCTTGAGGTTAATAACTTTATACCAAGGCCTCCCTAACCTACTCATCTAATAGTTGTTTGGCCTCAAATGTTTCCTAAGAATCAATACAATGATATTAAGAACATTTGTTATGGGTTATCAATTTATATAATTTTCCCATGTAATACCCCTCATTGAAGTTTTTACATTTTTTTATCTTAGCATATCATCTGCATTTATGATTTCTTTTTGCTTGCATTTTATGCACATCACCCTAGTAGTCATCATAATTGGTGTCTTCAGGTATAACATGTTTTGTTATGAAATATAACCATATCACATTTATTATTATTATAATCTTAAACTAAATCAACAACATAACTAGATTGACCTTGCTTGTCCTTGATCTGCTAGTCTAGTGATCGACCTATGTTTCATGAAATTGCTTGATGATGACTACCCATTCATCCTTTCCTTTAAAATAATAATATTATTTTTATTAAAAAAATTCTAATTAAGGTGATGGATATGTGAGACCCCTATTTTCATACTATTTACCTTTATACATTTGGTGTTGTATGCATGTCCTGGTTAGATGTCACTTTAGTGTTGTTGAGAAATAAGATATTTTAGGCACCTTTTTATGTCCAATGGGGAATAAATTATATTTTTTTTCTCACTTTCATCTAAGCTAAGTCAACACAAAATTAGACTTATTTTATGACTTAAGTGTGAACTGAACCCTGTGATTAGACAAAATTGCTTGGAACTCTCCTTAAACTCCATTATCATTTAGGATGTCTCATTAGAGCCAGTGATTATTTTAACCCTCATCCTTTATTTGTGTGTCCCATTTACTCCTTATAATTATGGGGCCACTAGTAATATTATGATATTTTTAGGGTCATGAGAGAGCATGTAGTCCAATTAAATCAAGTGAAGCCTGTAGGGTTACATAGTGACCATACATCCACTTTCACATTGCCTCCTTATCACTTAGGTAATGCAATTTTTTATAATGTGTTTTGTACATTATAAAATAAATGCCATGTTCTATTTGTGTTTTTGTTGTGTCAATTTTGGGCATGACATTTTGGTATTATAGCATGGTTAAAAAATTGGGAGTTATAGGGATCATTATTTGGTACCACTTCTTCTACAACATGGATAATTTTAATAAGGGACCCATAAAATATTTCTATAAAATCTTGGTGAATATTAGATTTCAAGTATAATTCCATTGGAAAATATTTGGAAAAATTACCACACTGATATAAATTAATTTGAAATTTCTATTAGCTCTTTCAAGAAACTTATAAATAGTTAGCGAATCAATCATCATATTCAAATCAATAAATAATTGAAAAAAACCATGTTAAACCCTTTTCCCCAAACACATTCATAGGGTAAAGAACATAACAAAAATTCAAATTTCTTAAAAGATAGGCATAATTTATTAAAGGTGTGAAAACATTTATAGATATGTACAACTTCTATTTCTTACTTGGATCATAATTCATTGTTGGCTACTTAAACTCCTAATTGGCCTCCTCTTGCTATTATCACTCACTTTACAATTTATTACTTGGATTGTACTTCATTGTTTGCTATTTAGACACCTCCTTGGCCTCCTCTTACAACTGTCTCTCACTTTGTGATTCCCATGACCACAAAGAAATAAAACTTAACAAAAATAAAGTTATATGAATTTAGTTTTTAGGGTTTTATGGTTCTAAGGTTTTAATTTATTTGAAGTACTTATGTAGATTTATTTTATAATATTTAATTTGTGTTAATTAAAAAACTAATGGAGAAATAGGTTAGAGAGTGATAAGTCTAAATTCAATATCTTGTTTATGGTTACTTATTTTTAATGATTAAAATTTTCTTCCTTTTTAAATATTAAATTTATCATTTTTAAGTGTTGAATTTGATGGTTGTATAAGTAGAAATTGAGTATGGGTCTTTTTTGAGTTTCCCAAAAGACCATAGATAATATAATAAAATTAGTATATCAAAAATTGTGATTAAAAATTAGAGTATAGAGTGTAAACCAACTACGGGGCCATAAGGCAAGACAACTTGAACTGCGAGGATGACATAATTGAAACAAATATTCAAAATATTATCATAGTTTTAAAATTATAAACTATATAATAAGGTTCGTCAAAATGTCTTAAGCACATCCATATTGGCCTTTCAAATATTTTTTTATTTCAATTAACCAATCGTGCCAACCAAAATATAATTATTACCTTAAACATTTTTAAAAAATATAGTATGATCATTAGGATTTGTTGTATTTATTTAGTTTGTTCTTTGTGCATTGTTTAAAAGAAGTATCTTGCATTTCATTATTTCACAAAGGAAATTAATTTATTATTTTTTTATAATAAGTATGTGGTAAAGACCAAATAAATAATATAATAAATTGAATATAACAAAAATAGTGACAAAAAATGTGGAGTGCAGTGTATAAACCAACTATGGGGCTATATGAAAAGACATATAAAAAATGAGGATGACATAATTGAAAAAAATATTCAAAACATTTTCATTGTTTTAAATTTACAAATTATATAATAAGGTCTACCAAAATGTCTTAACCATATCCATATTGGCCTTTCAAATATTTTTTATTTCAATTAACAAACCATGCCAACTAGAATATAATTACTACTTTAAACATTTAAAAATAAAATACAGTATGGTCATGAGGATCTTTTATGTTTATTCATTTTGTTCTTTGTGAATTATTTAAAATAAGTATCTTGCATGTCATTATTTCTTAGAGGAAATCAATTTCTTGTTTATTTAAAATAAGTATGTGGTAAAGACCACCAAATAATATAATAAATTGAGTATAGCAAAAATTGTGATAAAAAATTAGAGTATAGAGTATAAACCAACTATGGGGCCATAAGAAAATACAATTATGAAAAGTGAGGATGGCAAGAAAATATCTTTAAGGAAGTGATTTTCAAATAGATTATCATTATATTTATTCATTTCAAGAATCAATATAGAAGATTTTACATACAAATAACTACTCTCCGTCTTTTGTTTTATTAAGAGAATGTGTCTATAATAGTTGTGAACACTATTATAGAGATGCATGTGTATTTAAACATAAGTAATTTGATCAAATACATATGTGATAGTTTCTTAATTTTTCTATTCATTGATGCAAGCTATTGGTGGAAGAGAACCTATGGTAGTCAAAATATTAAGATGAGAGGTTGGAAATGAAGGTGTAAATAATTTCCAAGTTGGTTTCCTTATGATTGTTTTAGACACCTAAATCTGGCCACCAATAACTTCCAATCATGCTTTTGGCCAATTTCCACCCAAAATGCACAATTTGGCCTTAAAACACTAAAACATGATAAATGATGTGAAACTGACATATTCAAGTGCCTATTTTGGCTAGGGTATCACTAAATGGGGCAATGAAATTTATGGGCCAGCTAACTTTGATTAGATCATTCTGAGTCAAAATGCTAATTTTGCACCTCGGTGCTCTAGATTGATCTTGTCTATCAAATCTCTTACACAAGACACGTGCCTTTGTTATTTTCTCTTGGTAACATCCTAAATGGGAATATAGGTCCAATTCATTTGAAATTACCTTCCAATTGTTATCCAATCAAATTTTGGACCAATAACAAGGCATTCTGATCAATTTGAGTAATATGTGCATAAAGTGCTTAATCCTGCTTGTCACTAATTAACCCAAATCAAGACCTAATCAAGAATTCCATGGAAACTTATTGAATACCTATTTTTTAAAATGAATATTGAATATATGCATCATCAGGTGACCTCATTTCCTGGAAAGACATCCCTAGGCCATAAATACCACAAATATTAGGATTCATGCCTCCCATGCCTTATGAAAGCCCTCCATGCCTCTTAATTGCTCCTCTATCACAAATATTGATGAGCCTATTTATTAATTTTAATTTTATAATTGGATTAATATTTAACCACACATCTCAATCCTAAGATAGATTATTCAGTTTGATTCAGATTAATCTCAAAAATCTATAAATAGAGAGGCCATGAATATCATTTATAAGCTATTTTGGTGAAAAGTTATTATGCTCAAATATCTTCAAAGACTTGATAATACAAAGTTATAATACACAAATAATTCTAAAAGCTATTTCAATGAGTGTTACCATGCCAAATTGATTCCAAGCCAAGTCAAGCCACAAGTCAAAGGTGCCAAGGAGAGATGGAGGTATCCAAGCTTCCATTTTTAAGGACTTCATGAGCACAAGATGAGAAAGTCACTAAAACAAGAATTATGGAGAATCCAAGGGAGGTTAAAGAAGGTTTCTTTTTAATTTTAATTATGTGTTTTTATTCATGTTTGTTAATTAAGCTCTCCTTAGTTTTTAGGTCTAGAGATGTTATGCTAGTTAGTGTGTTTCTTTCATTTTATTTTCATTTTGAAACTAACATGATACTAACCGTCCTCTCTTGAGTCAAATTCCTAAATCACATATGACATGACTGGTGGGACTAGATGCATCCCACACATAAATAAGATCATTTTTTAGCTTTAAAATATTCATTTGGATCATTCAAACTCTTGTAAATTGATTTTCTAATTTTTTGTTACCATTTTTGTTTACCACAAGTTTACATAGTAACTAATGTCAGTTAGTAAAACTGACATCAGTTGGATAGCTATCATTAGTCACATTGGTGTAACTGATTTCAATTAGATAACCATTATCATTTATCAAATATAACCATCATCGATTATATAACTGACATCAGTCACTATGTTTTTCTTAAGACACAGAACTGAGAGCTCTTTTTTTAAAGTTCATTATTTCAAACTTAAAAGATCTTCAAGGATAAAGGACATGCTAACATTTTTGTTGTAGGACCAAGCTTGACATTTACTAAAAACATGTTTATATCACCTTTTGCATGCTTAAAAATCAATTAGGAACTTTTTTTTGGTGTTTAATGAAAAATCTAGATGTTTATGGTGAATATTTTTAAAGTTTACAACGAAGACCAAGGGGTCAAATGAACACCACCTCATTTTCCATTTGGGATTAAAAATGAACTCACATTTCAAGATTTTTGTATTCAATTAGTTTTTTAAATTAATTTTTTTTTTGGTAAAAAGAGGGATGTTGCATGTATGCTCTTCCATTTGTCCCCTTTAGGGAACCCTTAGAATCAAACGTGTCATTCTTATTACAAGTAGCCTAGTCCAAGGCTTAGAAAGAAAGTTGTCTAAATCACTCCCCAAAAACTTGTCAAAGTTTGGGTGACCTTGAAAATGACCCTAAAGTCTTTCTACTTTCATTCTTTCTTTATTTTTATGTAAACTTGGCTTACGAGGGGGACTTCATCACCTCTCATGAGTTATTTAGGGAAGCTTTACCCTGGGGTTTCACCTCCTGGCATTGACTTTATTTGGTTTTTAATTAGAGTTACATAGGGATGTAGTGGCACTTTGGACATTTCACTACACTGAATGAACAATAGGATGTATTGGTTGCAAAAAGGACTAGACTTTTTTGCAACAAGCCCAGTGATATGGACCCAAAATCCATGATTTTCTTTTGAATTGTTTGGCATGAAAGTCATTGTGCAATTGATTCCCTTAGAACATTTGGAAACTTGTTATATCTTAGATAAATCCTCACGTGCCATATAAGTATTATTGGTGCAAGGTGCACCTCAAGGTCCATGTCATATTACTATCATTTGAGAGAAGGGGGGTGTAAAAACCCTACTATATAATGTGCATTTACTTTTTGATGAACACTTAAAATCCTCTCAAATGATGTATATAGATAGATTCTAAAAATACCAAACAACCTTAGCAGTTTAGAGTCTAAGAGCGATTAATCAATTGAGTTTTGTCCTAGATTAAAGTATTGTTTGAAGTCAAAACTTGGTGTAAAAAAATAATTCAAACCAAAAGACATGGTCTTCATTTTCCTTTAAATAAAGACACATTATGCTTTCCATGTGAGATCATAAATTTTTCATGTTCAAAATTTCATCAAAATCTTGGGAGTCATATCATCCACTTTGGCATAGTTATGCTGCCCAATTGAGTCTAGACCTTTATCAAAGTTGTTTAAGTCCTTCACTTATAATCTAAACTCAAAATTGCACCTTTATATGTTTATAGGGTTGATGTGTTAAGTGGGTTCACCATTTGCATTAAACTTGAGGGAACTTAGTTTCAATTTCTAAATTGGGTTGAAGTTCGTTTAAGACTCATAATCATTGTCATCATTTGATAGACTTAAGCCATTTTTTGCTAAACAATTGCACTTTGAGTCTATGCACCATAATATTTTGAGTTAAGAAAAGTAGTGTTATACTATCAAAATTATGGGAAATTATATTTGCCTTAGAGAGTTTTTGATACAAACTTTTTTGTCACATCTTTTAGGTAGTGTAACATCATTACGCTACCCAAAACATTTCAAATATTGTTTCATAGAACCTCTTGCATAGAGTTCAAATTTGTTACTACATTTTAAAACTAATCTAAGTGTACTTTTTTTAATCTTTTGTCTAGTACAGTTATATTTTTCACTTGTTTCTAGCTTATTTGTAAAAATAACTATGTTTTATATCATTATTTATGAGAAAATAAACTATCTCTAAAATGACTTTTGTTTTATACCTTATACCTAGTTGATCAAGTTAATATCAAATAATCAAATGCCTAGTGTTTGTTAGAAGTGTTTCAAATATGTTAGATTAAAATTTTCATCTATTTCAAAGTCTAGCTTTTGACACCATTTGGCCAAGAGTCCTAGCAAATGCCTTGTTTGAGCCTAGATTTTGATGCCACTTTGGCCAAAAGACCTAGCAACTTTTAAATTTCTAGATTAGACTGATTTGAAACACTTCGACCTTAGAGTTTGGCATTTCAATTTTTAGTCCATTTACTTACTTATCTTTGTGTGAATAGTTAAATATTATATACTTCGTGCTAGCTTGTTTCCTCATAAATCTTTGCATAAATCTTTTGATCCTTTTGACAAATCTAGACCAAGTTAAAACATCTTCTATTTTAGATTTTTTCTTTTTTAGAGTTTTTATAACTCTTTAACTTTTTATCGCAAAGCAATGACTATGGATCCCAACATGTATTCCTACACTCGTAGTGGATTCATATAAAATCTAGGGATTAGTAATGTGGTGGCACAAGAAGAAATGGTGCAAGGCCCTATCTTCTTATTCCTCTTATAATACTCAATAGGGGCATAAAGCCAAGATCCATTGGATAGCTATTTGGTTAGCACACCACCTTATTTGGAATAAGATCAAGAATAAATTTCATAATACCTAGTTATAATACCTATAGTGGATGAGCTAGTTCTTCAGTAGTCATATTCTACTAATACAAATTATACGTATGATCCATTTTTATTTAAGAGAAATTTGTTAGAAAACAAAGATGAGATTTTAGTTAGAGCCATAGAGGTAGGGGCCAAGTTTCTATCAAACTTCCCCCATGAGAATTTACCAAGCCTATTAGAGTACCCCACAATATCATTTACAATCAACAAGCTTCTTCTAACAATCTTATGGCTCTAGTCCAAACAACGTATCAAGACCCTAATATATCTAATCAAGGAAAAAACACCATGGAAGATCAATTTAACTAAATGCAAATAGCATATCAAACCTACTTTAATCTAGCACATAATTTTAATCAGATGAACATGGTGAATAAGCCTCTTATTAACCTAGTTTCTTTAATAGGAGTGTTAATAGAGTTAATTGGATAAGATAATATGAGTTCTAACCCATTCATATAAATCACTTTGATAGATAACTTGATGCATATTCCCATTATTGAAGTGTCGTCATCCTCTACATATAATAGTGAGACAAACATAGTGGATAATATGCAAACATCCAATCCTAATCAAAGTGGTACTAATGCAAAAACAACTAGCCAAAAACATGTGCCTATATTTAATCCTATGAGTAGATCATCATACTATGGAATAGGATTTTCTACATCCCAACCTTAATTGACTGCTTCCTCAAGTGCACAACCTATGGGATTAGGTAATCAAACAATGGCCAATGTCATGCTTCAACGACAAAATATGATGAATCCTACTCCTCCTCAACAAGTAGCGAGTAGTATTCCAAAATTTCAAGCAAAATATAGTGTATATCAATGCAATAGAGGAAAAATAAATTACCACCTCAATCAAGGGAAACTAATGTTCCACATCACTAGGTAATGAAAAACATACCTCTTCAGTCATAGACTAATATGCTAATCTAAAACCAGGCAATGACTAGTCAATAATGTGAAAATCTTGGTTAGTGATAGATGCCAAATATACAACCTATTTTCACTTCCCCATAGGGATTCATGTAATAAATAGGTCCCCATATTTCTCAAGTACCTACTAAAAAATCACTGGCTCAAAATGTGCCATAAATTCAAAGACAAGGTCTTGGTCCATAAGTTCCCACTCAACAACAAGTTTTGATTAGTTGATAACATGTCCCTTTTCAACCACAGTAAGCACAGTATAGTTATATCCCTCCATCCCAACCATAAAATACTTCAATTCAAACCTTTATCACCAACCCAAACCAAAATATCTCACAACCAAATATACAATTTCAAGTACATCCTAATCCATGTATACATATAATTGGTCTATTCCCCAACCAAACAAATATACCCCAATAGGTATTTCCATCATACCTTGGTCAAAGTGTCCAACTTATGACCTCCCAACCATCTACCCAAACCAATATTCTCCCTCAAATTAATGTTCCTTCCAGTTTCCTATCCCAAGAATTGTAATATATAAGGATACAATTACTACCATTTAGGATGGGAAATAGACTAAAAAGTTTAAATTGGATGATGTATGTTCTTATCCATTCAACATGGAATATTTATAGATATCATTTCCTCCAGGATATGAACTGCTAAAATTTGACAAATATAAAGGGAAAGGTGACCCTAAGGCCCATTTAACTAAATTCTTTGTCACATGTCAACCAATGGCATATAGTGAAATATAACTTTTATTATTTTTTCCAATGAGCTTGGATGGACAAGCCTTGGAGTGGTTTTTAAAGTTTTCCAAAAATTTATTAATAGATTTTGACGATCTTTTTGATAAGTTTGTGCAGTACTTTTCCTATAATCTCGATCATGAGATTTCATTAGTGGACTTAACACAAGAAAATCAAAAGGATGGTGAGAGTTTTTAAAGTTATTTATATTGATGGAGAGCCATTGTAAGCCATTTTACCCATAGTTTACCAAATAAATAATTAGCCACTATTTTTACCAAAAATTTACATAGTGAGATAACATATCATCAGAGCTATAATGTGCACATACTTTCAAGGAAATTATCAACAAAGGCTTGTTGATTGAGAAATCAATCATCAATAAAGGAGTCATCAATCTTAGTTCAACTAATCAAAATCAAGGTACCAATCAAGAAAATGACCAACATCAACATCTTATTCATGCACAAGAATCGTAACCAGTACAGGTCAATAACCAAGAAAGACTAAAATAATTCAACTATAATAGGAATTGTTGACGCATTGGATTGCACCCAAGGTAGGATGCCGAGCTCCTACCTTTCCACACACAACAATGGAAACTCCCCTCTCATCTGTGGGACTAGAGAAGCTAGAGGGGAGAGTCTCTAGATGAGGGCTGGCTCCCTCTGATGTATCTTTTAGGCCCTGGTTTCTCTTACTAGTAAAAAATAAAATGAAAAAAGGGGGGATGAAAAGAAAGAGAGAGATGCTAAAAATAGAACCTAAACCTAAAAATGAAAAGGTGATACACCAAAAAATGTGACCCACCCAGCCCGAATATACACTTTTCACTAGGAAGAAATGCCCATACACTTCATCTAAAGTTAGAAGTTCTTCTGCAATAGTCAGCTAGGGGTCCATGGAAGTATAAGGAGGAAGGAACTAGCAAAGGTGTTTTGGGACACACTTTGACAGCCTATTCACATGCACCTATCTTATTTTTGTAGACACTTCTAGTAGACCTGTAGAAAGGAGACTTCACAATGCACTAGACATGCTAGAGTCATTCTATGAAAAGCATCAAAGACAATGACTTAACACAAAAGAAAACATAGACATATGCATGAGTGCAAGTCCATATGGAGGTAAAAATGCTAAGTCTTGATTGAAGGTAAAATCTGGCAAAGCTATGCCTTACAAGCTTGAGAGATTTTTGGGGTAGAGTTTTGCTTAAGGCTAAGAGAGTGGATGGTTCCCTTCTCAAACTGAGAAGATTACAATTTATAGAGGAAGAAAAAGGCCATTTTGGCACCCTTTTACAAGTGATCCATGTGCCTTCTAAGCATTGGGAAGAGGAAGCTGCTTGAAGATAATGTTGTGTCAGCCCCTGTCATGATTCAAAATTATGGACCACGCTATTTTTCTGCTCATCAATGCAAAATGAAGAAAAATGGGTCGCGTTGTTCACTGTTTGCATCTCTTGATGATCATATGGTAGGTACTGTGTCAACCACTAGTATAACTCCTTGAATTGACACTTTCTTGCACCACTTGGATCACTTTGTCTATTTTTGTGCTTGGTTATTTTGCCTTCTCTATCTCCTTCATCCCTCAGGCTATATTTTGCTACTCCTTTGGCTCTTTCGCTGAGAGTGCATCCACTTTTGACATGTGTCATAGTTTGCTACTTTGAAACTCAGAAGACACTTTGAAATGCAGATGTTGACACATGGTGGCTTCTACCAAGCTAATGATGGGATACATGGTAGCATTCACTTAACTTAGAGGGTCCTTTGAGAGTCAGGTAGAAGTTGACACGTGGCTGCTTCCACTTACTCTTGAAATAAACTTACTGTTGAAGCTTAAGAGAGACCTGAGGCCTTAGATGTAGACACTTGTCACACTCCGCTGAGGCAGGTGAGGACATGTGGTGGCATCTTCTCACCTTTGATGGTCCCTTGAGGGTCACACAGATAAATTTGAGATTTATGTGGAAGGTGACACGTGGCTGCTTCCATAGAGCCTTTAGCTACTCATTCGTGCCCACCACAGTCTTCTTTGAAGCCAATAGGAGAAACCCACAAATGTTGACACTTGGTAGCTTCTATTGCACTTTGAGAGAGGCTTATCTTTGAATCTTAAAAGAAACTCAAAGCCTCAAATGTAGACACTTGTTGCACTCTGCTAAGATAGGTGAGTACACATGGTGGCATCTGCTTACTTTTAGGGTCCTTTGAGAGTCATGCAGAAGTTGACACGTGGCCACTTCTACTTCTTCCTTCACTTCGATGATTCCTCTACTATGAAATTTAACATTTGTGTGCTTGTCATTATTTAGCTTTGCTATTGAACCTCACCATTGAACTTGTTTCTCTGTTGAACCTCACTGTTAAACCTCACTGTTGAACCAGTTCAATGATTCAACACTGCACGCCGATCCTTTAAACTGTGCACTAAACCTCCTCATTGAAATGTTTGATGAACTAAGTGATTAAATTGATTCATTAAACTTGAATCCATTTGAAATAAAATTTGCTAAACCACATTGTTAAACTTTGCTGTTGAACTTAAATGTTGAACCAATGGTTGAACCAAGGCATTAAACCAAATGATTGAACCCAGAAATGAACCATGGCATTGAACTTGAGTGATGAACTAAAGCTCAATGAACTTGTGCAACCCAAAATTGATTGGCTTCGAATAGAAATGGAAGAAGGGGACCAATTTTGGCTTTTAGGGCCAAAATGGTCAACAAATTGGTGACTCCCAGGGGAAGCATGCCTGTTATGCTTAAGGACCAGTTGCCTTAAAATCCATTGGGCATGGAGTCAAGATGTAGCTTGAAAATATTAGCAATAGCCCTGATAGATCCAAGAATCAAACATAAAAATTTTACCCCCAACACAGAAGGGAAAAACACACACAAGGCTAAAAATGTTACTTGTGCAAACTGCACTTAGGGAAAATAAGAAAGAAAATAGAAAGCAAACTACTATATACAGCTAACCAAGTATTCTCACCTCCCTCCTAGATCGAAGGGAAATTTTCTTAAGTCCCCTTCCTGGCTAGGGAAGTTATGGTGCTAGACAAGCAGTTGAATGAGAAAAGGCTTTAGTGACCTACTCCTCTTGCCTGTCACCTTGCTTGGCTGGTATTCTAGTGGAGATTCAAACATGCTTTCAATGTATACGTACTCTATTTGTTCTTGAAAGCTTGCCTCATGTTGGTTCTTCATGCTGGTGTATCTCATCAAGAAATCAATTACGGCTAGCTCATCACCATAAGCCCCTTGATATGCATCATTTACTAGCTTGTTCTCTTCTGCCATATGCTCTAGTTCTATGGTATAACCATCCTCGTTGATGGTTTCAAAGAATGTATCTTTAGATTCACCAACTTGTTGAAGGGATAAATCTAAAATATTGTAACCCCCTTGCATGCGTATATGATTCCCAATGCTGCCTTCTCCACTCTTATCCAGCTCATAGCCTCTTTGAATAATAGTGTAGCCTGCCCCAATGACTTCAAATGAATCATTCAAAACATGAACAGGAGATTGTCCATGCTCCTCCATGTCACTTAAGGTGATCTCCTCCTCATCTGTACTCATGAAGTCTCCCTAGTCAATCATAAATTGAGCATACTCCTCTTCACTTACTTCCTTTAAGACAGGCTCCTCCTCAAGAATAGGGAAAATGGAAGGCTAACGGATGAACTCATGTGGAAGAAGAGGTAGACCTTGAGATAGAATCAAATGATTCTCCTCTTTCCATTTGGTTAGCACTTCATCTATATCAAGTGTGGCTTGATAGCTTTCTTGGAGGTGTGTGGATGGAGTGTGTTCAGACATGGAATCTACTATTTGGTCTAAAACATCCATCACACGTTCGCAGAGGAAATTTTCTTTGGAATCCAACTCTGCAATCTACATATCTATATCTTCCTAGAAAAACCTTTCTTGGAGGTCACAATCATCATCGAGAGTAGGAGCAGCCTCATCTTCTTTAAGGGTTAGAGAAAAACCTTTCTCTTCCTCTTCCTTTTTGCCCCAAGATTCCACTATTTTTTTCTAACTTGTGACCTTGGGACTAGAATTTTGCTCCTATGAACAGGTAGCAACTTTATCCTCTTCAAGGTTATGAGTTGGTTCATGATGTTCCTTCTTCCAGCTTGGAATTTGGAGATCATGTTGAAAGATTTGAGGAGGTTGGGGAAGATTTGGGAGGGTTTTCTCATATACAGGAAGAGCTATATGAAAAGAAGTGTGCTAAAAATCTAGGCATACAAGGTTAAATGCAGGATTGATTAATGCATCAGATG
Source organism: Torreya grandis (assembly GCA_037957365.1). NCBI lineage: Eukaryota > Viridiplantae > Streptophyta > Pinopsida > Cupressales > Taxaceae > Torreya > Torreya grandis. The sequence continues at coordinate 6,442,713 of JARHVA010000240.1, read as the reverse complement.
ACTTAGTATGAGCAAGTGTCATCTGATAGAAAGGATTTGGCACAAAAGAAGGAGTTTTCTCTAGAATAGGAGGGGGCAGACCTTGGGCCAAATTTTCCTAATTTTTGTCCCTCCACTTTACCAACACTTCATCAATATTGAAATTAGATTGTGGATTGGTGGAGGGGGTGTCTTTTGGCATTAGCTCCTCTACAAGGTCTAAAAACTCCATCTCTCTTTCTCTAAGTAGCCTCATCTTAGCTTCTAACTCCTCAATCTGCTTAGCCAGATTATCCTCATTTTGTACCTCTTGGAGCTCATTGGAGTCATCATAGAGATGGGGAGTACATGAAGGTTGCCATGAAATGCAAGAAGCATCCTGAGGAAGGGTGGGAGGGACTTGAAAAGGACTAACCTCATTTTATACCTCACACTCTTAGACAATGTCTTTCTCCTCACTATTTAATGACTCAACCACTTTATTCTAGCTCAAGACATTCATACTGGGCATCTCCCTTTGGGGTGATGGGGCCACAATGTAAGAGGGTAGTGAGGGTTTAGATTCCACTTCCCTTGCTACCAAAATGGACTGCTACATTTGAAGATTTTCCAATTCGATCTATCTATCAAGATTAGCCTGAAACACAAGATTTACTATTTCATAACTCTCCTCAACATGATTGGGGAAAGGAATTTGATAGGCTTGACTTGGCTCATGAAAAAAGGTTGTATATGACTGATATGATACTTGAGGCAGTGAGTATGAAATTTGATACACTCGATAAGGCTACCTCTCATAAATACTCAGCTTCTCTTCCAAAGATGCAATCATACCACTCACATCTAGCATCTCACTTATAAGCCTTTGCCAGTTGGTTCTTTCAATAGGATTCCATTCACTCTTAAGTTGATCCAGTGCATTTCTCACTTGATGGATGACATGATCAATAATTTTTTGGCCATATCCCCTTCTGGTGTCTAGATCTATCACATACCTTTCATATCCCAGTAGTGCTTGGTTGCAGGTGGAAATGAGTTGATTGGCAAAGAGACTGGGTTGAGTAGAAGTGACACATTGAGAAGACTGGGCATAAGGCTGATATAGCTCATGATAAGGTTAGGACCGATCATATTGGGCTTGATAAGGATCAACATAAGGATGGTAAGGATCATAGCCATGCTATCCAAGGAAAATAGGGTACATGGCTCTGAACAATGGGATTATATATACTAGAATATTGTCCCTTGATGGTACGGTACCATAACTGCTTAACCAATTGATTTAACTCAGAGTCGCCATTGGTATTGATGCAAAAGCCTTTAAAGGCTAGTTGGTTGAAGAACACACCAAAAATTCTTCAACTCTTTAGATAAAACTTGTCCTAGTTGGTCCCACCGGGCGTGCCAAAAACTATTGATGTAGTGGATTGCACCCAGGGTAGGAGGCCGAGCTCTTACCTTTCCACACGCAACAATGGAAACTCCCCTCTCACCTATGGAACTGGTGAAGTTGGAGGGGAGAGTCTCTAGATGAGGGCTATCTCCCTCTAATTTATCTTTAGGCCCTAGTTTCTCCTACTGCTAACAAATAAAATGAAAAAAGGGGGGATGAAAAGAGAGAGAGAGAGAGAGAGAGAGAGAGAGAGAGAGAGAGAGAGAGAGAGAGAGAGATAGAGAGAGAGAGAGAGAGAGAGAGAGAGAGAGAGAGAGAGAGAGAGAGAGAGAGAGAGAGAGAGAGAGATGCTGAAAATGGAACCCAAGCCTAAAAATGAAAAGGTGATACACCAAAAAATGTGACCCACCTAGCCTGAATATACACTTTTCACCAGGAATAAATGCCCATACACTTCATCTAAAGTTGGAATTTCTTCTTCAACAGTCAGCTAGGGGTCCATGGAAGTATAGGGAGGAAGGAACTAGCAAAGGTGTTTTGGGACACACTTTGACAGCCTATTCACAGGCACTTATATTCTTTCTATAGACACTTCTAGTAGACCTATAGAAAGGAGACTTCACAATTCAATAGACATGCTAGAGTCATTTTTTGAAAAGCATCAAAGACAATGACTTAACACAAAAGAAAACATAGACATATGCGTGAGTGCAAGTCTAGATGGAGGTAAAAATGCTAAGTCTTGATTGAAGGTAAAATTTGGTAGAGATCTGCCTTACAAGCCCAAGAGATTTTTGGGGTAGAGTTTTGCCTTAAGGCTAAGAGAGCGGATGGATCCCTTCTTAGAATGAGAAGTTTACAATTTATAGAGGAAGAAAAAGGCCATTTTGGCACCCTTTTACAAGTGACCCATGTGCCTTTTGAGCATTGGGAAGAGGAATCTGCTCGAAGATAATGCTGTGTCAGCCCCTGTCATGATTCAAAATTATGGGCCACACTGTTTGTCTACTCATCAATGCAAAATGAAGAAAAATGGGTCAAGTCATTCACTGTTTGCACCTCTTGATGATCATATGGTAGGTACTATGTCAACCATTGGAATAACTCCTTGAATTAACACTTTCCCATACCACTTGGATCACTTTATCTATTTCTGCACTTGGTTATTTTGCCTCCTCTATCTCCTTCATCCCTCAAGCTATCTTTTGCTACTCCTTTGGCTCTTTGGCTGAGAGCGCATCCACTTCTGACATGTGTTGCAGTCTACTACTTTGAAACTCAGGAGACACTTAAAAATGTGGACGTTGACACATGGCAGCTTCTATTGAGTTGATGATGGGATATGTGGCAGCATCCACTTAACTTAGAGGTTCCTTTGAAAGTTAGGAAGAAGTTGACACGTGGTTGCTTCTACTTACTCTTGAGAGAAACTTACTGTTGAAGCTTAAGAGAGACTTTAGGCCTCATATGTAGACACTTGTCACACTTTGCTAAGGTGGGTGAGGACATGTGGTGGGATCCACTCACCTTTGATGGTCCCTTGAGGGTCATGCAGAGCATTTTGAGATTTCTTTGGAAGGTGACATGTGGCTACTTTTGTAGAGCCTTTAACCACTCATTTGGGTCCACCACAGTCTTTTTTGAAGCTAATAAGAGAAACCCATAGATGTTGACACTTGGCAGCTTTTGTTGTACTTTGAGAGAGGCTTATCTTTTAAGCTTAAAAGAAACTTGAAGCCTTAGATGCAGACACTTGTCACACTCTGCTGAGACAGGTGAGGACACATGGTGGCATCCACTTACTTTTAGGGTCCTTTGAGAGTCACATAGAAGTTGACACATGGCCACTTCTACTTATTCCTTCCCTTTAATGATTCTTCTACTATGAAATTTGACATTTATGTGCCTGTCATTATTTAGCTTTGCCATTGAACCTTGTTGTTGAACTTGTTTCTCTGTTGAACCTTGTAGTTAAACCTCACCATTGAACCGGTTCAATGGTTCAACATTGTGTGTTGAGCCTTTGAACTTTGCACTAAACCTCCTTGTTGAACCATTTGATGAATTGAGTGATTGAACTGATGCATTGAACTTGAAGCTATTTGAACCAAAAGCTATTGAACTGTGTTGTTGAACTTTGCCAATGAACTTAAATGTTGAACCAATGGTTGAACCAAGGTGTTGAACTAAATGATTGAACCCAGTGATCAACTATGGAATTAAACTTGAGCGATTAACCAAAGCTTGATGAACTCATGTAACTTGAAATTGACTGGCTTTGAATAGCAAGGGAAGAAGGGGACTGATTTTGGCCTGCAGGGCCAAAATGGTCAATAGGAATGTTGTGGGAAATGGAGTAACTAAATATCATCATGTCTAAATTATGTAAATATCATCTACACCACCTTTTTATCTTTCCTACCTAGAAACCTCTCCAACCAATCCCAAAATCATAACAACCAAGACCTATATAACAAATACAATAGCCTTTACCATTGAAAACCCCTCCTCCTAAGAGAACCATGCCTACACATCATGTCTTTAATGACCTAGGAGAAATTATAGAGTTTGTATTTCACAATCTTACTACCATTAATTTTATTATTTGGTCTATAATAAAGCATTATTTGTAAGGCATTTCTTATCTTGATTGGTACCGTGAAAATGAATTTTGTGACTATCATCGGGTCAATGGACATAATCTATGAAGATGTGTCCAAATCAAGAATTTAATTAAAAATATGTTGGAGAATGGGGAGATAACATTGGATAATGATGCTTCCACTTCTAATCAAACTCTTGGGATTTATCAAAACCCCTTTTCTCAACATAATAGTCAGTAACAACAAAATAATTAGCAATAACAACAACAAAAATTAGTGTAGCAATAAAATCAATAGTATAAAAATCAAAGGATAAACTAGTAGAATCAAAAAATTTAGTAGTAGAACCCATAATGATAGAACAATGGACAAAACCAAGGTCAGAATGGTAATAACCAACAAACCTACCATGAAGTTGCACATTACTACAATAGGGTTATAGGTCATATTGTAGGGAGTAGGGTTAATACCATCTCCATTAATCCTTCTTTGACTTGGGAGTGCATACAAGTAAACCAAAAAACTATGACTTCCCCCTTTGGACCCTATATCGATAACCCATCCTTGCCACGTGACCACATACGAGTGCACTGGCAACCAATACTTATGTTGTCTAGTCCCACACCATTCCCAACATTGGTTAGAAATAATGTTCTAGTATTTAATCTTTATTATGAAATCATAACTCAGAGGTTGAAGATTATTATCTCAAGACCAAAACCATCCACCACTTTACATATCATCTAACCAACTATTTAGCCTCAAAATAAACCATTCACTCCTGAACAAGATAAGAATTTTGATATTGTGGAATAATTACAGAAGACAAAAACATAAATTTATATTTTAGATTTATTTTGAATGTCAATAATCCACAAGAACATTTTAAATGAGGTTTTAAACCAATCCTCTATTGATAGTGACATATCCCTTGATAAATTTCAAGCTTTGGTTGGACACCTAGCTCCAGCCCAATAAGTCACATTCAACCAAAGCAATATGTCTTCCCTTGAATCGCTCCATAATGACCCATTATATATATAAGTTTATATAAAGTGACATAAATTTAAATGTGTCCTTATAGACAATGGATCAGGCCTCAACATAGTGTCTCTAAATCTCATCAAGTTTCTTGGGTACATAATGGTAGATCTCTAACCAGAAACGATAACCATTAAAGCCTATGATAATCAAGAAAGAAAATCACAAGGCACCATTAGTTTTCTAGTTATCATTGGACCTTTGACCCATGATACACTTTTCCATGTGCTTGATCTTGAGTTATCATACAATATGCTTCTAAGCAGGCCTTGGTTGCATGAAATTCATGTAGTCCTGTCAATGCTACACCAATGTATCAAGTTTTTCCACTCAGGGATGGAAGTGAATATTCCAAGAGATTTACACCCATATGAACATTGTAAATATTTTGAGGCCAAATTTCAAAGCTATAATTATTACTATGACATGAATCCAAGTTCCAAGTAGGATAAAAGAAAGGCTATACTTATTGATCCTTCACTGGATAATTACATAGATCCTAATACCTTAGATTCTATTTCTCACATGCCACCTCTTGAAGCTTCTAATCATTTCACCATTTTGGATAATATATCGAGAGAGTATGTGACCCATAATACATTTCATATTGCTAATTTTCCTTAAAATTTGAAAACATTTGGGTGACCTAAAGTCACCCCACATATGCATTGGCAACAAAAGAACAAAGATAAGGGACTTGTCACATTTGTACCAACATCTAGCCTAGAACCCAACCCTCTTGAAGGGGATGAATCATGGTTATATAATGAAAACCATGCTAATTGTTATAAAAGTACAAAGTATCGTATTCCTAATAAGATCATGAAGTGTCACAATTATGAAGGAAGAGGCCTTCAATCGAATCAACAAGGAACGATTGAGCCAATTTCTATGACTAAGTATGAAAGACCTTATGGACTTATATTTAAACCACCTGAGGGTGACCCACATATCCATTTCAAACTCCATCACCAGTGACTAGTGATGATGATACCGATATCAAAATAGAGTCTAATCATAGCCTCACCTTTGATGACCTTGCTGAAACCAACCTATTTGATAACAATGCCATTTATACCCTTGCCTAGGCTATTCATCACAACCCATTGCCATTATATTATCCCCAACTAATAGATTGGGACCAACAAGAATCTAGTCTGTTGATTGATGAGTTCTAGAATGATGAGGCATTCTATGACTTCTTAGGCCTTAGAGACAATGTTCCATTGGGAGATCATAAGTCAAGATTCTCAATTACATTAGATCTTTATCCTATTTTAGAGAGCGAGTGAACACCCTTAGCCAAAAACAAATAAGTAAAGCATGGAGGTCCTAAAGAGAAAAATCTTTGAGGTGATTTTTGACTAGGGAACAAGTAAATATAAAGTCTAATCTATTGGTGAAAACATATTTTAGGTGCCATTAGATGGGGGTGTTCATTCTTCTTCAAATTTAGACTAGGAGACCACCAATGATGAACTTGCTTATGGATCTAAGTTTAGATTTGATCAATAACAAGTATTTGATCAAATTATTTAATAATTTCTAACTATTTTTATCACATGGCTATATCTCCCATTAGGGGACTTAGATTCATCATGCCTAGGAGAAGTTGAAGAGCAAGTCTTAATAGAGGACCCTAACATAATCCAACAGTTCAAGTCATTGCTTACTATCCTAGAAGATGGTTTGACCCTTCTAGTCAAAAATACAATAGAGGTAAATATTGGGACTCTATCAGACCTAAAATGTATAAAATTAAACATATCCCTCACTGAGGAGGAACATGAAGTCTTTACAGCTCTGTTGAGAGAATTTATAGATATCTTTACATGGGCTTATTCAGACATGCTAGGTTTGGACCCTACCTTGGTTCTACACCACCTTATGGTTAATCCTAATGCCAAATTGATAAAAAAAACTACATAATATGTATCCTTTCATTATTATATTAGTAAAGAAATATTTGGAAAAACTCTTAGAAGTAGGATGTATCTGACCCATTGACTACTTAGAATGGATATATAATGTGGTACCTATTAGTAAAAACCCTGAAAGGATTAGAATTTGTACTATTTTTAAAGACATCAACAAAGCTTGTCTTAAAAATGATTTTCCATTACCTAATATTGACATGATCATTGACTCCATGGTAGGTTATGAAATGCTTTCATTCATGGATGGCTTTTCAAGATACAACTAGATCAGAATAACACCAGAAGACCAACATAAAACAATGTTCACCACTCCATGAGGTACATTTTTTATTAGGTAATTCCATTTGGCCTTAAGATTTCTAGAGCTACATATCAAAGGGCCATGACTATCATATTCTATGATATTATGCATGATATTTTTGAAGACTATGTCGATGACATATTAGGAAAATCCAAAATCGGGGCCAACCATCTAGTAGTATTGTATAAGATATTTGAAATTATGAGAGTACAAAGTTAGACTCAATCCAAATAAATGTGTGTTCAGTGTAACTTCAAGAAAATTACTTGGCTTAATCATGTCTTGTAGAGGTATTGAAGTTGATCCAGCTAAAGTCCATGCTATAACTGAGATGCCACCACTAACCAATTTAAAGCAACTATATAGTTTATAGGGTAAGATCCAATCAATCAGATGCTTCATCTCTTAATTAGTAGACAAGTGTCATCAATTTACACACCTTTTTAAGAATGGAGTTGCATTTCACTTGGATGATCACTACCAAATAAATTTTCAACAACTAAAGAGTATCTTATTAAACCACTTATTTTATTACCTCCTATGCTAGGAAAGCCATTCTTGTTATACATATCAGCTATCGACCATAATCTGGGGGAACTCTTGACTCAACATGATGAAAATTGAAAAAAGCATGTTGTATACTAAATAATCCATACCTTGGTTACATATGAACATAACTATGCACCTATTGAAAAATGTTATCTAGCCATGGTCTTCATAGCTTAGAAATTATGCTATTACATGTTGAATAATAAGACCATGGTCATTTCTAAAGTAGATCCACTCAATTATCTACTATCTAAAATAGCTTTGTAAATTAGAATGGCTAAATGGATCATGATTCTCAGTGAGTTTGACATAGAGTATGTCAATTAGAAGGCAATCAAGGGACAAGTTCTTACAAATAAACTTGTAGAAGTGCTTCTCACAGACATACAACCACTCACATTTCAATTTTATAATGAATCCATAATGACCATCATTGACACACCCCTTGAGGAGTAGCCCTAGAAGATGTATTTTGATGGTTCATTTATAGCACATGGATCAAGGTTAGGCTTATTGTTTATTACACCATAGGGGGATCTAATCCCTAAATCATTTAGAATTAGCTTTTCTTGTATAAATAACATGGTTGAGTATGAAGCACTTGTTATAGGACTTGGGTAGGTAGTACATTGGAACATATCTCATCTCCATGTTTATGGTGATTCACAGTTCATCATCAATTAGGTCACAGATCATTTTTAGACAAAAGATGATAATATAGTTCCATATAAATCCATGGTTGACACTCTTAAAAAACAAATTGCCAACATTTAGTTTAAGAACATACCAAGGGATAGTAATAGAACTATAGATGCCATGGATACTATTGACTCTATGATTCAACAAATAGATAAATCTAGAGAGTATCAGTTCCTTATCAAGAATTTATTAGTACCAACTCATGAACCTTTAACCATTACAATGATTTGTGATATTGTTGGTCCTAATTCTATTTAGTACTCAAACCTTTATAGCTACCTTCATAACCAAGTTCTACCACCTAACCTATCTCATAAATAAACCAAAGCCTTTATTCATCATTTCACTCATTATACTCTACTTGGATCCACCCTTTACCATCATAGTTTTGATGGAACTTTGCTTCATTTTTTAAACTCGACAGAGTCTACACTAGCATTAAGAGAAGTTCATGAAAGAGTATGTGGAGCTCATTCTAGCAGGGAAATCCTATCCAAAAAGCTATTATGTATTGGTTATTATTGGCCCATGATGGATGCAAATGAAAAATACATATGTAAATAAGTTTGATAAATGTCAATGGCATGCTAATCTAATTCATGCCCCAGCCAAAACTTTGAAACTGATGTTGACACCATGGCCATTTTCTACATGGAGACTTAACCTCATTGGAAAGATCAACTCGACTTCATTTGATATCTATAAACATATCATTATTTCCACTAATTATTTCACTAAGTGGGTTGAAGCTAAACCCTCACTTACATGATTGGAAAGTAAATTTCCAAATTCATCTTCAACCATCTAATTTTTCATTACAATATCCCCTTTAATATTATATCTGATAATGGAGGATCATTCAAGAACAAGGATGTAGATCAGCTATGTACTAAATATAACATCACATAACATTTTTATATAGAATATTACCCTCAAGATAATGGCCAAGCCAAGGCATCCAATAAATCCATTGTCAGTATTCTCAAAAATATTATCAATGATGTCGATAATGATTGACACTTGCAGATATTTCTTTCCCTTTAGGCATACCATACCAATCATTGTACCCCCATAAGAGACACTCCATACTCACTTATTTATGGTATTTATTCCATCCTTCCCATTGAGGTTGAATTGCCTTCACTATGAATCTCTTTTAATCATGTCTTGGATGATCATGACTATCGAGTAGTTCACCTACAAGAGCTACACCTACTTGATGAGAAATGCACAACCACACTCAATAATATTCAAGCATATCAGAACCAAATCAAAGGCCACTATAATCAATGTGTTAAGTATAAAATATTTAAACTTGGTGATCATGTTCTTAAAGAAAACCAAAAGAATACCATGGTTGAGAAGAAGCTTAAAGGAAAATTCAAACCAAACTAGATAGGGCCTTTCATCATTTCTACAAATTATGGATTAGGATCACACATGCTTGCCACACCAAATAGAGATGAACTTCCTTAGCCAATCAATATTATTCATCTCAAATGGTACTATGCTTGAGTGCTAAGGTGTATTTTCTGTAAGGACCATTTCAGTTATGCTATTTTATCATTATTCTTCTTTGTACAAATATCATCCTTATCTATCCTCTTAGCCATATCCACTTTCCACTTCTAACATATTAGCCCAGTGTGTTTTAAATCCTATCCCACTTGACCTTGGTTTTTACCATTCATTATTCATTTTCAACATCAAAGTATCTAATCAATTTCATTAATTAGTTCATGTACTTCAAATAAAGCTCATATTTTAGAGCAATATAGCAGAAGTTTTGGAAGTTGCATCTTTTGTTTGTTATCCCTTTATTATCACCAGTCTAGTTACTAATTATAACCACCTTAAGGAAAATTAGTACCATTGGTCCATGTCATTGTGTCCTAGTTATAGCCACCTATGAGAAAACTAGGGAAAACATTTATTTATTAAGCCTTGACACACCAACTTGCCACTTCCTATGTTATACTATGCCTTTTACCAACTGTGCCTATATTGTTTGAATTAATTGCTACACTAGTCAAATTCCTCCACTAAAAGGGTGAAACTACAATGACTTGAGGTCCTATTCTAGGACTATGTGGGTCATGCACAATTCATTTTGAGGTCATCTCATTCCCCCTTTCTACACACTCTTACATTTTTTTGAGTAACCTAAGCCATGCTCTCACCATTTTTTGAGCAACCCAAGCCACGCTCTCACCATTTTGTGAACAACCTAAGTTTAAACACTCTCACCATTTTGTGATATTTAACCATGTAGTGTCTCATCATTATCAATTAAGTTGAGATACTCCAAAATAATTCTAAAAACATTTACAAAATTGTTAGAAAAGAAGAAAAACATTGACCACTTCTTTGCCTTAAGGATTCTCTGAATCTTTACTAAGTTACAAGAAAATCACTTGTTATTTAGTTTCCCCATCCTTTTGGCCTTTTTTCTTTCATGCACTTGCCATTTTATAATAACCTTATTATTATTCTATCACATCCCTTCTATTTTTTTTCCTTAGTTATCACATTCTTCCCATTCCTTGGGAGAACTACATTTAGCTTGAAGTTTTTTATTGGATATAACATCCATGGAACTATGTAGGTAGCATCCACTTGCCTAATATATATGGAGATATCTTAGCCACTCCATTCATTTTCTTCTATTCCCCCATTTTATTCATTTGTTAAGTTTTCACCTATTTTCTAGGGGTAATGTTCATAGGGTTTCTATTACGTTGTTTGTTTGTTTGTTTTTGCTTATTTTATTTGTTTGTCTACCTATTTATTTGCTTTCAAAACTATTGCCTTGATTCAATTTATGTGTGTTCATTGGGTGATTTCCTACCCACACTTATACTTGAATCAATCCATATTCATATGTTTACATTGTCATCATGGTTTCTATCATTGGTGCATTATTTTCTATTGAGTATTGGATTACTGGAGTCAATCCTTATGCATATTTTAGGCAAGTCCTCATGATATTATACCATGATGTCTACTGACACATGCTAAAAAAACCTTAACTTCAAAAATTATATTTAGTAATGATGGCATCTCTTCGACACTGACATCCTAATTCACTCCCAATCATATCCCAAATAAAGTAATTAACCATGAAAGAATTTCAACCTTTATTAGTTTAAATGAGCATCTCTCTACTAGTAGGTTGTTCCAATTCATCATTACCCTCTATGTTAAGCTATCATCATCCTCAACCAAGTTTATCATATTTTCCATAATTAAGGTCCAATGATTATAACTACATATGGGAAAATCATTGCACACCATCCCACCTACATTTCTCAATGATTATAACTACCTTTGGGCAAATCATTGTGTTGTCACCACTTTACTTTTTTTTCCATAAAAATACATGTTATTATCTTGGTTTTCTATCTTAACTAGGATAGCTCCATCTTATCAATGATTATAACCACCTTTGGGCAACTCATTTTGTTATCATACCATGTTCCCACTATCAACATATAATGTTTATAACCACCTTTGGGCAAACCATTGTACACCATCCCACTTACATTCTCAATGATTTTGATTAATTTTGTAATATCATTGTGCTTTCACCCCATCATCATTCCTTTCTTTGGTCCCCTCATTTCACTTCTTTCTTTTTGAGGGACCATTTGCTAACTTACTTATACCAACCATTCCCTCAAAGGGACATCATACAGTTAGTTTATCATCATTGCAGTTGTAGGCATACAAGACCTTTTCATTCTTTGAGAATATGTTACTATGCTTATAACTTGTAATGCCTTCCCAAATAAGGGCAAACTATAGACACCTAAATTTGGCCACCAATAACCTCCAATCAAGGTTTTGGCCAATTTCCACCTAAAATGCACAGTTTGACCTAAAAATATTAAAACATGGTAAATGATGTGAAATTGACATATTAAAGTGCCAATTTTGGCCAAGTTATCACTAAATGTGGCAATGCAATTTATGGGCCAATTAAATTTGATTAGATCATTCTGATTCAAAATGCCAATTTTGCACCTAGGTGCTCTAGATTGATCTTTCATATCAAATCTCTTACATAAGACATGTGCCTTTGTTATTTACTATTGGTAACATCCTAAATATGAATATGAATCCAACACATTTGACATTTCCTTCTAATTCTAATCCAATTAAATTTTGGACCAATAACAAGGCATTTTGATCAATTTGAGTAATATGTGCACAAAGTACTTAATCATGCTTATAGCTAATTAACCCAAATCAAGACCTAATCAATAATTCCAAGGAAACTTGTTGAATACTTATTTTTATAAATGAATATTGAATACTACATCATCAGGTGACCTCATTTTTTGGGAAGACACCCTAGGCCATAAATGCCACAAATATTAAGATTCATGCCTCCCATGCCTCATCAAAGCCCTCCATGCCTCTTAATTGCTCCTCTATCCTAAATATTGATGAGCCTATTTATAAATTTTAATTACATAATTAGATTAATCCTTAGCCATACATCTCAATCGTGAGATGGATGGTTTAGGTTAATTTTGATCAATCTCAAAATCCTATAAATAGAGAGGCCATGAACATCATTTATAAGCTATTTTGGTGCAAATTTATTATGCTCAAATATCTTCAAAGACTTGATAATGAAAATTTGTAATGCACAAATGATTCCAAAAGCCATTAGAATTAGTGTTACCATGCCAAATTGATTCCAATTCAAGCCAAGCCATAAGCCAAAGGTGTCAAGGAGAGATGGAAGTAGCCAAGCTTCCATTTCTAAGGACTTCATGAGCACAAGCCAAAAAAGCCACTATAAAAATCATTTTAGAGCATCTAAGAGAGGTAAAAGAAGGTTTATTTTGCATTTTAGTTGTGTGTTTTATTCATGTTTATTAACTAAGCTCTCCTTAGTGTCTAGGCCTAGAGATGTTATGCTAGTTAGTGTGTTTCTTTCATTTTGTTTTCATTTTAGAACTAACATGATACTAACCATCCTCTCTTCAGTCAAATTCTTAGATCACAATTGTTACCTGCAAGGTATGGATTTGTGTTTATTTTATTCTAAATACTTAGATCAAATGTTTACGTACATAATCATCTATCTTGAAATGAATAAATATAATGATAAGTTCCCTTAAAATTGTTTATTTAAAGATATTTTCTCAAAACATTATCTTTCAAATGTCTTAACCATATCCATAATCAATAATGATAAGGTCTGCAAAAATGTTTTAACTATATCCATAATCAATAATGGACCTTCAAATATATTTTTATTTTAATTAAAAAACTATGGTAACCAAAATATAATTATGACCTTAAGCCAATTATGTCCTAAATCATAAGTGGTCCTTAACACATTTATAAAACCAAGTAAAATAAACATGTTGTTCATTTTACATGGTTTTAATGATTAAAAAACTTAATAATAAATAACTAAAACTATAATTATAAACATATAAGTTGAAATTGTTATGTCTTCAATACTTCAAATCTTAAAATTTAGGTAGTGTTAAAAGAGGTTAATGACATAAATGACTTCACATCCTAAATTCTCACACCTAATGTATATTTTATTTCTAACATTGAATGCAATGCAAGTAACATTAAAGCTACAGGGATTGAGATTGATATCTTGCCCCATTTTTTAGTGAGTTGGTATTAGTATATTGAAGGGCTAATGTAAAATTTAATGTTGGTCCAACACGGCACTCATGAGACTAATGGAAGTTGCTCAAATACATATGTTATGGTTTTCTCAAAATTTCTAGTCATTTATGCAAGCTATTGGTAAAAGTGAATCTTTTGGTCCAATATAGATACTTATAGTTCATTAAACTATAGACACCTTAAATAAGTTTGGTATAAAATAACAAGAGAACACTACTATATACTTATGTATCTCTATAGTAGAGTTTGTAACTATTATAGACATGTTCTGTTAATCAAATAGAACATAAAAATACACCTGCTTGGTATAAAATAATAAGAGAATACCACAATATACTTATGTATCTCTATAATAAAGTTTACAACTATTATAGACATGCTCTCTTAATCAAACAAAACACCAAAATACACCTATTTATTATAAAATAACAAGGGAACACTAAAATATATGTATGCATCTCTATAATAGAGTTTAAAATCATTACAGACATGTTCTTTTAATAAAAAAGAACATACAAATACACCTACTTCATATAAAATAATTAGAGAACAGCACAATATACTTATGCATCTCTATAATGGAGTTTACAAATGTTATATACATGTTCTCTTTATCAAATAGAACACAAAAATATATGTACTTGGTATAAAATAACAAGGGAACAACATAATATACTTATGCATCTCTATAATAAAATTTACCAGTGTTATAGATACATTTTATTAATCAAATTCAACACAAAAATACACCTACTTTGTATAAAATAACAAAGGAACACCACAATATACTTATGCACCTCTATAATAGAGTTTACAATTGTTATAGACATGTTCTTTTAATCAAACATAATGTTGTCCCCCAAAAATATCACTCATTTTTGGGACAACATTTGAATTATTTTGGTCCTATAGACCAAAATTATCTCTTACCTTTATAAATTTTGTCTTAGGCAATCAAATTCCTCTTTTTTCAAGCCTTTCAGAAATCTATGGACTGTAAATAGGATCATTTCTACAAGTTCAATGGGCTTCACGACTTCTGCAGGTGGGTTCAATCAAAAGAATCAATTTCTAACAATTTGTCATTTTTGGAATTGGTTCATCGCCTTGGTTCAAACAAAAAAAATCATTAGCAAGCATCAACAACAATTTCAATGTTTGGTTCATCCTTTGGTTCAACGTCAAATGTTTCAAAGGCAGGTTCAATCAAGTGGTTCAATGCTTTGTTTCAACATTTGGTTCATCCACTCAGTTTCAGTGCTTTGATTCATTCTTTGGTTCAATCAAATGGTTTGTCAATTGGTTCAAGGCTTTGTTTGAATCGTTGAACCAAATTTTGGTTCAACGTCTTGGTTCAATGAAAAGGTTCAAAGCTTTGGTTCAACGGTTAGTTCAAGCACATGGTTCAAAGCCTTGGTTCAATGGAATGGTTCAAACATTTGGTTCAATGGAATGGTTCAACAGTTGGTTCATCACCAAAGTTCAAAGAGTTTCCCAAAGAAGCCTGAAGGCCATTCAAAGATTGCTTGAAGGGTAGATACCCTTGCGGGAGGCTCTTTTCTACTCAAAATAGGTCATTTCTTAAGGCCCAAAAGGTCAAGTTTAATCCGAAAAAGTGCCAAATAGAAAAGCTGAAAGAAGACAAAGGAATGACGCGAATGAAAATGTCAAATTCAACACAGTGAATTAGCCATTGATCCTTTAAACATACAGACATACAAACCAAAATACATTCATAGATTTCAAAGCCAAGACCAGTAGAAAGTGAAGAAGGAATAGAATAGTAAACTAAATCCAGGACCTGATTCAATTAACCGGGCAAGGAGGAACGATGAAGATAAGATCAGATCACCAGGTGGACATTGGAAGTTTCAAACTTTCAATAAGAGTGACTTATTTCCTTGCATTGATAAAATCAAATGGGTAAAGCACCCCTAAGTTCCAGCGTGTTTTCTTAACAGATTCCAATGCAAAATGATGTATTGATTGTTTCTGTTAGGACTTGTTCCAAAGTCTTAACATTAGGTTAGATTTTTGGTAGGTAATAAATGATTATTGTAAATGGGGCATGCATCTTTTAGTAAAGACACCCCCATAAAATAAACTTAGTTTAATTATTAGGTAGTTTTAATGCTTATATTTATTAATTAGAATTACTTTATGGGTTGTTTTTCCATATTTAGTTGGTTATAGGATTAGTTGTTTTTACCGGTCATTGGTAAAAACTATACAAATCCATGTTTGCATTGAAAAGGGTTAACGGAGTAAAGCCATCCTTATGTACTTGTTTTTTTTTTTTGAAATTAATAAAATACTTGTGCACTCACACTAAGCGGAGACAAGGTTCAACTTATTTTGATTCTAGAGTTATTAGTGGTATTAGAGCATGGTTATTTTGGGAGCACGGTGAATTCGAAGGAGCAAGGTGAAAAATCAATTCACGTGATATCTTTTGGCATGAAATAAGGTATGACATATAGTCTTGGTTTAAATATTTTGAAAAATTATTAAATTATTTTAATTTTTCAAATATTATTTATATTTAAACTTGTATATTTCCATATACCACAGTCTGATCTTTTTTGATCATTCATACTCCATTTTCCTCTGTTAAACCTCCTCATTTGGCATAAAAAATGAATTTTTAGCATTTAATGTTATTAAATTCATTTTTTTACCAAAACCAGATTTGTACGACCTTTTTTATTTGAGAAAAATATCTGAAAGTTTTCATTCATGGCTGCCATTGTGATTTGCATTCATTTCAGCTCTTTTTAAATCCAAAACATCTGCAAATCTTGATCAAATGGCATTAAAACCTCTATTTTTGCATTTTAAATGAAAAATATGGAAAAATCTGAGTTATACGGCATGTTATACTACCTTCCAATGCCCAGCTTCATTTTCAAATCATTCCCTGCATAAAATACTTTGAAAATTTACCAGAACTCAATCAAAATCTGTTTTAGCATGCATGTACAGATTTGTATGGCCTATAGGTGAGAACATTGAAAAAAAAAATTCCAGAGCTGCCATGGCATCCTAGGGAAGAATGGCGCTGGAATAAAATTCAAAAATTATTTTTATGATGTTTCTAAAGTTTTGTTTGTTGTGGCTGGGTCCCACAGGAGAAGCTTGAAAGAGAGGCTATAAACAAAGGGAAATTTTTGAATTTATTTACTCATATGTAATTTTTTTTTATTTTCCCTCATACACAAAATCTGGAATAAGTATAAATTTCTGAGTGTAATGTTCTGCAAATGCTCTTAGAGCAATTGGTTAAGCTTATTTTGTTAGAAGCTTGCAAAGGAGGAGGTCAAGGGTTCAAATCCCTTCTTTTGGAGAAAATTTCTTTTTGCTTTGGAATATGATTTTTTGAAAAAGGAATATTCCCTTTTAAATTAGAATATTGTAAAACACATACTTATTGTATTGTGTTATTTAAATTTTTGAAAAAGGGGTGGAATTCAATCATATTTCTTTTTGAGTTGTTGTGGTGAGATAAGGGTGTAATTGGTTAAATAAGGTTGTAATTTGGTGAAATAAGGATGTAATAATTGATTTTTGGTGTGGTTAATTGCAAAACCCATAAAAAATACTTGTTTTTTCTTTTACGCTCTACGCGGAGGTTAAGTGCAAAACCCTATAGAAGTAGTGTTTTGTGCAGTGAGTGTGATATTTGTTTCATTTCTTTTGCATTTTTTCACACATTTTTATACTGCACTTGTTTTCATTTCAAAATGCCAAAATTTTAGAATTTGCTTTTAGATGGTGATAGATTAACAATTTCCAATTATTTAGATGGAAAATGATTGATGGAGGCTTCACTAGTGTTTAATGAGTTATGGGATATTGTTAAGAATGAAAATCCCACATTACCAACAGAGCAAGCTAAATTAGATATTTTCAATTTGCATGATTCTAAGGCCTTAGCTCTCATTAAATGTTGTTGTACTCATGATACATATGTTCATATTGGAAATTGTCTTCATAGTTACACTGCATGGAAAACATTGTCAGATTTGTATGATAAGAAACCTAAGCATAAGAAGATAGATATTCATAAGAAATTGTTTAATTTGTCATTAGATGAAGATGAGGATATGGGAGAATATATGTCTAAGTCGAAAAATATCACTACCGAGTACACTAAGGCTGGTTTTGGAAAATTAGATGATGACCTCATAGTTACTACTGCTTTGAAAGGACTACAGGGTCCTATAGGAATTTTGTTGAAATGTTGCATGTCTCTAACAAGATCACAGGCATCACCTTTGATAAGTTGGCTAAGTTTCTCATCCAACATGACCTCTCTCTACCCAAGAAATCCAAGAAAATTGAAGAAGCTGATGTTTTAGATTCAAAGCCTAGTTCATCTTCATATGGGCATCAAAACAATAGAGGAAACAGTTTTAGAGGGGGTCGAGTTTACAGAGGAGGCAGATATCAAAATAGAGGTAGGGGTCATTCAAATAATCAACAATCTAATCAATCACATTCACATGAAACAAGTGATCGAGGACATGGTCACAACTCATATAAGGGCAGAGGTCGAGGTAGATCAGACATTCAGTGTCATAGATGTGGAAAATTTGGTCGCATTGCCTCACAATGTAGGATTCCTTTTGATAAAATTTAGAGGCCACAAAAAGTGACTAAGACTAACTCTGCTCAGTATGTTGCTCATGACTATGATGAATCTATTAATGTTGCCTAAGAATTTGCATTCACTACTTTGGGGCACATTGATTATATTGAATATGAGGCTAGAGATGAGCTCATAGATGTATGGGTTTTAGACACAGGAGCAACCAAACACATGACATTTAGGAGAGATTTCTTTTGGTCTTATAAGGAAGCTTCTCTCTCTCCAGTTGCCTTAGCAGATAAGTCTATGCATACACCACTAGGACTTGGTTCTATTCAAATTATTCTTCCTAATGGGTCTATAAAATACTTGGAGGATGTTTGGTATGTTCCCACATTGAAGAAACACTTACTTTCTTTGGTAACTATTCGAAAGAAAGGTTATCAAATTGTGCTTGAAAATGGGCTCATTTACATCAATTCAGTGAAGGATGATTATAAAACAATGTATACTGGATATGAAGATGGAAACTTGGTTAGATTGCATTGTAAAGTGCTTCCTCCCAATATAGAACTTGCAGCAGTTGTTGACACAGGTATAGGTACTATTTCTACACAGCGGTTATGGCATCTCTGCTATGGACATTTGAATATCCACTCTTTAGTGGATTTGTAGAGATATGGTATGGTGAATGGGTTGCCCACTTTTCGCAAAGATAGTATTCTTTGTGAGTCATGTGTTTTGGGCAAACAAAATCAGGAAAATTTTCCTAAACAGTCATCTTGGAGAGCTAACAGATGTTTACAGTTAGTTCATAGTGATGTATGTGACATGAAAAAGTCATCCATTGGTGGGTGTAGATACTTCATCTTGTTTATTGATGACTTTTCTAGGATGACTTGGGTATTCTTTATGAAAAATAAATCTGAAGTTTTTGCTAAGTTTGTTGATTGGTTACACATAGTTGAAAAAGAAACAGGTTCACATTTGACCACTCTTCATTTAGATAATGGAGGTGAGTATACCTCAAATGAATTTTTAGACTATTGTCGAGAACATGGAATTCATCGACAATATAGTAATGCTTATACTTCACAACAAAATGGAGTATCTAAATGAATGAATAGAACTTTAGAGGGCACAACACGTGCCATGTTGCACTATAAACAGCTTGATGATAAATTTTGGGCCGAAGCTAATGGTACTGCAGTGTATTTGAGAAACAGGTCCCCCACAGTTGCACTTTTGGGACAAACTCCATATGAGGCATGGTATGGGTTTAAACCCAAAGTTAAACACTTGAAAGTGTTTGGATGTGTATGTTTTGCTTTGGTTCCTATTAAACATAGAACTAAGTTGGAACCATGAAGTCAAAAATGCATCTTTCTTGGTTATTCTAAAGATAAAAAGGGGTTTCATTTGCTTGCACAAGATTTAGGCAAATTCATAGTGAGTCGATATGTAATATTTGATGAGTTTGGGACTATAACACTGCAGAGATTGATTCTCAACTTGATAGATTAGAGAGGAAAAATGCAAAAAGAGATAAGGGTTTGAATAATGGGGATAAGTATTTGAAGTTATGGTATGAGACTCAAATTCCTTCACTTTCCTCTCCTTCATCTACAAGTTCACATGTTGATGACTTAGAAATTGTTGAAAATTCTCTAAGTCCCCCTTCGAATGATACACATAATGAGAATTATGGAGTCCCTAATTTGAATAATTTGTCTAAGTATCCAAAATGAGCTCAAAGTACTTTTTCTGACTTGACAGCAGATAAATTTGGTTTGATAGGGACCATGAATTCTCGAAAATAGGTGAAATATGCTATGGTTGTTACTACTTCTTCCACTGAGCCATCCACTTTGAGGAGGCATCTACTGAACATGTTTGACAACAGGTAATGAAATGTGAGTATGATTCCATACTTAACAATAATACATGGGTTTTAGTTGATCCTCCTCCACATGTTAAACCCATCAGATGTAAATGGGTTTATAGGACTAAGTATAAATCAAATGGCTCCATTGATAAACATAAGGCACAACTTGTTGTAAAAGGATATGCGTAACAAGAAGGTATTGACTATGAGGAAACATTTGCACCAACTACCAAATGGCACACTATTCATATGGTACTTGCCTTAGTAACACAAAATGGTTAGAAATTACATCAATTGGATGTTAAAAGTGCTTTTTTAAATGGTAATTTATAGGAAGAAGTCTATATGAAACAACCTCAGGGTTTTGAATAGGTGGGTGCTAAACACAAAGTGTGTAAATTGACAAAAGCTTTGCATGGGCTCAAACAGGCACCCAGGGCTTGGTATGAGAAAATGGATTCATACTTGAAATCCATTGGTTTTCATCATAGTGAATCAAATGATACTCTCTATTTTTGAGTGTAGGGTAAGAAAATGGTGATACTAGTTCTCTATGTTGATGACTTGTTTATTACAGGTAATGATGAAAACCATAACAAGTCTATGAAGAAGGAATTAAAAGATGGGTTTGAGATGAGAGATCTTGGACTTCTTCATTACTATCTAGGCATAGAAGTAACTTAGAAAGAGCATAGTATTTTCATTTCACAAACTAAGTATATTTCTGAGTTAATAGAGAGTTTTGGCATGAGTGATTGCAAACCTGCCCTCACTCCCATGGAAAGTAACTTGAAATTGTCTAAGGATGATAGTAGTGCTTTTTTTGATGGCACCACATATAGACAATTGGTGGGAGGTTGATATACTTGATGACTACCAAGCCTGATATTTCATTTTTAGTTGGAATTTTATCTAGGTTTATGCATCAGCCTAGAGAAATTCATTGGCATGCAGCAAAATGAGTACTTCATTACCTTCAAGGAACGAAAACATATGGCCTTGAATACCACCACAACAAGAACTTCAAACTTGTTGGATATTGTGATGCAGATTTTGGCAGATGTGTGGATGACAGAGTGTCAACCATAGGATACACTATGCATATGGGTTCAGCTGCCATTGCTTGGTGTTGTAAGAAGCAGGATATAGTGGCAAATTCATCAGTAGAATCAGAGTATATTGCAGCATGGGATGCTTCTAGAGAAATTGTTTACCTTCATCGGATTCTTGAAGATCTTCAGGTTTCTTAGTTTGCTCCTACACAATTATACATTGATAATCAGAGTGCAATCAAGATGTCCAAGAATCTAGTGTTTCATGCAAAAACAAAACATATGGATGTCAAATACCATTATCTGTGAATGCTGGTGGTAAATAAAACTCTTGATCCAATATATTGCCCAACTGCCGATCAGATAGCTGATATCTTCACAAAACCCCTTGATAGAATCAAATTTGAAAAATTCAAAAAAAATCTTGCTATGTGTCCAAAGACCTGACTTTGGATCATAGGGGGGTTTGTTAAGACTTGTTCCAAAGTCTTAACGTTAGGTTAGATTTTTGGTAGGTAATAAATGATTATTGAAAATGGGGCATGCATATTTTAGTAAAGACACCCCCATAAAATAAACTTAGTTTAATTATTAGGTAGTTTTAATGTTTATATTTATTAATTAGAATTACTTTACAAGTTGTTTTCCTGTATTTAGTTGGTTATAGGAATAGTTGTTTTTATCGGTCATTGGTAAAAACTATATAAATCCATGTTTGCATTGTAAAAGGGTTAACGGAGTAAAGGCACCCTTATGTACTTGTTTTTTTTTGAAATTAATAAAATACTTGTGCACTCACACTAAGCAGGGACAAGGTTCAACTTATTTTGGTTCTAGAGTTATCAGTTCCCAAGTCCTTCTTGAAGAGGCTATATAAGGGACTATCTTCTATTGTAATAAGGATATCTTTTTTGACATTTAGAACGAAACTCTGCCCAAATTGTAAGGCATTACTGAGACTTTGAGCTCAGATTACCAATCATATTTTATTACTGGAATAAGAAAGCAAGTGGTTTTTCAGACTTTGTGCTGTAATATCTTTGTTATTGAGGAAATTGTTCTTATGTCTTTTTCTTCAATATATCTTCTATTCCTTTAATTCAACAAGCAAAATTAGTGATAGAAGTCAAGAAGGTGTCTTAAAGAGTCAACTGTGGAGAGACTTTGTGCCCCCATAATTGCCTTTAGTGTGTTTTCTTTTCATTTATGTGTAAAGGACCTTGAGATGACTTTGTGCCCTCATTGTCCTTCGTATCTTACTCTTGAGTAATCCAGGTGAAGACTTTGAGCTACATATTGATTTGCTAGTTATTACATCATTTTCTACATTTTGTTGTTATTACCAGGAGTATTCTTATGTTTTTTTGAATAGTACTTTTGAAAGAAGAGGAGTATTGTCTATCATTTTTCTTAAGTTTTTCCTTTGATCCACATGCATCATCTCTAAAAGAAGAGAGATGGATGGTTTGTCCTACCCATGAGTATTATTTTCTGTTTATATATATAACATACCTACAGGGAACCTCCCCTTGATGAAAGGAGAGATCAGTGTCTTTCTGATGTGGTAAAACTACACATTTGGATGACTTATCTTCCTACTTTGAATGATCAGACCTATTTTGTTTATCAGTATGTTGATTGACAAAATATTCAACCAACAATTTTTGGCGACTCTGCTGGGGATATACATAATATTGTGCAATTTGGAACCTCAAGTTTTAGATTGAAACATCACCTATATAACCCATTATCATTATAAGCTTGTCTATTACAGACTCTGGCGACTCTATTTCATGTCTTACCCATTATCTATTTATAGCCTTACCATTTTCATCCATCTCCATTATATTATCCAGTCTGCAAAACCAAAGCTGCTAGGAAAGAAAGCGTAGTTTGAAGCCTCAAGATTTAAGCTAAAGTAGGGCCAGTTTCTTTTCCATTTTTGTCCTATAATCTGGCAACTCCACTCAGATGTGTTATCCCTATTGTTCATAATTAAATCATGGCAGTTCGAGGCCCTTGGGGTAACTCTTTTGGCCCACTCAACTTGACTCCACCTCTACATGAGCTACCACTCAGTTCAAGAAATAATTTCCCCAAATTCTTTGGTGATGGAAGAGTCCACCCTGATGAACACATTGCAGCCTTCACCATAGTCTGTGGTGTGATAGGGGTGGAATTTAAAGACATGGTAGTCAAGATTTTTGTGGAGACACTACAAGGTGCTGCTACAGATTGGTTCTACCATCTGCAAGTTGAATCAGTGACTAACTGGGATACACTTAAAGCCATGTTCAAAGCAAGATTCAAGCCCATAGAAGATGTACATGCCTTACTAGCCTAGCTCACATAGATGAAGAAGGAGCCCCATGAACCTACGAGGGACTTCATTACTAGGTTTAACAAGCTGAGGCACAAGATTCCCATGATCGCCCAACCAACACCTCAGAATCTCATGTGTTTCTTCATCAACTCACAGCTACCTGAAGTGAGTTTTCTATTGAGATGGGCTAGACATATAGACCTTGAGGCTACTCAAGACTTGGCTACTGAGCTAGAAGATGACCTTATCTTGGTAGGAAAGATAAGGAGAGATCCTAATAGAGCTAAACCCTCTTCATCTTCTGAATACTCACCCACAGTCACCATTGATCTAATGGTACAAAAGAAGGTAAATGAATTGCTAGCTTTGAAAAGGCAATAGGCAAAAAGTATGTCTTCTGCTCCTCTATATAAAGATATATCAAGGAGGACATTCCCTAATCAGCCATATCAAGGCAATGCTACCAGAAATCAAGGACAACAAAATCATCTTCTTCCTCCATAGATAAATCCTACTTTTGAAGCACCTCCAACAAACTTGGTAGTTGGATATCTAGAAATAGAGCATGTTTCCTATTTCCAACCTAAGTTAGAGCAAGAAAATGGCACTAATCTATTCAAAAAGGATCTAGAAGAATTAATTGGCAACTCCCACATTAGTTTCCTAAATTACTAGGATGAATCCAGAAGTGAAGGTGAAGCAATCAAAGGATCATACACAGTATTCACCCAGTCCCAGAATCAGTAAGCCCAGTAGGCTGACAAAGAGAAGACAGAGGAGTGACCCCAACTAGCAATTTCAATTGCTGAGTAGAGAACCCCTCTTCCTTTTCAATCAAAGGACCTAGTGATTACCAACGAAGTAAGTACATCAAACATCTTTGTACCTTCTACTTCAGCTTCACAAACTAGTCCTTCCCCTCCCATAAATCAAAAGGATGAACTCCCATCCTCTCTTCCAAATCCATTCCAATCATTTGACATGATTGATCATGTCAAGGAATCCAAAATTCAAATGACTGAGTTTGAATCCCTGCAAGTCAATCCTAAGAAATTAGACATTGATGGAGAACTAGATGCGGACCTATCTAAGACAAAATATGTGGTCACCTAAATATTAGCCCCTACAGCAAAAATTCTATCTGAGTCTTCAGGTAGGGGTAATTATTTATTTACCATAGAGGATGTTCATCTTTCTACAAATGAAATTCCTATAGCTGGCAATCCAGGAATTGATCCAAATAAGACTTCAAGAGAATTGGTAGGATGCAGTATAAACAAGGAAGGATCTTCCATCTCCAATGAAGAGAAATCTGATAGGAGATCAGCTTTTGATGATGACAGCAATTCTTCCACCAATGATAAAGTTGGAATTGTGTTGATATCTCCTCATGGAGATATTCTTCATTCATGCAATTTGCAAGTTAGCAACACCAACAACACAGTTGGATGTGAATCTTTGTTGCTTAAATTTAAGATTGCTCAAGATGAAGAAGTCAAACTCCTTCACATCAAAGGAGATGTTAATTTGATAGTTTGTTAGGAGTTTGATATGGACAATCCAATCATATGCTAGACTGAACTAGAAGAACAACCAATTATGGTAATGGACCATGCTGCTACAAATCAAAATCAGGGAAAGGAACCCTTTGCAGGGAGAGAAAAGAGTTATGGTTTTTAGTTTGAAGACCACATCTTGCCACAAAGCAAAAAGAAGGAGAGACCAAGAGGAAGATGCAAAAAATTGGTTTCCTAGTGGAGAGATCCATTCACCCATCACTATTTCTAGGGACAAAATGTCTTCTTGCTGGTTTACCAAGATCGTGCACTATTTTCACTATCTCTCAAGAAGTAGCATCTGAAATACTTCAATTCTTGAAGTATCAAATCATTGCATATGTATATATGTATATTTGTACAGTTTTTAATTTTGTTTCTTTCCATTTTTTATGCCTTTCATTTCTGGGTAGCATGACTCCATAACCCAATGGCATACTTGAAAACACTGGAGATTCTGGATTCTACTCCTTTCAATTCATTTTGTAATTGATAGAAGTTCCCCAACTGGAGCCAGCTGTTGTCCCCTAAAAATATCACTCATTTTTGGGACAAAATTTGAATTATTTTGGTCCTATAGACCAAAATTATCTCTTCCCTTTCCAAATTTTGTCTTGGGCATTCAAATTCCTCTTTTTTCAAGCCTTTCATAAATCTACGGACTGCAAACAGGATCATTTCTACAAGTTCAACGGGATTCATGACTTCTACAGGTGGGTTCAATCAAACGATTCAGTTTCTAAAAATTGGTCATTTTTGTAATTGGTTCATCACCTTAGTTTAAACAAAAAATTTCATCGACAAGCATCAACAACAATTTCAACATTTGGTTCATCCTTTGGTTCAACATCAAATGTTTCAAAGGCAGGTTCAATCAAGCAGTTCAATGCTTTGTTTCAACATTTGATTCATCCACTCAATTTTAGCACTTTGATTCATTCTTTGGTTCAATTAAATGGTTCGTCAGTCAGTTCAAGGCTTTGTTTGAACCGTTGAACCAAATTTTGGTTCAACATCTCAGTTCAATGAAAAGGTTCAAAGCTTTGGTTCAACGGTCAGTTCAAACACATGGTTCAAAGCATTGGTTCAATGAAATGGTTCAAACATTTGGTTTAATAGTTGGTTCATCGCTAAAGTTCAAAGAGTTTCCCAAAAAATCCTGAAGGCCATTCAAAGATTGCCTGAAGGGTAGATACCCTTGTGGGAGGCTCTTCTCTACTCAAAATGGGTCTTTTCTTAAGGCTCGAAAGGGCAAGTTCAATCTGGAAAAGTGCCAAACAGAAAAGCTAAAAGAAGACAAAGGAATGATGTGCCTAAAAACATCAAATTCAACACAGTGAATTAGCTATTGATCCTTTAAACATATAGACATATAGACCAGAATACATTCACAGATTTCAAAGCCAAGACCAACAAAAAGTGAAGAAGGAATAGAACAATAAACTAAATATAGGACCCAATTCAATTAATCAAGAAAGGAGGAACGATGAAGATAAGATCATATCGCCAAGTGGACATTGGAAGTTGCAAACTTTCAATAAGTGTGACTTATTTCCTTGCATTGATAAAATCAAATGGGTAAAGCACCCCTAAGTTCTAGCATGTATTCTTAACAGGTTCCAATGCAAAATGATGTATTGATTGTTCCCAAGTCCTTCTTGAAGAGGCTATATAAAGGACTTTCTTATATTGCAATAAGGATCTCTTTTTTGACATTTAGAATGAAACTCTACCCAAATTGTAAGGCATTATTGAGACTTTGAGCTTAGATTGCCGATCATATTTTATTACTGGAATAAGAAAGCAAGTGGTTTTTCAGACTTTGTGCTGTAATATCTTTATTATTAAGGAAATTGTTATTATGTCTTTTTCTTCAATATATCTTCTATTCCTTTAATTCAATAAGTACAATTAGTGACAACAGTCAAGAAGGTGCCCTAAAGAGTCAACTATGGAGAGACTTTGTGCCCCCATAATTGCCTTTAGTGTGTTTTCTTTTCATTTCTGTGTAAGGGACCTTGAGGCGACTTTGTGCCCTCATTGTCCTTCGTATCTTACTCTTGAGCAATCCAAGTGAAGACTTTGAGCTGCATCTCAATTTGTTGGTTATTACATCCTTTGATACATTTTGTTGTTACTACCAGGAGTATTCTTGTGGTTTGCTGAATAGTACTTTTGAAATAAGAGAAGTATTGTTTGTCATTTCTCCTGAGTTTTTCCTTTGATCCACGTGCATCATCTCTAAAAGAAGAGAGATGGATGGTTTGTCCTACCCATGAGTATTATTTTCTATTTATATATACATATATATATATATATATATATATATATATATATATATATATATATATATCATACCTACAGGGAACCTCCCCTTGATGAGAGGAGATATTAGTGTCTTTCTAATGTGGTAAAACTACACATTTGGATGACTTATCTTCCTACTTTGGTTGATCAGACCTATTTTGTTTATCAATACGCTGATCGACAAAATATTCAACCAACACATAACACAAAAATATACCTAATTCATATAAAATAATAAGGGAATACCATAATATATTTATGCATCTCTATAATAGATTTTACAACTGTTATAGACATGTTCTCTTATCAAACAGAACATAAAAATACACCTACTTGGTATAAACTAATAAGGGAACATTAAATTATACTTATGCATCTCTATAATATAGTTTATAATTGTTATAGACATATGATCTTAATCAAACAAAATACAAAAATACAACTACTTGTTATAAAATAACAAGGGAATGCCACAATATACTTATGCATCTCTATAATAGAGTTTACAACTATTATAGACATGTTCTCTTAATCAAATAGAACATAAAAATACAAGTTTTTATAATCAAGTATTAGCACTTTTCCATCAAAATTAAAGTCACATAGTATTAATTACCAAAATTCAATCTGGCTATGTGAATCCATGGAAAATTATTTGGGATCACAAAATCTATTATCCTTCCTCAATCAACCTTAGATTTTAGATGCCTAAATTTCAAATTTTAACATGCCAATTTTCTTCATTTTGCTCCTTATAATTATTATGTGCATTCTCTTCAAAAAAATTTGGACTCATATCCAGTATTGCAAAACTCTTTAAGTGTAGTGTGTTTGAATAATTATTAGTCAATCCTTTTCTTTTAGATGTAGACTACCAAATTGGTAGAGCTATATCAAATAAAAAATTGAGGACATTGTATCTAGTTGTATAGATCCTCAAGAAAGTCTCCAAATTCTTATCAATCTTATTTCTTAACTTTTAATTTAAAATTTGATAATGCTCTAAAAGTTCTTTCATCTTCCACTAAGCCCAAAATCATTGTTTGGCATAAATTAGCAAGATTAAAATATTATGAGATAATATTTCACTCAAACTTAAAGTATTTTATAGTCTAGTAATCAATCCATCTTCAAAATCATTGTCCACAACTTTAAATTGTTCCAACATCATTGTGTCAAATTGAACATACTACTCACTTAGCTTTGACAAATCTAAAATGCCTTCAATTTTTTCACCATTCAATTATACATTCTTACAGAAGTGTTGAGCCAAGGTTTTGATTTTATTCTAAAAATATGATGAGATAGCATTTTTCCAATATTGAGGGTACACCACAGCCATGAACTCTAGTATCTTATCTTGATGAAAATGATCTATAATCTCTAAAGAGAGACATTTTGTAATTTCCTTCAAGGTAGACCTTACAGAGGATACAACCTCAAGTAATTGATCCCTTATAATAGAAACTTATTTGAGTCTATTAAATTGACCAATTGTGTCAAAAGTGTGTAAAGGTATTTTACATTCTTGTACTTCTACACATAAATATCCATCTTCATTAAACTACAAATAGTTACCACTATGTTCAATATTTGTCATCAAGTTCCAACTTATGAACTTTTCCCCTATAAAGGAATTTTGTGTTAAAAGTATAAATTATTGAGGGTTAGGCATATTAATTTTCTTAACTTATAATATTATTTAATGCACATTTTTATTTCTTGAGCTTTCTTTATCATTAAATTCATTTCATCCAACATGGGTAAAAGGCCACATAAGGTCAATAATTTCTCTATATCACATAACCAAAATAAATTATCTAGAGCTTTATCTATGAGTGGTGATGTTCCTCCATTATTACCATCAATGAATGATATTCTACATATACTCTATGTGCTAGTCCACATAGGGAAGTCCATCGAGTATCAACATCCTTAAGTATCTTGTTCTTTGTGTTAAACCTTCAACAAAATTTTGAAATTATAAAAAACAAATTGGACTTTCATGAATAATATCTTAATGTAAACTTTCTCATAATTTTGAATTCCAAATTCATTCTATGTTCCATGCAATGAATACCAATCATATATGGTGTACAAAAAGTTTGTAGCCTTACAAAAAGATGACTTCTTTGACCTTGCATAACTGATGTTTCATCTTCCCCTACACAAAAAATATTTATTGTAATTGATAAATCATCGATGCCACCAACCTCTTTCATATTATTCTTGACTATTTCTAAAAAAAAATTGAGAAGTTGCATTTTATTTCATTTTATGAATGGAAATAAAATGATGTTGAAAAACATGATTTACAATAGTGTAAACATGCATACGCACCCAAGAAGTGTTATCAATGGTTATAACTTCATCAATTGACAATGCTATGCATATTAAAATCCTTATCTTATCTTTAAGATCCTCTTTGTCTACTTCAGCAAGATAATTAGTGTTAGGAAAAATATCTAACTATCATGCAATAAATTCAATGTGGAAATAAACAAGCTACTAAAGTAAGTGAAAAAAATAACACATTTCAAGAGAGTTACATGGAAACCTTGCAAGGTACAAGGAAAAAACATGGGTTAACTAGCATCTATATTCTTATATTGACTTCAAAATCATCCTCTCCAACAATGCTTTGTCATAATATGCTCTCCTTACAATGCTTTCTCTCAAGCGTATAAGCTTATACAAAGATTTTTAGCAAACTAAATTACAATTTTATTTTCTCAAGATTTAACTTCATGTACATACCAAAGAGAGTGTCATACATAAATCTAATAAAAAGAGAGTAAAATAATGGATGGGAAAGAGGAGAGATAAGGAATTTTGCACCCTCCATGTGGACTTACTATTCATGAATAGGAAACTTGTCTCCCTTACATGTGCTAGTGAAAAGATGCTCCCACTTTTGACTTGAGAATCCCACCTCCATCTGACCCAAACATGTTTTCCCTACATCACATGTGACTCCAATCAAGCATATTGATTAATGTACCTACAAACCATGTACACTCACATGAGTCAAAATATGCTTCAATCATATTTTTGACTCCAACTAAAAGGGCCCATAGACAAATACACCCCACAAGCATATGGGTGAAGATGATTATTCCCACATACTTCTAAAAGTCAACCATCATATAATTTCACCCCATTTCCATCTCTTAATCTTTTATTACATAAAATATTTCATTTGGACCATGCCACATCAACAAAGTACAACCTCATACACACAGTCACCACCAACTCACACTACCACCTCATCACATGAATAGTAATGGTGAATAGTAAATGTGAATAATGACTTCACATCCTAACATTCTCCCACTTAAAGTAAATATACATAAACTTTTACATACCTATGTATTCATCCATCTAGCTACCTACCATGCATGATGTTGCCTTCATCTGATCCAAAACTCAAAAGCTTTGGTTGAAAGATAATTCAAGAAACAAGAACAAGACAATTCAAATAATGTTATCTCTGAGAAGAGATGTTTTATTGATCAAATTTTTAGACCCAAACATATTCTTATCTCTGAGAAGAGATGTTTGATTTCCATTTTAGGTTACATCTTCATTTATACATGTTTTGAAGGTGGTGGGAAGATTTGGAAGGTCACCAATCTCGAGGGAGATGAATTGGTTTGACTTCCATGATTTACAAAATATAGAATTCAATTTAGAAACTTACTATTTTTAGACTGCACTACTAAAATTGAAATTTGGGGCACTTACTTTGAGTTTTTAAGGGTAAAATTTCATTAAGTGGAGCTCCATGCCATCTCACCACATTCTCTTCATTCTTACCTTTCCAACAGTTCAAACGATGAGTCAATTGGAGCTACAGTTCAAAAGTTATGGATCCCAAAAGTTCCATCATCAATTGGGGTGGACCCATCACCTAAATTGTCACCTGAATTGTTACCTAGATCATCATCATAATTTCAACAATCTTAGAGAAGTTTTACACCACTCAAACTTCTCTGCCATGATCAGCTTTGTTAACATGTCTGTAATATTTTATTCATTGTATACCTTTAACCAAAATATCCTACCATCCTTAACCACACTCTTAATGAAATGGTGCTTGATGTCAATATGTTTCATGCAATCATGAAATGTTATATTATTCACCAAATGAATTGCACTCTGACTATCACAATTTAAGGTAATTTTTGCTTACATCTCCATGAAGTCACCCAACAATCATTCTAACCATATTTCCTCCTTAAAACCTTTAGTTGTAGAGGCATACTCTACTTCATTGGTTGATAAATCCATCACTAGTTATAACTTATAATCCCAACTCACATCTCTACTAGCAAGAATAAAAGCATATCCTATGGTGCAATTTTATCCATCCATGGCACCACTAAAATCAATATCTACAAAACCTCTTATCTATAAATATAACCATCCATAGTAGATTGTAGCATTTGAATTACCTTTCATTTATCTAATAATCCACTTTGTTGTATACCAATGATCCTTTCCAAGATTTACCATGAACCAGGTCATAACTCCCAATGCTTGGGAAATATTTGGTCTCATGCTCACCATGGCATACATAATTCTCCCTAATAATGATGAATAAGCTACATTGGACATAATTGTCTTATCCTTATCTACACTAATACATTTCTCAGAAGACAACTTAAAATGTACAGTAAGTGGGGTAATGACTAATTTATCATTCTACATATTAAACTATTTTAGACCCTTCTCAGGATATGTTTTCTATGATAACTATATTTTCTTAGCTTTTTTGTCCCTATGTATATTTATCCCTAAAATTTGGTTTACTATTCATAAATCCTTCATCTCAAAAGTCCTATAAAATTGAGCCTTCAAATCATCAATCCTCTTCATGTTGAGGCTTGAAACCAACATGTCATCAACATATAACAATAAAATAATAAATCTCATAGCATTTAACTTGTTATGATATGCATAATGATCAACTTTGCTTCTGCTAAATCCCTGGCTCTTCATGAAGGTGTCAAATTTCCTATACCACATTCATGATGCCTACTTAAAACCATATAATGATTTATTCATTATATAAACCATCTACTCCTTTTATTTTACCTCATATCCCTTAGGTTGATCCATATAAATCTCTTCCTCAATATCACCATGTAGTAATGTTGTCTTCACATCAAGATGATCTAGATATAGATTGTGAGAAGCTATAAATTCAAGTAACACTCTGATAGTAGTCATTTTATTAATAGAAAATAAAATCTCATTAAAGTCAATACCTTAATTTTGCACATATCCCTTTGCCACCAATCAATCTTTGTATTGATCTAATAGCTCATCACTATACTTCTTTAGCTTGTACACCCACTTGTTACCAACACTCTTTATTCCAGGTGGGAGATCTATAAACTCCCACATCTCATTCTTATGAAGTGATCTCATTTCCTCCTCAATGTATTTCCTTTATTTCTTTACATTCTCAAATTCTCTAGCTTCTTGAAATGAATTAGTTCACCCATATCAATAAAAAAAGCAAAAGAGGACTAAAATGTAGGAGTATACCTATATATAACCTTCTTGGTATGATTATAACTTTTAACTTATGGATGATATACTTGATGTTATGTTTGCTTCTCCAAAGCATCAACTTGATCCTTTTCATCTTCTTTTTTCTTGACTACTTCAACTAGTACAACTTCAAGTATTTATTTAACCTCCTTCCCTTTTATGGATTTTTCATTAAACATAACATATCAGATAACAATTATCTTTTGCTTAGTAGGATCCCACAATCTATACCCTTTTACTATATCTTCATAGTCAAGAAAAATATATTTCTTAGATTTCAAATCTAGCTTGGACCTTGTTTCTTTAGGCACATGGGTAAATGCTTCACAACCAAAAATATAAAAATTCAAAATAATCAACTATCTTACCATGCCAAGTCTCCTTTGGAGTCCTTCCATCCAATGTAGTTTTAGGACATATTTTAATAATATACATAGTTATATTAATAGCCTCCACCCAAAATTTATTTACCAACTTTGATGCACTCAACATAATTTTAGTACATTCCATGATAGTGCAGTTCAACCACGTAGCTACACCATTCTACTGTGGAGTATAAGGGACTATATTTTGATGTTTAATCCATTCCTATGTATAAAATTTATCAAATTCCCTAGATAAATATTCTCCTATATTATCTAACCTAATACATAAAATGGATTTACCCAAACTCTTCTCTACATGTGCCTTAAATTCTTTAAATTTTTCCAAAGCTTATGATTTCTTTCTCAAAAAATACACCCATACTCTTCTATAATAATCATCTATAAAGGAAATAAAATATGTTCTACTATTTATAGACCGAGTAGGGATAGGTCCAAAAATATTTGAATGGATAAGTTGTAGAAAATTAGAGCTTTTACCTACACTTGTAGTAAACTTTACTCTCTTTTATTTACCAAAGATATAGTGCTCAAAAAAGTCTAAATCACAAGACTTAATCCCAAATATCATACCTTGGTCATGTAATATAATCAATTATTTCTCACTCATGTATCTAAGGCATTGATTTCATATCATCATAGCTCCTGAGCATTCTTTATAGTTGTTACTATTGAAGTACTTATCATTGAATCTCTACATAGATGATACAAGGAGCCATAAACTTCTCCTTTTTCTATCACTAGAGATTCTTTGGTAATTTTTCATTTACCATTACCAAAGGTACATGAATACCCAAGCTCATCCTTCACCTTTATGGACATTATATTCTTCTTTAAATCAATAACATACTATAGATATTTCAATATTTTGATTCTACCACCATCTAGCTTGATCCTTACATCCCCTCTTCCCACAACATTTGAATGGTGATCCTCACCCAAGTAAATGGACCCTCAAATATATGGATGGTATCCTATGAACCAATATCTATATAGATAAATGTAGAATGATACTCCTAAGTCCAATACCTAGGCATTTAAAAGTGATATATTATTATTGAGGTAGAATGCTTCTTGTGTACTTATTTCCTATGAATCTATAGTGTTGGCCTCAATTGAATGCGGGTTTCCATTCCCATCCTTATTTTCCTTCTTTAGTTGTTAGCAATTATTCTTTATGTGACCTTGCCTTCCATAGTGATATAATTTTCCCTTATGCTTATGTCCTTTATACTTTGATTTGGATGGTGATCTACTTTGCATACTTCTATCACTAGATCTCCCTCTTATAGACAATGCTTCATTACTTGAGGATGCACCAAAAGAATTTCTTCTCATATCCTCTCCAAGAAAAGATAAAAATATATCTTCAAATGTGAGAGTTTTTGATGATGCATTACTAATGGTCATCATAATATGATCCCATCTATCAAGAAGTGAGCATAACAAGGTAATTACCTTGTTTTCATCCTCCATCTTCACACTAATCGAGACTAGCTTTCTGACTATGGTGTTGAACTCATTCAAATGATCAGTAATGGATGAATTAAATGTCATACTTAAACTATAAATTTGCTTCTTTAGGAAAAATTTGTTCATAACTAACTTTATCTGGTATAGCTCTTTTAATTTATCCCATAATTCTTCTATAGTATTCTACTCAGCAACGTTAAAGAGCACAAAATCTATAAGACATAAATAGATGGTAGAAATAGCCTTTATATCCATATTATTCTAATACTCATCTATCATACTATTAGGTTTTATTGAAATACCATTCAAGGTTACATATTGATCATTATGTACCAAGAGATCCTCCACCTTCATCTTCCATAGGGATAAATTCTTGCCATCAAAATTCTCTACTTCGAACCTAGTTACTCCTCCTGTCATTGTAGTATCTCCCACTTTCACACAAATCCCTAACTCAATAGAAAAAACTTAACATAAGATTTTTTTCAAATACCCTATATCTAATACCTAATTTTAATAAAAATACCCAAATAGTGTGCAATAAAATTTAATGAAAAAATAAACAAGGTACTAAAACAAATGACAAAAATAACATATTACAAGAGATTTATGTGGAAACCTTGAAAGGTAATAGGAAAAACCAAGGTGAAAATGGAAACTATATTATTCTATTAACTTCAAAATAAACCTCTCTAACAATGCTTCCTCAAAACACACTCTCCTTACAATGCTTTCTCTCAAGCATACAAGCTTATGATAAAGTTTTTTAGTAAACTAAATTACAAACTTATTTTATCAAGCTTCAGCTTCATATACATACCAAAGAGAGTGTCATACATAAATATAATACAAGGAGAGAAGAAAATAATGGATGGTAAAAAGGAGAGAGAATTAATTACACCACATTTCATGTGGCCTTACTATTCATGAATAGGAAACGTGTCTCCCTCACATGTGTTAGTCAAAATATGATCTCACTTTTGACTTGAGGATCCCACTTTCATGTGACCCAAACATGTTGTACTTAATTCACATGTGACTCTAATCAATCATAGTGGTCAATGTCCCTACAACCCATGTGTACTCACATGAGTCAAAAGATGCTTCAATCATCTTTTTGACTCCAACCAAAAGGGCCCATAGACAAATGTGCCCCACAAGCTCATGGGTGATGATGTTTATTCCCACATGCCTCCAAAAGTCACCCATCATATAATTTCACCCCATTTATTTCTATTAATATTTTATTCAATAAAATAGTTCATGTCAACCATGCCACATTAATAAGGTGCCACCTCATAATCACAGTCATTACTAACTCACATGCCACCTCATCACATGAATAGTGATAGTGAATAGAAAATGTGAATAGTAACTTCACATCCTAACAATTAGCCCATTCCTAGCAACTAGTAACTAAGCAATGAGTATTTGGAAAGTTTAGGACACCAAAAAAATATATTATGTCCTTATATCCTAGATATTTAGTCATTGGCTGGCCTTTGTTTAAAATGTGAAGAAATAACACAAAGTTGTGTAGTCTCTGACATTTGGATGATTCCCATTATGTTTCCAAAAAAAGATACAATTTTTATTCCATTTGCATGAATATGTTGTTATTTTGATATATATTCATCGTATTCACTTGCATACCTAACATGGAGAGACTCTTCTTTTGTTCTATATTGTATCACTGATTTCTCCTCTCCATTTATAATTTTACTTTCATAAATTTTTCCCACATGCTTCTCTATGGTATCTAGTTTTAGTTTAAAGAGTTTATCCCTCCCTAATTTCCAACTACATATCTTGCATCAACATTATTTTGGTTTCTCATTAGTTTATTCACTCAAAATAATTTCAATGAAAGGATATTTAGAAACCCATTCAACTTGAAAACTCTTTGAAATTTCTCATTCATGTGAATTCCCTATTTTAGAGTAGTGAAAAATTTCATGAAATATTTGTGAGGTTGAACTATCAATAATTATAAAACCAAATTATCTTAAATCAGTGGTGTCATGATCATTGGCATTATTATCTACCTCTATTGATTGAAAGTGATCAGAACCATGTTGAACATGATCTTGATCATGGGAAATAATGTTTAATTTTTTTTTATTTTCTAAACTAGAAGTTATTTTTAAAGGTTATTCTTGTTGATCCAGGTGGATCTCTCCATTTGTTAAAAAAATGAAGTCTCCATATTCTGATCAGAATGATTTCATAGTGTAGAGCTCATCGAGAGCTTTCCAATGCTTTTCATGGTTTGCAAAATGGATACCATATGCACAAGTTATAAGATGCTAAGGTTATTTTTTGATAGGGAAAATAAGGTGTCACAATTTGAATGTGATAAGTGGACCAATCACCTGTTGACATGTGGCAGTACGTTTTTGTACATTCATGTAAAAATTTGGTTTGGTGTTTGGTTTGGTTTCAACCTCCAATCTTTGATAGTGGTTGTATGGAGATTCATGGGCCCTATTATTGGCTTGTTGGGAGACCTCAACAAGGGTCAACACATCTGATTAAGGAGGGGTGCATTGGCCTCCATATCACAATGCAATGCATTCGATTTTACTTTTAAACCTATCAGTTATGCCCACCAAATGCATGTGGGACAATTGAATTATATGTTTTAAAGCTTTGTAATATTTCCTTGGCATAAGACATGGTTAATTTACCATTACCATCCCCCATTATGCCACATGGGAGAAACAATAGTTGTCATGTTATTATACCATGAAGGTCTTTCAAAGGTCCTACCAACTCATAATGCTAAGTCAAGCTCGAGATTGAAGGCCAAGTCAATATTCCATATGCCCAAATATTAGATACAAGATCAAGCCATATTCTATGCTAAAGATGGTGTAATGCCAAATCTGAGGGTAAATCAAATGCCATGAGGATCAATCCATTATCATGAACCCACATGGAGGAGCCACGTAACACCATTGCCAAGTTTAAGGATCAAGCATGCTACCCAAATTAGCTAACATAACCATTGGTCATGGCATATGCCTTAGCTAAAAGGCATCAATGACCATTATGGTGGAGATTATAACTATTAAAGGTTTGAATTGGTTGAGATATATTCAATGTGGGACTAAATATAAACCCATGAAACAAAAGCCTAACTATTAAAAGACTTGAAATCTGTTTAAAATTACCAATGTGGGATTAAAAAGATAAGTCAAGCGCCCAAAAAGGAGCCTGAAGACTTGAACTCTTGACCTATCCTATAAAAGTATAAGAACCCAACTGACTCACCTATGGGAGACAAGATATAAATAAACCCATGAATTTATATTTAAACAAGATTAGTTAGCCGACTGTGTATGGGAGAATATAACCCAATTTGCAGTATTTGGTCATTTTGGAGCCTTTAGAGGTCGAACCAGAGCTTAGAGTAAACTAAAAACTTGTTTATAATTCTGATATGGTCTATGTGGTATATTAATTTTCCCATTTTGGAGTTTTAGTGATGTCCTTTTGAGCTTTGCAAGTTTCTAATTTTGATTTAGAGAAGCCTCTACGTGTGATTCAAGAAGGTGAAGGATGCGCTGAGTCAGCCAAGGTCTTTCGAAGGTCTAAAACACTATTTTTGAAGAGAATAGATCTATATTTTTTATTTTAAGTATTATTTTGGATTGAAAATTTAGCAACATTAATGGATTAGTTTGATAAGAACCTGGGGATGTAGGAATTCTGAACCCCGTAAACAATTTCTATGTTTTTTATCTTTGAATTCATTTTTGCATTTTAGTTTTAGTTAATTTTTAGATTATAATTTCAGATTTTAATCAAAATGCAAAATTTAATCATTTGATCATTTACGATAAATTGAGTGAATTGGGAATTTGGAAATTTTGATAGTTTTAATGGATAACTGATGTGATCTTTCAATTCACCTTTATTTCAGTTTTGAAACATGATTCTTGGATCAGATTTAAATACTCCAATGTTATAAAGTTGAGAAATTTTTGCTTCCAATCCAGTTTAAATTTTGGAATTGAGAACTTAAAATATCTTAGTAAATGATTTAAAAAGTAGTGAAATTTCTACTAGTGTTTACAGATCACTTGTTGATGTTTATCAGAATATGACAATAAGGTATTTCCCTTTGATGAACCCCTTGTTAATTTCCTATCACTCAAACTAAGAGTAGACATTTTATAAATCAAAAACCTTTCAATGCCAACTTTATGAATCACCATTGACGCAAAACACTCATTTCAAGGATAAAATCACTATTCCAATTCTTGAATTAACTTTTGCATTGGTAATTTGAAATTTGGAACCTTAAAAAAAATCAATGATACCAACACATTTATTTAGAGAAAGTTGAAAAATGAACTACAAAAATATCCATTTGAAAATGATAGCATAGACAAAACTAAATCTGCACAACTTATGAATTTATATATTAAATCTTGAACCAAACCAAAACTCACTTGCAAATTCAAAATATGGAAATAGGGGCCAACATAATTCTATAAGGACATGTTACAATGTATTAGTGACTATTTTGATGCACCTTAGATCTTTATTTTTATGGTTGTAGAATAACAATGATTCTATGAAGTAACAAATGTTTCTAATATGTGTATATGGGGTTTTATAAATTCTATAAATAATAATGAATGATGCACTAATTAAATATCTCAATTATCAAATGTGTGTGTGTGTGTGTGTGTGTGTGTGTGTGTGTGTGTGTGTGTGTGTGTGTGTGTGTGTGTGTGTGTGTGTGAATCAGATTTTAAATAATATAATCTAACCTATCCAACAAAGTAAAGCCTATAGAAGAGATAATCTCTTGAAGGAAAGATTTATAATTATATAGAAGTGTTTTATCAATGGAAATATAAAACTGAAAAGGAAAATATTGTCATTAGTATAACTAAGAGAAAATATCATAATTCAATGTAATGTAAAATATCATTATTTAAAATAACAAACTAGCATACTCATAATTTAATGTAATGTCAAATATCATAATTTAATGATCAATCTCATATTAATATTTTGAGAGACTTAAAGAGGTTTGTACTCAATTTATACTAATTACTGCACATGATCTTACCATATGTACTCAATTTTTTTTATTTATGTCATCCTCTCTTTTCATATTTGTAATGCCTTTTAACCCCATAGTTAATTTATTATTTATACTCTATACTCTAATTTTTTTTCATAATTTTTTCTATACTTATTTTGTTATATTATTTGATTGGCCTTTACCACATACTACTTTTAAACAAACAAGAAATTGATTTTCTCTGATAAATACTCATTTTAAACAAACAAGAAATTGATTTCCTTTGAGAAATAATGGCATGCAAGATACTTATTTTAAACAATGTAAAAAGATCAAAATGAATAAACACAATAGAGTCTCATGATCATTTCAACCATATTTATGACTAACACAAAAATACCCATTTCATATATTTTGAGTTTAAGGAAAAGATTTGTAGATATACATGAAATTTCCAAGAAAACCAATATACACAGTGATTTGATCAAATATCTTTAAATAAATGATTTTAAAGAAAACTATCATTATATTTATTCATTCTAAGATAGATGACTATGCATATAAACAATTTCTCTCAGTCTTCAGAATAAAAGAAACACAAATCCATACCTTGTAGTTGACTAACTTAGAAATTGTCTACACTTCATTCTAATATTTCAACTACCAAAGCTTCACTTATACTAATAACTTATATTAATGACTATAAAAATCAAAAAAATCATCAACAAATATCCTATAAAAAATGCTTTTTAGGGAACTTGTCATTATACTTAATCATTTTAAGATAAATGACTATGCATGAAAATAATTTCTCTTAGTCTTCAGAATAAAAGAAACATAAATCCATGCCTTGTATTTGAAATCACAAATAAACTACCTTATAAATTGTTTGCAAATCTATTTCCAACCTCTCATCCCAATATTTTGATTACCATAGTTTTACTTCGACCAATAGTTTGCTTCAGTGACTAGTTTTTTTGAGAAACCATCAACAAATATATTTAAAGAAAGGGTTTTCAAGGAAATTATCATTGTATTTATTCATTTCAAGATAGATGAATTTGTATGCAAACAATTTCTCTCAATTTTATAAATGAAAAAAACACAAATTCATACCTTATAGTTTCAATCACAAGGAAACTGGCTTAGAAATTATCTACACCTTTATTTCTAACCGCTCATCCCAATATTATGACTACCAGACCTTTTCTTCCACCAATATATTGCATAAATGACAAGAACAATTAAGAAATGGTCACATATATATTCAAGAAACTTTCATTAATCCCATGGGTGATGTGTTAGATCAACATTAAATTTTACCTTAAGCCCCTAAATATGTTGATGCCAATTCACTAAAAAATGGGGTAAGATCTAAACCTCAATCCATATAGCTTTAATTCCATTTGCACCACATTCAATGTTAAAAATAAAATAAATATTAGGTTTGAAAATTATTTATTATTAATTTTTTCAATTATTAAAACCATATATAAGGAAGAGCATGTGACACCAAAAAATATTCAAAATATTTTCATATAATAAATATAATTATTACCTTAAGCTTTTTATGTCCTAGGTGGTCCTTATTATATATATGCACACACACGCACACACACACACATGTGCACACACACGCACACGCACGCACACACACACACACACACACACACACACACACACACACACACACACACACACACACACACACACACACACACACACACACACACACACGTGTGTGTGCATATATATACCTAATAATTATAGACTAACCTATACATGTCTTGGATAATTTTGTAGTGGATCAGACCCATACATGTATATTAACTCTAGAAAATATGTGCCCAA
Organism: Torreya grandis; assembly: GCA_037957365.1. Taxonomy (NCBI): domain Eukaryota; kingdom Viridiplantae; phylum Streptophyta; class Pinopsida; order Cupressales; family Taxaceae; genus Torreya; species Torreya grandis. The sequence continues at coordinate 6,400,529 of JARHVA010000240.1, read as the reverse complement.
AAATAGGATTGAGTATAATTTATAAGATGAATATGTGTCCCAAACTATGAAATTGCATAAAATTGAGGCTATTTGACTTATGTATCTTTTTGCAAAATTAACCATTTTCAAAATTAAAAAAATCCACTTATATCCTTTTGGATATAAATAGACTCTAAAATTTTCTTTTTTTTAATTAAATTGATTTGTGTACTTGTTGGGTAATACACCTTGTTGAGGAGGTAAGAATAATACACAAGAAGAGTTCATTGGAATATGGACTCTTTAGCCAAGTAAGAGACATTTGACATCTTGTTTTGTTCTTCTTACTTAAGAGACCAATGCTTTGATTTATGGTCATCCATTCATATAGTAGAGTGGATGAGGTTGATGAAATATTAGAATAAAGGCTCCAGTTGAATGGTCGTGAGGTCCAAGTGATGTTTATCTTACGAGTGAGTTATTGTGTGCTAGGATGATAGTGTTTTTTCCATCACCCTTTATATATTTACCTTACCTTCAAGGATTTTTTAAGGTAAATTATTAAGATATATTGATTTTTCACACACACACACACACACACACACACACACACACACACACACATGCGCACACATGCACGTGCATATATATATACCTAATAATTCTAGACTAACCTATACATGTCTTGGATAATTTATTGGTGAATTGGATCCATACATGTATATTAACTCTAGCAAATATTTGCCTAAAACTAGGATTGAGTATAATTTATAAGGTGAATATGTGTCCCAAACTATGAAATTGCATAAAATTGAGGCTATTTAACTTATGTATCTTTTTGAAAAATTAACCATTTTCAAAATTAAAAAAATCTAATTATATCCTTTTGGATATAAATAGAATCTAAAATTTTCCTTTTTTTTAATTGAATTTATGTGTGTACTTTATGGGTAATACACCTTGTTGAGGAGGTAAGAATAATACACAAGAAGAGTTCATTGGAATATGGACTCTTTAGCCAAGTAAGAGACGTTTGACATCTTATTTTGTTCTTATTACTTAAGAGACCCATGCTTTGATTTATGGTCATACATTCATATAGTAGAGTGGATGAGGTTGATGAAATATTAGAACAAAGGTTCCAACCAAGTGTTAGGAAGTTGAATGGTCATGAGGTCCAAGTGATGTTTATCTTATGAGTGAGTTATTGTGTGCTAGGATGATAGTGTTTTTCCATCACCTTTATATATTGACCTTAAATTTAAGGATTTTTAAGGTAAATTATTAAGATCTATTGATTTTTCACACACACATACACACACACACACACATGTGCGCACGTGCACGTGCACGTGCATATATACCTAATAATTCTAGACTGACCTATACATGTCTTAGATAATTTCCTAGTGAATAAAACCCATACATGTATATTATCTCTAGAAAATATGTGCCAAAAAATAGGATTGAGTATAATTTATAAGGTGAATATGTGTCCCAAACTATGAAATTGCATAAAATTGAGGCTATTTGACTTATGTATCTTTTTGCAAAATTAACCATTTTCAAAATTAAAAAAATATAATTATATCCTTTTGGATATAAATACACTCTAAACTTTTCATTTTTTAATTGAATCAATGTGTTTACTTTTTGGGTAATACACCTTGTTGAGGAGGTAAGAATAATACACAAGAAGAGTTCATTGGAATATGGACTCTTTAGCCAAGTAAGAGACTTTGACATCTTATTTTGTTCTTCTTACTTAAGAGACCCATGCTTTGATTTATGGTCATCCATTCATATAGTAGAGTGGATGAGGTTGATGAAAAATTAGAACAAAGGTTCCAACCAAGTGTTAGGAAGTTGAATGGTCATGAGGTCTAAGTGATGTTTATCTTACGAGTGAGTTATTGTGTGCTGGGATGATAGTGTTTTTTCCATCACTCTTTATATATTGACCTTACCTTCAAGGATTTTTAAGGTAAATTATTAAGATCTATTGATTTTTCACACACACACACACACACACACACACACACACACACACACACACACACACACACACACACACACACACACACACACACACACACACACACACACACACACACACACACACACACACACACACACACACACACACACACACACACATGCACATGCACATGCACACACACACACACACACACATGCATGCACGCACACACACACACACACACACACACACACACACACACACACACACACACACACACACACACACACACACACACACACACACACACACACACACACACACACACACACACACACACACACACACACACACACACACACACACACACACACACATGTGCGCACGTGCACATGCATGTGCATATATACACCTAATAATTCTAGACTAACCTATACATGTCTTGGATAATTTACTAGTGAATCAAACCCATACATGTATATTAACTCTAGAAAATGTGTGCCCAAAAATAGGATTGATTATAATTTATAAGGTGAATATGTGTCCCAAACTATGAAATTGCATAAAATTGAGGCTATTTGACTTATGTATCTTTTTGCAAAATTAACCATTTTCAAAATTAAAAAAATATAATTATATAATTTTGGATATAAATAGACTCTAAAATTTTCCTTTTTTTATTGAATCTATGTGTGTACTTTGTTTGGTAATACACCTTGTTGAGGAGGCAAGAATAATACACAAGAAGAGTTCATTGGAATATGGACTCTTTAGCCAAGTAAGAGACTTTAACATCTTATTTTGTTCTTCTTACTTAAGATACCCATGCTTTTATTTATGGTCATCCATTCATATAGTAGAGTGGATGAGGTTGATGAAATATTAGAATAAAGGTTCCAACCAAGTGTTAGGAAGTTGAATGGCTGTGAGGTCCAAGTGATGTTTATCTTACGAGTGAGCTATTGTGTGCTAGGATGATAGTGTTTTTTCCATCACCTGTTATATATTGACCTTACCTTCAAGGATTTTTAAGGTAAATTATTAATATATTTTTTTTTTTCTGAAGACCAAGAGGTTTGATCTTATCTAGACAATAGAGTTTCTTGTACACCTAGGGTAGAGATAGGCCTTTCTAGGTCCAGTGACCCCCTTTCAATCAAGAATTACTTCTCTAATCAAGTGGAATGTTTTGTAGGGTTTATTTATGTTTCTCTCACCTAGATTGATGAGATTATAATGAATTATGATACATTATTTTAATCCATACCATTTTCCTTAGTTGTTGACTCTTTCTTTACAAGTAGTTTTAAGAATATTTTGGGCATAATCCATCATTAGTCCAAAAGGTTTGTCTTAGTGGACCAAAAAAGGGTTACATAGACTCAGGGGAATACTTGGTATATGGGAGGGACTGAGACCCTCACATTATTGTACATAGGTTTTCACTTGAAACTTATTTGCATACATTTGAGTGTCATTAGATATTGTCTTCACCTTGTGTAATGGACTAGTGATACCACATGGATGGACTTATTGAGAGTCTCATGTGGGTTAATTTATTTTTACCTATAATTTTGGTGAATGACCTTTGTTTTCTTTGGTAGTGGTATATTCCTTGGTTTTATCCCATGATGGAGTGATTTTCCATTGGTGTTGGACATCAGTGATGATTGGAGAGGAACATGTGGGCCTTGTATCCACTTGGCACTGAGTAGGTGTGATCATTCACTTAATTAAAGTGATAGATCACCTATTCTAGGACAATCTAGGCCTTTTTTTAGGCTGTTTGTGTGGCCCAAATGTTTTATACCTTATTTTTATACCTATACTACTATGTTTTACTTGATTGAATTATGTTTGTTTTGAGAGACATTGTGTGAAATTATTGTACTTTTGTTTGATTAAATATAATAAACTATCCTATTTTTAATATTTTTAATATATAAAGATATCTATTTTGATTAAATTTTTTTAATGGTGAAATTAAATATAAAACATGCACTTTAACTTTTGATTAATTCAATAACTTCAAAACTATAAAACACTACATGCAAAAAAGTTATTTGATCTTTTCCTGTCATAGTAGTATGATTTGCAGTTGATCAAACATCTATTGGATTCAGTGAATTACTCATGAGTTACCTTAGTACATAGAGAAAATATTTTTAAAAATCTACATATTGGACATTATTATTTTTAAATATAGTTGAGATCCTTCAGATTTTGTGATTTCAGAAGAGACATGATTTTTATAGTTGTGGATTGGTAGGTCAATTATTTATGTCATGTTTATACTTGTAATCTAAATTCATTCAATTCTTATGTACTTTGATATTCCTACTCATTTTTTATAACCCTTGTGGGTTAATGTTACTAAGTTGTTATTATACCTTATTTTGACCTTAGTTTCAATACTTATGTGTATGTATAAACATAAAAAAAAAAATTGTGAACCCTCGCATGGCCTTGTAATTTTTTTAAACACCTCTAAATCAAACCCATCTTCTCTAAGTAACATAATTATTATGTGATTATGATATATGTTATAGTGAAATGATAATTTTATATGTATCTATTTGTACCTATGTAAATGTGATCATATTTGTGATATGTTTTGTGTGTTTTCAATCTATGTGAACTATTGAGTTGCAATTTTTTGTCTTGTTATTGAAATGTTGTGTAGTGTAACCCTACATTATTATTTTATGTTTTATTAATATGCAAGTGTGTGTTTGAAGGAGGTTTATATCCATGTTTATGTTCATTTGATCGGGTTATAGGTTAGGAATTGGAGCTTCTCATAGGCTAAAAACCCAATTTCCCCATTTTGTATGAAGCATGCTCTAAATGATTTTGGTGAGAACTTTGTTGGAGGTACAATCACTGAGGGGGGGTGAATTAGTGATGTAAGATATTTCAAATTTTAATTTTAATCCTTTCAAACTATTAATCAATGATCACAAGCATTCATAAAGAATACAAGATTTTCATAATAATGAATAAAAAAGATGATGCAAGATCACACACATAACACAAGATCTATGTGAAAAACCCTCTTAGGGAATAAAACCCACTCTCAATCCTAAAAATAAATGGACTAATTATCCTATAATATCATCACAAATATGAGACCTTTTAATGAAGCACCCACTTCACAAGGAGCACCCACCCCTAAGTATGAATAAACACCCACTTGTTCTACATGTTAAGTACCCACACAACATCTTATTAAATCAAAAACTCCATAAATTTTATTGAATTAAATCTTATTGGATAAATAATGTCTAAAATCCTCTTTCATCTCTTTACACACACTCAAACTTGCTCATACAATCAATGCATCCAAACACCCCGTTCAAAACTTTCTAGTCTTCTTCACTCATCCTCAATCTATTTTATACTTCAATCTATCCACTGAGCACACTTCCTCTGATATTTTTTCTTCATCTCTATCTTCTTCTCTCTCAACACATTTAAATCCAAGTCAAGAAACCATTGCATTGGTCTTCAATATTTATAGAGTCTTATTGAATAACAACTTCTAAGTTAACCATAATACTTGCCTTAACCCTTAAGATTTCTATCATGTTAACACATATCTCAATACCATCCTCACAGGTTAGCCATAGAATCTATGGGTCATACTTAAGTAACTACACCTTTCAATTAGGCCTAAGTAGCTCTTAAAGGTCTCATGGAGACCTATTACCCCTTAAGCACTTCATTGAGCAAAACAAAAACATAAGATCACTTTTAAATACATGGGTACACTCTATATGACTTATAAGACATATTCAAGTGATAACTTCTACCAAAACACTCTTCTACTAAAGCACAAATTACTCAAATAGTAGTCTTATACATAGTAGCATCATGAATAAACAAATAGTCAACTTTGAAGCTCCATGACTATAACATTGCAAACATTCAAACTTTCTAACTAAATTCTCTAGATGTACCTTGAAGTTATTTATAACTTTATTTCACCAATAAATTCATCTTAGAAAAAAATATATAGCTCAAAAATTGCAAACAAGGTTTTTTTGTTAATTTTAAAATTCAAATTCCAATGGTCACTATGAAAATATTAAACATTAGACACTTTGACCTCTCTCGTGTTCCCTATCAAATTTGAATAAATATGCATTATTGATCTCTTTAAAACTAGCTTGGTCTTTATCTTACAATGACCACTATTGATCTTATATTAGATATCCCATGATTGTGCCATTTGGAAGATTTGTGTGCCTTCTACACATTTGACTCTTTGACTCAACCCGCACCATCGATATAAATTTGTATGAACACCTTCATGTCATCAATATTTTATCAACTCAATGATATTGAGACACATGTCATAAGCATGTTTAATCTTAGTAACCTTTGACAATTTGGCTTCACATGTACTATTGGATCATAATCTAGATGATGAATGCTCACCATTAGGTCTACTGACTACTAACCTCAGACTTTAACATAGTTAAACTTAATGATCTATGGCCCATCACAGTTTGTAAGATCAACTTTTAAGGTTTATTACTTGAGATAGAAAACATTTCAAAAGTCAAAATCTTCAAGGTACCTTCTTGGCACTATATAAAACATCTCCATGAAATACTTTTACCTTAGTTAACTTTCTAAGTACCTATTATAAATGCACAAACTTGTTGGTTCATTCATATTTGCATGATGTGAAATGACGTTATGGCTTCTCTTAAGCTATAAGATGCATGCTTCTCTTTCCAAATGATCAAGTGACACACCATAACTTCACCAATACATCTATGGATGCCTCACAACTTATTCTTTATCCTTAAATACATGTAAATGTGCCATATATTCTCCAAGATATCAAACATAACTTCTTTGTCATTAATTCACTAGTATCTCCTGCTTTATTTGACATCAATGACAACCTAACATCTATGATCATGCTCAAACATCTCCCCCTTTGTCATTAATGGAAAAACACCCTCAGAATGACTTCTTACTCATTTAAACTTATTTATTTTGATCTTTCTCCCCCTTTGACATTAATGACAAAGGGTCTCTTACTCAACATGCCAACAATCATTCCTTAACATCATGTATGCATTCAAATACTATTTAAGATGCCCAAGATACTTACATACTTTTAAGCATATAAATCAATTGCTCCCCTTTGACATGCACCAATCTGAAATTGGACTTCTCTAATATTTGGACTTGATAAACTATTCATAGAGCTTAGAAAGCTCCCCCTAAAATCAAGCTCCATCTCATGTCATATATTCTTTGACATACACCAATATGTACTTGGGATTCTTTGATCCTTAGACCTGTCTACCTATATAACTCATAATCTCGATTTGTTTATGCATGAAGATTCAATACCTTGTCAAAACATGTGACTTAGTTTGATCAATTAATCATATTAATCTTCTTAAATTCACATTTTCATCAGACTTATTCATATCTACATCATGACTAGAACATGTCACATATGTTCCCCCTCACATCACTTACAACTCTTCAAGCCTTTAAAATTATCTAAGTTAGCTCCCCCAACTCCATGACATACACAAATTGTAATTTATAGAACTTTGAGACTTATTAATGATATTAAATATATGATATCACATTTTCCTCATACTCCATATCAACCTTGTCTTCAGTCTTCATTATTTGATCAATCAATTTAAGCAATTGACAAGATCTTACCTTTAAGACCAAAAAATCTTGAACACACCTTGAGAACATTTCAATAAGATCAACATACCTTTATATGCAATAAAATATCTTGATAACTCACCATAATTGATTAGACACTTGGAAACCTCCATTCTTTGCCTATAGACCTTCAAAACCAACATCTTCATTCTTCACTATTTGACCAACTAGACCATCCTTCATATTTGATTAAAAATTTGAATTTAGGATCACTATTTTTGAAAATATCTTAACATTCCATCACAACACTTTGGATTGGTTACATAAAACTCATTGATCCCCTATTGGGACCAATATACAACATTTTTTTTCTAATTAGGACCCTTGAGAAACCCTCAAAATAAAACATGCAAATTTAAGCATGTCAAGGTCTTTTATAAAATTTGAAGTTCATTCATTGTGTTAAAGGTAGACTTATGTGGTTTTGATTTGCTTTAATTTGGACTAATAGTTTAAATGAGGTTTTTTTAGCTTTTAGTTGTAGGTTCCATGGCATGTGCCCTTGAGAATTTTTTATTCCAAAACCCTAGCAAACCCTTGATTCAAATTTAGAAAAGGGAAAGAACCAAATCGGTGGGAACCATTTTAAAATTCATTTATGGACTTAAGTATAAAATTCATATTCTAGGCTTAGTCATGTTTTTTAACACAACTTAACTAGGGAACAAGATCCCTTTTGTTGTTTCCCCCTTTTTTTTAAATTTCTTTATGGCCTAACTAGTGTCATCGTGTAAGGTTCCTTTTAATATTTCTAAGCTTAGACTAAGGTTTTAATACTAAGGCCTTGATGTATTCATTAAAACAATCATGAACTTAGTCTTAAACACCCTAAGCCTAAGTCTTTTATGTCTCCACAATCCTAAATTAACTTCCTTAACATTGTAGGATCCTACGACTATCACTTTATCATGTCATTTGATCCAATAGAATGAAGATGACCTAAACTTTGGCTTAAATCAAATGCATCTTTGGTGATCTGATGCTCTGTGCTTACTCTCTAAGACTTGATCAAACAAATTGAAACATAATTAAAAAGTCAAAAGGATGAAAGAAGCCTAAAAGATGGACACATAGTGTCATTACATTTTAAGAGTAAAAGGAAAGGGGCCCACATAACATAACTTCCAATCAAAATCAAGTCCCTAGATCAAGATCCTATGACTATTCCTTTATCATAGAATTTGATCCAGTAGAGAAAATTAACATCGAGACCTTGGGAAACCTTGTAAAAATGATAAATGGCATCATTACATTTAACCTTGAAGGTTTTAAATAACTTAAAATTGTTCTTCATTAGACCATCATTTAAATGTCTGAAAAGACAAACTTAACACTTGTGTGACCATCAACTTTAAGCCCATTAAAATGAAACTTTCACTTGTTTAAACTTGACATCCATGTGAACATAAATTGATGTTCGTGAGGGTGTATTTGACATCTGTGAGATTGTCAATTTTAATTCAATTAAATATCTTAATGTTCAAATGACATCCCAAAATCCTATTTTTAAACTCGAAAATGGATCCACAATCTAAAGGAAATACTCAAAGATACTAAATATGGGATCTTTTGACCTAAAAAATAGGGAAATGGTCTTATAATCTAAATGCTTAGTCTAAACTTATATGAAAGGGTTCTCATGGCATTTTTTTTAAAGTCATGAACCTTAAACTCTAAGCTTATGTTAGGGCTTATTTTTAAAAGGGGAGACCCTTGTCACATGGAATATAAGCTAACCTTAGGTTTTCATATGTGGTGGCCTTGACTATTTAGACACTCACCCCTTTGCTATAAATTAGGAAACTTAGGCATAAGTTCCTTAGCCTAAGGTTTAGTTCATTCTTAATAAACATGAAACAAACCTTATCTTAAGGAACTTAAGCCTAAATCATGACTTTAATAATGAACTGACTTAACACTCAGGCATTTTTGTAGATCAATAGTTCATGCCCCATTATTGGACTTGATCTAATGGTGCAAGGGTGCTAATGAATTTTCAAAATCATGTGAGCTCACCACATGGCTGATATGCATTCAATGAGTGACTGATCAAAAGATTTGGAGCATAGAGAAGGCATGTAAAGCACCAAATGTCATGACCATAAGGTTTGCTATAGAAAGACCCGATCACATTTAAGGTCTTGGATTATGATCAATGGCTCATGTTAAACTAGGATTTTACTCTTACGATGAGAAATAAATAATGTATTTTTGAAAAGCAATTATTAGTGTTCAAATGGCATTATGAAAAATGCCACAAAAGGTCCAGACTAGTGCCACATAAGTGACACACAAGCAAAAATGGAAAAAAATTGAGATCTTGTGGACTCAAAAACACAAAGGTATAAAGGTAAAGGTTTAAATCAAATCCAATGCATGTATAAGTCAAAGCCTATATATCTTCTACCATTAAATTTCCAAAACCCTAAACCCTACTTAAAAGTATCCCAAATGGAATCAATTTGTTACAATTCAAAAAAAGACAAATTAATTGTGTTTTTAGGTGTAAAAGATCTTTCATAGAAATCATTTGTAAATATGATGTGAATAATTAGCAAAGATAGAGACCATGGCAGCTAGTAGGTAGAAATTGAGAAAATATGTCGAGCTCTATTGAATAACAAATAATGAGGGTCAGGTAATCAGAGATACTAAATTAAAGCTCGCAACATTGAACATCTAAGGGATTAGAAATTGGTCTAATCTTTTCTTCATGATAGAATAATTTTTTCCCATTTCATAAGAGGATCAAAGGAATGCCACCATGATTTGGTGACACTATGACCTAGTTGTTGTCCAGATGGTAGGACTTCATCACAACATGAAAAAACTAGAGGTATTACATTGTATTGACATCCTTACCCCCATATTTAGTGATTGTAGAATAGATAATGAGTGGATCATTAGGGATGGGATCTCAAAAGGGGTAGCTTAAATTTTCCCTATTACTTTTGAAAAGTACTATAAGCTCCCCCTCCCCCATGTGAAGTTTTCCAAAATCAAAGAGTGGACCAGTAACCTGAGCCAAGCTCCATCCTCAGTCCCTGGCTCTTCCAAGGACCTCATTTTTATAGAATATTTTATAGCAAAATATTTATCATCTAATTCAAAGAATGCATTAGGGTAATAATGACCCTATTAAATTAAGCCTTTGATGCCCCTTCAACTACTTACATGAATAAGATATGGGTCCCATATGTGCACTTTATGGTAGAGGAAAAACTTACCCCTCCAATTAGAGACTTAATTAGTATTGTCCTAGCCAATCAATTCAATACCATCAAAAGAAAGACCTCAAATCAATTCTTTATGATGTCATACCTACTTGACACCCTTCTGGCCTCAACCACCTTCCCTAGGATTAAGAATTGGTCCATAGAAGCCAAGACAACCATTTCACATTACTATTCCAAACTACACATCTTCAAGTACAAGAATCACATGCAATTTATTTGTGACAGTATTTATCCAGCTATAGTGGAGGCCATCACAAGTGTTCTAATGCCTAAGATTCACCCCCTCATCAAATCATGACCCAACCTTACAGGCTACCAGTGTATGTTCCACATAAGCTTTTCAAGTAGAAAATTACTTCCCAGCTAATCCATGGAATTGGTAGGACTTGTAAAGAGAAAATAAAAGGTCTACTCCACCCCTTCCCCTTATATATTAGGAGAACTATAATAAAAAACTAAAAATAGGTGGAGGTTATGTCCACACGTATGGATTCATTTAGCATCCAACTAGATGAACTCCAAATGTGGGACCTAAAAAATGTAGTTGGAAACCATCTAAGGGACAATAAGCTTCCAAATCTAGAGTATACACATCAAATTGGTGTCCATGACACTATATATATTAGGGATAAGAACTATGAAGAGGTATTGGATAGGATCCAAGTCCATAACATTAACATTGAACACAAATTAGTCAAAGATAACAACCCATCTAGGGAAACATGGAAAATGCATCCTCTACAATACCATTTACTACCAAGGCCATCTAGAACAGCCCATAATCAACCTTAGATAGAGCATCCATATCCCCAACAACAAGTTGAGCAAGTTCAAGGTGAACAAGGTAAAGGGAAGGAGAAATTTGGAGAAGTAAAGCTAGAAGAGAGACCTAGGAAAGGGCCCCTACTTTCAAAACTACCCCAAAGGCCACCTTCCCTAATTTAATACATAGACATGATAGCCTTAAAACCAAAATATATACTTAAGGGTGCCCTCAAATAAATTATAGAGACCTATGACTCTGAGAAGGAAGGGGAGCCTAAAGGAGATGCAAGAAAGGAGATTGTTCCAATAGCATCCCATTAGAAGAGAAATGAAAAACTATCATTGGTCACTATGAGACCAAAGAATAAACCAATATTGACCTTCACTCATCCCACTAGTGAAGTCAATCTATTTAGTGATGAGTTCCCAATTCATGGACTAGTCATTCTTGACTGGTTCATCTATGAAAAGTTGCAAAAAATCCCCTGTCTTTGTCATTCTTGGGCCATGACGAGGGTTACTGATGTTGAAATATAAAATGATGTGAAGCCTTGGATAAGGGCTATAGTGAAGGGGCAAGAAGAAAGAAGAATTTTGGCCATTAAAGGACTAAAATTAAAAAAGATAGATGCTTTGAGAGCTTTGACTAGCTTAGGTATGGAGGTCTCAGATTCTCCCTAGTTTAAAGAACCAGTCACTACTATCCATTTTGACCCTAAAATAGTTGGGTTGGAGAGAATAACAACCAAGAAAGTTGTGGTTTGGACATAAGAATTCACCTTTCAAAAGGTGGAACCATTTTTAGGACTAACCCCAATGGGTGGCTAGCAGCTTGGTAAGGTTGCAATTAATGAGGAAGATGTGGAAAGTATAATTAAAGCCCATTCACCACAAGCTAAAGCTAGAGTTCAAAGTATGAAACAGAGGATCCAAAACTTGTAAAGAGAGAAGGAAAACTTGGAAAAATAGGCAATTCTATCAGTGTCAAATACAATAATCAAGATACTTGACAAGTCATTTTATGACATGTTCGAGGCTCTTAAATTGATAAAACTAAGGAAAAGTGAATTAAAAGGGAAATGTGAACTAGCCAAGAGTTTAGTCACCCAGTGATAGGCCTCTAAAGATAAAATAACCTAACTCCTCAATGTTCAAGTAAATAAGTAGATCCAAAACATCAAAACCATCATTTTGGGGCATTTGAGCAAAATTCTAGGAATTGTGATTGAAAAGGTTCAGAGTTTAAGTGGATGGCATAAGGGTATGGAAAAGGTCATAAAAGAATACAAGGGACTAATTACAAGAATTGAACAACTTATTGGGACTATTATTACAGAGCCTACACAACCTAATGCCCTCAGGATCATTAGTGATGAGTAGTTCAAGCATAAGGCTACTTTGGTAACCCAAGAAATTAGAGGAAAAGGCCAAGGCAAGTCTAGAGGTGACAACAAAAAAATATTAGACATGATACTTAATATATGGGAAAGAATAAATGAAGCTAGGAGTATCAAAGATGCCATGGATAGGAATGACAAAGAATTTGATGACCTGACAGATCAAGAGGAAGAACAAATCATGAAGCTTATTATGGACCTAGAGCTAGTTGATGAGTAGCGTGAGAGAGCAATGAACATCCTCCAATATTTATAGGTTGGGGCCCTACCATGAAATTAAGCATATTTTATTTTGTAACATTTTTAATTAGAATACTCCATTGTAAAGGCATATGCTAGTTTGTTATCATATTTGTCTTTAGGTCAATATAATTGGGAAAAGCACATGTATTTTAGATCATGTAAGGATAATAATCCCTATCTTTGTAACCTATATTTTATAAATAACTGGTATACTACCTAGTCTTCCTATAAAGGCATGCATGACCATTGTAAAAAGGGAGATTTTTAGCAACTTTGTATACTTGAAGAAAATAATAAGATCAAGGAATTCTACAATGATTATCCATTTTTAATGTGTTAATTGATAATATAGCTTTTCTCTTAATTGCTAGTGGATGTCTTGAATTTGAATAGTGTCTTTGAATTTTGAGTAGCATTCTTTAATCATAGGGTTTCTAATTTTTGCATATGCTAGATTAGTTGAAATATCCTAGGTCCTACTTCATTTCATTTTGATCTATATTCAAATCTATAATTGTTATTTGATTATAGTAGCAAATCCTTAAAGTAGACCTAGTTATTACTTGGGATTCTTAAACACTTTCCCCTGAAGTTTGCCTAATATATAGTGAGATTTGAGCTTAAGATATGTTTCATTATATATTTGTTAAATGCGTATTTAGTTGATATTGATACTTTTTCATAATGTTCAGGACTAAAATTGGTAATCACTCATCTCTTTTATAATCTACCCTTCTCTTTGCTCTTTTTTTACACCAAGATCAATTTAGTTTTAGAAACATTATAAATATCCACTTAGATTACTCTGTAGCTTAAAATAGGAACATAACTCACTACATATTAACAAATATTCATGAATAATGGGCCAAGGTGGCTCCCAACCACCAAATTATATAAATATTATGGAACAGTTATCTTACTTTGCTACTATTTCACTATAAGCAACTAGATTTCCAAAACCTACAACTCAGGCTCTAAATTTTCTAAATTCTAAAATGAGAAGTGTTCTTTAGACACTAGCGGAACCTATGGTACATTTACAAGAATAAAAAAGATAGCTCCCATTGGTGCTAGAAGGAGGGCCTATTCTTTAAAATTTAAGGATCTTAGTATTATTCATCTAAATATTAGTATATCTTTGTTTTTTGAGTGAATTATTTGCTTAAAATATAAATATCATTGATCTTTGTTGTTTTTAGCACATCTTTGTGCTTCCTCTGAAGTTATTTGAGAATTGATGCTTATTTTTGGTAAATTTAGCTTCAACTTTGAAAATATATAGTATATGAGGTTAAAATAATTTGTTTTGATCAAACATGGGCATATCTTTCATAGATCGGAGTTCTTTTAGGCTTAGACTTACAGAGATATACCATATTTTCATAGTTAAATGCATCTTTGAACTAATTCAATCAAAGGTCAACATCCTTTACATTTTTTCATACCACCTTTACAAAATGAGCTCAATGTGCAGGTCTAACTCTTTTTATTTATAAAAGTTAACTTGACACATCATATTTTAAGTAATATCTTTGAATTTCAAGCTAGAATTACCTAACATCAAAACAAGATCACACTCATTAACGAGAGAGCCTTTACTTGATCTCGGGGTACATAGAAGAGCCAAACATGATAAAGGTAGGCACAGGAGATCCAAGTCTCTTCCAATTTCACCTCTTCAAGGTACCTATGCCTTTGACATTCATCTATGTATGGCATGGTTGGGGTATTCTTCAATTAATGTGCCAAATATAGTTCATGACCTCCTAAGGAACCCTAAGAAGTATTTTCCTACATTTAATCCAACTAGAATAGTAACTATAGAGAAACACATAAATTCTTTTAAAGATGCCTTAAGGCTACTTAATGTAGTAAATGATATGTAACATGTAAGTTATTTCCTTTCACTTTTAAAGATGCATCTTATGAGTGGTTTTTAAACTTGCTTGATAATTACATTAGAAGTTAGAATGATTTCAATAATGTGTTTATTGATCAATTTGGTAATATTGTTAGTACCTATGTTATTTACCATCAATTTACCACTATTATAAGGGATACCAATGAGCCTATCAAGTCATTTAATGTTATATTTCAAAATATGAATAGTAGAACCATAGAGCCTTATAAGCCTAATGATGGTCTGGCTTTGGAGATTTACAAAGATGTAATAGATCCTATGACCTCTGTATTTTTGAAAAGATGCATTCCAATTGTAGCTTCATTGTCCCAAGCTTACTCCAAATCCATAACCATTAATGATTAAATGCATCCCCAAGGTCAAATGGCTTACTCAATTCCAATTGTGAACCCACATATGCCTGTGATGAATTTGTTCCCCAATAATAACTAAAATCATTTGACCTTAAACCAACTTCCAAACTTAAATCAATTGACCTTAAGTCTTGTGGCCCCTAATCAAAAACTAGGATTCTTGAGTCATCCTAATAATGGATTTAAATCAAATAATCAATGAGATTTAGTACTGGCAATAGGTGTTAACAACAACTAGGTGCATAATTTTGAAACTCCAAAAAATGAGAATGAATCTATCTTGAAAATGGTTCAAAAATTAAGCACTGAATTCCTCTAGTTTTAGAAACAAGTAAGCAATATTGGAGAACACTCTAGTAGGAATTTCTCATTTCAAAGGTTTAATAGGCCAAATAAAAACTTTTAGATGATAATTTTAATAATAACAAGTCTAATGAACCATCTTACAATAACAAGAATATGGACATTAATCTTAGTGATATTGCATTGCCTGACTACTATAGGGTACATTGTACAACTAATCATGGGGAAATTGATTGTATAGAATTTTGAAAAGCCTTTGAGGATTTACAAGAGGATTTGGATACATTTAAAGTGGTCCCTAACAAAGAAAATGGTGCAAGTTTCTATGAATCTAAGCCATCTGAGTAAGACTTCATGGTGGACACCTTTGACTTCCCCTTTCAAGAGGAAAATGAACCTGATGAGGTCCCTAAAGAAGTCCAAACCTTTTAGTAGTTATTGAATAATAACTACCCCTTGAGGAAAAAATAATAAAGGTAACCTTTGATAACCTCAATGCCTCTAAATAATTTTGGAACTCTTCCTAACACCTCTTCAAGCAACAATACAGAGCCACCAAAAGGGAGTACTTATAAAACCAATGTTGAGATCCTTATTTATTTTATTAAAAATGGGTATAATATAGTTGAGGACATGAAGAGGATAAAGGTTAATATCACATTGCATGAACTCACATAGATTATATAGCATAGGAATGTCTTGTTGGAATCCTTATCAAAGAAGCACAATAATCCACCCAAAGTTGATCATGCCAACATGATTGTGCATAAATCCAAAGCTAAGTCTCCTCCTTTGTTACTCATTGTCAAGATGTTTGGTAAGAACTTTCATAAATACTTATTAGATTTAGGATCATCTACCAATATCATGCCTATCGATATGTGAAAGTAACTTGGTTTAACATCTATAAAGTCTGATAGGGTTGTCACCTAATTGGATAAATCTAGATTCAAGGTTGTAGGAGAATTGTTAAATGTTCATATGTAATTAGATTCTAATCCTAGGGAGAAATAATTCATTGTATTCAAGTGGTTGAAATACTTGATGTTTATAAAATCTTATTAATTAGGGAATGGACTAAGGCTTTAAATGGTTACATGTACACATACTTCTTACATCTGTGGCTACTTGGAAGGGGGTCCCCAATCAAATTAGGGTTAAGAGAGAACCAAGAATGAAGCATATGATAACTGAGTACAATTATATAAATGAGAGGGTCAGCATAATTGAATTAAACTTAGGGATCTTCACCCTAGATATTGATAAGGTATGTGATCCCAAAAATTCTTATGTTGTTCTTGGATTATGGAAATTTCATTTTAATGGTGCTAAGTGTAGTGTTGGATTAGGGGTTGGTATTATCTTGACTGATCTTACTAATAAAAAGTATCATGCTTCCTATAGGATCTACTTCCCTTGTACTAACAATATTGATAAGTATGAAAAACTTGTCCTAGATTTATAATTTGTCATAGAAAACAAAGTCAAAGAACTACTAATTTATGGGGATTCAGAACTAGTGGTCAACCAAGTAAGAAGCAAATACCATTGTAGATTCTCATACTTAAAAAGATATAAGTTTAGAGTATGGGACTTGATTGAATCCTTTGATGCCTTTAGCATCATTTCCATCCCAAGGGAGGAAAACCAAGTTGCTAATGGGTTAGCATCTATTGCCACCAACTTCATGCTCGACCAAGATTCTCCCAATTTTAGCATTGATCTGATCCCTTGCCCTTTAGTGCCTAAGAATATTAACCATTTTCAAGTTTTAAGTGATGATCAAAAGATATTGGATTTCATAACCAATTTTAGAGCATTTGATGCCCACATATTTGATGAAGCTAATGAAAATACATTTGGGGAGGATAAATTTGATGGTAACTTCATTCAGTTGAGTGACAACAAAATTCGCAAGGGGATTATTGCTTTAAAAATACTTTTTTATCAAGATAAACTTTTTGAGGCTTCTAAGGTTCCCAAGGTAAATTAGAAGGACTATAATACTATTGATCTAAGATTTCATGATCAGCCCCAAATGGTAAATGTTAGAAAGGCCTATACTAATATTGAGATCAAGAAAGCTAAGGAACCCCAATACAGAGATGTCATAACATGGTCCTATGATGACTTAAATATCTTTTATCTAAGGGTCATCACATATATTATACCCTTTAAAGAGATTTGTTAGGTAAAAACAAAGGCCTATGAACCCTATCTTGGAATTGATAATATTTAAAGAGGTCAAGAGACTTCTAGATACTTGGATAGTCTTCCCCATTAGGCACTCTACTTGGGTGGCTAATTTGGTGTTAGTAAAGAAGATGAATGGTGAGATTAAACTTTGTATAGACTTCAAAAATTTTAACAAAGCATCAGAGAAGGATAACTACCCTTTCTTTCCCTAGACCAAGTAATTCAAGTTATTTCAAGATCAGCTATGATGTCCTTTCTTGATGGTTTTTCAAGTTACAACCAAGTATTGGTTGATAGAGAGGATAGGATGAATACAACTTTGACCACAAAGTGGGGAACCTTTTCTTACAAGAGAATTCCTTTTAGACTAGTCAACACAGGAGCCACCTTCCAAAGAGATATGGACCATACCTTCCAAGGCTTGATAGGTAAATGCATCATTATTTATATGGATGATCTAACAGTTTTTTCTAAAAATAGAGAAAATCACTTCATGCATTTACAATAAGTTTGAAAGATGTAAAAGCTATGGAATTTCCTTGAAACCCAAAAAGAGTATCTTTTATGTGGCTAAAGGAAAATTACTAGGTCATGTTATAGCGAAATATGGGATCTTTATAGATCTTGAAAGAGTGGAGGCCATATCTAGAATAGAACCTCCAAATAGCAAAAAAGAGCTAAAGTCATTCTTTGGTAAAATAATTTTTTTTTTTAAAGTTTATTTTTGGTTTTGAAAAAATAATCAAACCATTGATTGACATGCTGAAGAAGGATGCCAAAGTCACATGGAATGAAGATTCTAGAAAGGAATTAAATGATATCAAGATGGCCATTAGTCAAGCTCCAGTCCTTATAAACCCTAATTTCTCAAGGGACTTATATCTCTATTCCTTTGCATTTGACCACACTATGGCTACAGTTTTAACTCATAAAATTGAAGGGTGTGACCACCAATTACTTTTATGAGTACTAATTTCAAGAATGTTGAGTTAAATTATTCATTGATTGATAAACATGCATATGCATTTGTCAAGCTAGTTAAGAAATTTAGGCATTACACCCTTATAAATAAGGTGCATAGCATATTACCTGACCCTACCACCAAAATTATGTTAATTCAGAATGTATTAGGAGAATGTAGAGGTAAGTGGATATCAATCTTACAGGAATATGACCTAGAGATGAAAACAACAAAATTGGTAAGGTGTCAAGGTTTGATTCAGATGATTGTTAATACTAACCCTAGGTAAGTATTATGCAGGTGGATCAACAAAACTTTCAAGATAGTGAGTGTTATGATCTAATCATACATTTACTAATTAATGGTACTTGCATTTTAGGTCTATCTAGGGAGAAGAAGAGGGCCCTAAGGTTAAATTCAACCCACTACTTGATTGAGAATGGGGTCTCATATAGGAGGAATTTTGAAGGAATCTACCTAAGGTGTGTCTCTCAAGAAGAATCCACCTAAATCATGAGTACCTTTTATGAAAAGCTAAGTAGTGTACATCAATCTAAAAGGACCACAACCCATAAAATTCTTAGAGATAGCTATTATTGGCCAACCATTTTTAAGGAAGCTCAAAAAAATGTGAGGGAGTTCCACTCATGTTATATCTTTAAAACCAAGGATCCAAAGGTAGTAATGAATTTGTAACCAATAATGATTGACAAACCTTTTGCTCAATAGGGATTAGACTTTTTTGGGTTGGTCAACCCAAACTCATCTAAAGGTCACAAGTATGTCTTTATTTCCACTAACTATTGTACATGGTAGACTAAAGTTGTAGCCACTAAATAATGCAAAACTAAAGAAGTAATCATCTTCTTGGAAGAAAACATATGTACCATGTTTAGGACTCTAGTATCTCTAGTGTGTGACAATGGGTATTCCTTCACATCCATAAATATGACTGAATGGGCTTATGATAATGGTATCACTCTCAATTTTAGTAGACATCAAACCACTATAAAGAAATGTTTTGATTAAAGGTCCAAAATCAAGGTGTTTAGACAAGGAAACTTGGTTCTTCTCTGGGACAAAACATCTAATCCTAAGGGAAAACATGGTAAATTTTCACCCTTATAGATTAGCACATACTAAATTGTAGAAACATTTGGAAATAACACCTTCAAGATCAAAGGCTTACAAGGAGTAGATTTTACATTGCCCACCAATGGGCAATGCCTCAAACACTATTTCTCTGTTACTCCTCCTAAGATCTTCATAGAGTAAAATTGTAAGATGATTAGGTTATTGTAGGTAGGCTAGTTAGTTTATTTCCATGTTCTTCCCTTCTCATACCTTTTTTTTGAATAGGCATGTAAGTATTTACTTATTTTCTGTAGTTGTTTTTCTTTTCTACTTTCTATTGTGTGTTTCTTTATGGCTGCTTGGTTCCTTGATTCCAATAAGTCCCTAAGGAAAATATTGAGCTTAGAATTTATGAAGTTTTCTTGAAAACATGCCCCCAATTTAGGAATGAAGGTATGAACCCCATGCATAGGATGAAAATGGTTTTGAAACATAAATATTAATGTTATATATTAGAGAAATTGGTGAAGACTAGTGAAAAGCCCAATCATTTCATAAGACCCTAACCATCACCTTGAACTCAAACTAGGTTTAATAAGACTTGTAATTTTGGGATGAAAACTCAAATTATTAGGGTATACCCAAAACTAGTACTTAATTAACATCCTTTCTTGGGATAAGAGTTGTAACCATAGGTGATTTTACAAAAATCAAAATACTTGACCAAATCCTAAAACCTAACTATCCTAGTTCCCACCCTTGTTAAAAGCATAAAGATCTAAAAAAATACAAAATCAGGATACAATGCAAAATCAAAACCTTTTAGATATAGGTGATTTTGGTAATCTTCACTAGGGCTATGGATGCCTAGTTATTAGTGGAGTAAGGTCATGTTGGAGCCAAAGGCATCTCTATCAGGGCTATAGACACTTGGCTAGTAGTAAAGCAATGCCCAAGCCATCCCTAAGTTAAAATCATGGTTTATGATGAACATTCTAGCAGACTATAAATTAGTGTAAGTGATTGAGGACATGAAACCTATAATTTTTTTCTTGAACCACATGACAAATAGTAAGTGGAATCAAAGAACATACACAGTTTGGATATGTCTTGGTATTTGACCTTAAAACCACAAGTACAAGGTTTGTTCCAACTATGACCTAGTTTAGATGATGATATTGATCAAATAAAATGTATGACCTAGTTATTTTTCTAATTAGAGTCTCTAGGTTCTAATATATTTTTATGTTTCGCCCATGAGTCACCATTTGTTGGGACTAACATACCCCTTTTTTTTGAATTGGGATCTTTGAGAAACCCTCAGAATAAAACATGAAAATTTCAGTATGTCAAGGTCTTTTATATAATTTTAAGGTCATCTAATTTGTTAAAAGGTAGACTTATGTGGTTTTGATTTGCTTTAATCTAGACTAATAGTGCTAATGAAATTTGTTTGACTTTTCGTTGTAGGTTCCATAGCATGTGCCCCCAAGAATTATGTATTCCAAAACCTTAGAAAACCATTGATTCAAATTTGAAATAAGGTGAGAACCAAATTTTTAGGAACCATTTTAAAATTAATTTATGGACTTAAGTATAAAATGCATATTATATGCTTAGTCATGTTTTTTGACACAACTTAACTAGGGAACAAGATTCCTTTTGTTGTTTCCCCCTTTTTTTAGAAGTTCCTTATGGCCTAACTAATGTCATTGTGTAGGGTCCCTTTTAATATTTCCAAGCTTATCCTAAGTTTTAATACTAAGGCCCTGATCTATTCATTAATATAATCATGACCTTAGTCTTAAACACCCTAAGCCTAAGCCTTTTATGTCTTTATAGTCCTAACTTAACTTCCTTGCATCTTATAGGATAATATAGTTGTATTTTTATCATGGAATTTGATCTAATGGAGTTAATATAACGCAAACTTCAAATTAAATAACATGCATCTTTGGTGATCTGATGCTCTATGCTTACTCGCTAGGACCCAATCGGATAGAAAAAAGCATAATTGAAAAGTTAAAAGGATACAATAACCCTAAAATATGGACACATGGCATCATTATATTTAAGGATTAAAAGGAAGGGTGCCCACCTAACATAAATTCCAATCAAAATTAAGTCCCTAGATCAAGATCCTATGGTTATTGCTTTATCTTGGCATTTGATCCAATAAGGTAAATTAACACTAAGACCCTGGTAATCCCCATAAAATGCCAAGTGTCATCCTTGCATTTAAACCTAAAAATTTTAACGAACTTAAAATTGATGATCTCATGACCATAATTTAAACGTCCAAAAAGATGAAGTCGATGCCCGCACGATAGTCAACTTTAAGCCCATTAAAATGAAACTTTACTTGATTTAAACTTGATGTCCATGTGACTATTAATTAATTCTCATGAAGGTTTATTTGATGTTTACAAGACTATCAATTTTAATCTAATGATATATCTTAGTTTTAAAATGACATCTCAAAATCCTATTTTTAAACTCGAAAATGGCTCCACAATCTAAAGGAAATGCTCAAAGATACTAAAAAATGGGAGCTTTCAACCTGTAAAATATGGAAATGGTATTATGATCTAAATACTTAGTCTAAAATTATACAAAAGGGCCCTCATGGAATTTTGTTTAAAAATAATGAACCTTAAACTATAAGCTTACATTAAGACTTATTTTTAAAAGAGGAGACCCTTGTTACATGGAGTATAAGATAACCTTAGGTTTTCATAAATGGTTGCCTAAACTATTTAGACCCTCACCCATTTGTTATAAACTAGGAAACTTAGGCATAATTTCCTTACCCTAAGATTTATTTCATGCTTAATAAACATGAAACAAACCTTAGCTTTAGGAACTTAAGCATAAATCATGATTTTAATAATGAATTGACTTAACACTTAGGCATTTTTGCATATCAATGGTTTGTGCCCCATCATTGGACTTGATCCAAAGGAATAAGGATGCCAATGAATTTTCACAATCCCATGAGCTCACCACATGGCCAATATGCATTCAATGAGTGAATGACCAAAAGATTTAGAGCATGAAAAAGGTATGTAAATAACCAAATATCATGACCATGGGGTTTGCTACAAAAAAGCCTAATCATGTTTAAGTGACCATATTATGATCAATGGTTCATGATAAACTAGGATTTTGATCCTACAATGCAAAATGAATAAGTTACTTTTAAATATCAATGGCTAGTGTTTAAATGGCATTTATGAAAAATGTTGCAAAAGGTCTAGACTAGTGCCACATAAGCACCATACAAGCAAAAAAAGACAAAATTTGAGATCTTGTGGACTTGAAAACACAAAGGTATAAAGGAAAATTTCCAAATCAAATCTAGGGCACGTATAAGTTGAAGCCTAGATATCTTCTACCATTAAATCTCCAAAACCCTAAACCCTACATAATCAACCTAAATGGACTCAATTTATTACAATTCAATCAAAGGACAACTTAATTGTGTTTTTAGGTGTAAGAGAGATTTCATAAAAATAATTCATAAATCCAGTGTAAATGATTAGTAAAGATAGAGACCATGGTAACTAGTGGGTAGCAATTGAGGGAAGATGCCGAGCTCTATTTAATAATAGACAATAAGGATTGAGTCTTCAAGGATACTGAATTGGACCTAATTACTTTCTACATTCAAAGAAGAAATAAGAAACTAAAAGATGGTTAAGGCTAGAAGTACCTGATAAAGTCGTGCGCACCGAAATCAGACGTTGAAAGATTCTCCTCTTTTGCTGTGGAGGAATGACACCTGCGAAGAAAAGGCTAAACACGGAAAAACGTCAGTTAAAGATATGGTGGGCTGTCAGGCAAACGCCCGATCCTGGAAGTACGAAGACTCCCTAGAAGGATATCAACCCACTGATAAAAAAGAGCAAAATATTGGATGAAAGTAGATGATAATGACAGAAATAAATGACAGAAAATAAAAGATGCGTACCTGATATGCGGCACTGTTCTGCACAGTCGCCGGTGTCGGTCTCTATGGTGCCGGCGTCGGTTAAGGAATGTGCCGACGTCGGTTAATGTGCCGTCGTCGGTCGGGGTAGTGACCGGCGTCGGTAGGGGCAGGTTCTGGGAAAAGGTTCGAGACAGGGTCTGAGAGAGTTGGGACAGATTCAGGGAGAGTCTGGGGGGTTTGAACAGAGTCGGGACAGGTCTGAACAGTCAGGACAGGGTCTGATATGGTCAGGGTAGGGTTTGAACAGAGTCTGGGGGTTTGATCAGTCGAGACAGAGGCAGGGATAACAGAACTAATAAATAATAAACGAGAAAGAAATGAAATAAATAGAATAAAGACTTACCTGGTAGAAGACGCGATGAAAGCCATGGTGTGCAGATTAGTTGATGTCGTAGTGTTGATGATTGCTCGGAGTTCGCAGGTTGATGGAGGAATTCGCAGGTTGGTTTCTCAGCGTTTGGTTGATAAGCGTTCGGGGATCCGGTTCGAATGGCTGGCGGAGGTTGATGAAGGCGGGGGACGGGGACGGTTCTAGAGACGGTTCGTCAACCATTTCAGGAAACCGAATGGTAACTGATAACGGACAAGGGGAAGGTGACCGACGTCGGCAGGATTGCCGATGTCGGCCGATAGGTGACCGACGTCGACGACATCGGTCGGGTAAAGACCGTCGTCGGCAGATGCATAATGGGGATAGAGTCTACCTTTTGCTCTGTGCTCCTCTTTACATGCTGCCAGGGTCAAGGTTGGTGAAACAAGTGATCGGCAAGGGTTCAATAGGCGAAGAAGAATAAGACGGGGAAGGACCAGGGGAGTCGACACGATTTCAGTGTCTACATTTGCCCCTTTTTGTCTTGTTGGTTGTTCTGGATGAACTGCAAGACAAAAATAGGAGTGAGTGCCCCAGGTGAGGGATAAGGTTGATTTCATCTTGTTGGTTGTTCGAATGAACTGCAAGACAAAAATAGGAAGCAAAATGCCCCGAGTAAGGATGAGGTATTCCCCCTCAAAGCAGGAGTCGAGAGAAGGGAACCGGGAATCAGGTGCTGATTTGACAAAGAGTGGATGAAAAAGGGGTGAGGGTGAACGCTGCAAAGGTCGTGATTGCGCGTATACCACTGCACGAGATGGTCATGCCAAAGTGTCACAGGTCAAGGGTCGAGGAGTGCCAAAATTGAAGTAACCGGGCCCCAGCATTTAGTCATCTGCTGATCGGGTCACTCAATCTAAGCTGAAGCTCCAAATGGGTCGTCGCGTTCCAGGTATCCCAGGCTCAGGAAGTGCTCTTAGAAACGCGAAAAAGCTACAAGTAGTGTGGATCAACCGGTTTGCGATCCTATACTTGTGAGGGTCCAAAAAGGTCTGCGCACAATTCTGCTAACCAGTCATGAGGAAGCATACATGCAAAAACAACCAAGGCAACAATGTCTTGGAAGTGGTCGAGGTCGGAGGAGATAGGCATGATCTCCAATAGTTGGTGGTCGATGGATGGATGAATGGACGAAAGGATGAAAGGATGCGGCTGAGCTAACCCCAGAAGACCCCATGTCAACTGAGTGCTGCCTACATAACCCTGGTGATAGGGCCTCAGGCCGATGTAGTTCTCCCTAGAAGGGAGGAAGGGTCAAAGGGATGGTGAGGAAAAAAAAGATGTTGCAGCCTGTTCCAAATGGTGTATTTTGCAACATTGGTTGAGGGGATTTTCATCCCTAGCAATATCCCATATGTGTGATGGATGTATGCTAAAAATGAATTGAGGTCTATTTATGCTTCAGCAAGTATTGGTTTATGCTGAACATAAATTGTGGCGGGTCGATAGTTTCCATGTGTATTGGTGTCCATAGAAACTAGGGTGAATAGGCAAGGTCATGTTTATGGTCTGAAAAGAGAGTTGAGCTGAGTTGATTGACAAGTGATAAAGGTGAATGTGACCAAAGTGCAGAAGAAGTGAAAAGCATATTGCTCTTTCATTGACAAGGACCAAAAAGATGATAGATAGGGGTTATGAGAACCAAGAGCCCCATTCATGTGTGACGTCGTTGACCATAGTTATGTTAGAGCGGTAATCGAATCACTTAGACATTAAAGTGAGCTCGAAGTCCCTTGAGTAGGTAATAGGAGGAGGAAAGAGGGTAACCCATTTTAAGAGCAGAGATAACTTTGCCCCTTTTTATAGGAGACCCTGAGACAACTACAAGCCAAGTCCTTGACTCTTTTTTTTTTTTTTTTTGAGAGGCAGACTGATCGATGCGGGAAGCCTGCATAGAGATGTCATTTGCTTGGTGGTTAGGTTGCGAAGCTGATCAATGCGGGAAGCTTCTAAAATGGGTTGTTGTTTATTGCCAGAGTAGTCATAGCCATCCTTCGAGGGAGTGGTCTAGATTTTTGTTTAATATAAAGGCTTTTGAATAGCTGTCCTTCGAGGGAGCAGTCTATTTATTACAGCAATGATAGTACAGTTGTCCTTCGAGGGAGCAGTCTATTTTGTTTGATTTTGATATTGATATAGTGACCATGGATATGTTTTGACATCTTGATTTGTTTTTATAGAAATGTGAGTCATGGACAAGACTGTAGAAGGTCAAGGGCTCCCTTTTATTAGGACAAAGCATCCATACATCATAAAAGGGTTATAGGAGTTGTTAAGAGGAATAGGGTTGAAAGGAAGTAGGATGAAGAGGACGGGGATTGCTCAAGGGACGAGCTCAAGTTAAGTGTCAAGTGGACGAATACTCGACTAGCAGTAGAACGGTCGCAGATGCAACGCATTAAGGGGCTCAGGGTCTGATAAGTCCCTGGTGTATACATGTGCGTGATAAGGTCTGAGTCAATTAGGAGCAAACTTGCCCCATTTGCCTCTTTCCAGATTGGTCAGGTGTTGATTGATGAGTGGATGTGAAGTTGGTTGATATGGTTGTTGATTGATCGAGACAGGTTGAATGTTTTGATAAAAAGGTTGGGTTGAATGTTTGGATAAAAAGATTGGGTCGAATGTTTGGTTGAGATTTGGTCAGTTGATAATTGGTCAATGGTTGGTCGAGGGTTGATTGGTTGGTATTTGGTCTTTGGTTGGGTCGAATGTTTGGTTGAGGTCGGGTTAAATGTTTGGTTGCTAGTCTGGTTGAGGTTAAGTTGAAAGAGTGATTGATATGTGGTCGAGACTGTGTTGAAAAATTGGTCAAAGTTTGGATGAAGGTTGAATTCCCCCAGCGGCTAGGGAGAATGTTTGACGGATTAGTTAAGGTTGATTGAGGTTTAGTGGTCAGATGGACTGTGTTGATGTTGAATAAAGGGGTTAAAGGCGGCAAAGGGACCCTAGTCTATCGTGGGGATCCCAATTTAGATGACAAGGTTGGAGAGGTATGGGTTGGTGTTGATAATTTGTCAAAGGGGTGGTCAAGAGGATCCTTGATAAGAAAGGAATCCTTTTTCCGGTGGTGACGAATGACAGCTTTAAGAGCGCAACAACGCTCGGTGTCATGTCCCGAAGTGTGATGATAGTGACAGAATGTAGAGTTGTCGAACCAAGATGGCCTTGATCCGAGAGTTGATGAGTGGGGTGGTGTTGAAGGTTTGTTGATGATGTGGTTGAGAAGGGAGGTGTCATTCTCCAAACATTGGCGAACGACGACCTTGAGGGCATGACAATGCTCCGTGTCGTGCCCAGGCGTGCGATGATACGCACAAATGCGAGTGTCATCGAACCATGGTGGTTTTGGTCCGAGAGAGTGATATGGTCTAAGAGGCGGGAGATAGAGACGAGAGGACTGTAACAATTGCCGTAAGAGCAAGGCATATGAACCTGCTAACGGGTCGGGATGTTTTATTGCAGAGAAGGTTGGTGACATTGGTTTGGGAGGCGTAAGAGGCGTTGGTCGATGGTTTGAAGGAGGTATAAGTTTGACGAGTTGATAGAATAATGGAGGTGACTTACCTCTGTGAAGAATGGGAGTGAGAAGCACTCCGAGTAAAGTAGACGGATGTGGGCCCAAGATTGAAGGTAATGACGAAGATAGGGGAGGAGGAATCCTTCGATGTGGTTTAGTAGCCTTTTTTGGTTTGGGTTGAGGGCCACTTTTATGCGAGGTGAGATTAGATGTGGGGCGAACACCAAGAGGTTTAATCTCTTTGGGCATGGTGGACGCCTGCGCGGGTTTGGACTTAGATGTGGACGGTTTTTCTCTCGATGGAGAAGAGATTAAAGGTGTGGGCTCTTTAAGTGGAAAGAGCTCCGGAGTAGTCATGGCTTCTGTGTGTGGTTGGGGAGTCAAAAAGGTATGATCGTCTATGAATGATAAAGGCGAGGCAGCTGGTGTTGATGTGGTCAAAGCGTCCTCCAATATGGGAGAAGTCGCTGGAGGACAAGTGGGAGAAGAAAGTTCTTCGCCATGTGGAGGAGGTATAGGGGAAGAAAGGTCTTCCACCTGTGAAAGAGGTTGGTCAGGGATAAGAGAAAAGATAGTGTCGACCGTGTGTATATCATGGTCTTGAGGGTCATTGGTTATGGTTTGGACGTTGTCTTGAGTAGGCGGGTGATTAGAAAAGGGTTGCTTGAAGATGTCAAGGTTTTGGTTGGGTGGTGCATTCGGGTTATCTAAAATAAGATTCCCCTTGTCGAGTTTATCCAAGACAGAGGCATATGACTCCCTAATTGGAGTGAATTGACGTTGTATGGATTGACGTTGAAAATGTTTATTGATGTAGTCTAATGTTGAAGATGATGAGCGGTTGGTTATTGTTGAAGATGATGGTCTAAAGATGACAGTGTTTGCCGACCCCTTGGATTGAGAGTGGGCAGAAGAAGGTCTGGAAGAAGAATGGTCATTGATAGTGTTACACAATTTGACCTTATCTTCTTCAATGGCGCGGAGTTCAAGCTTTAGGGCCATGGTGAAGGCCTCGTCGAAAGTGTGGAATGTCTGAATCCGCAAGGTGGACGAGATGTGACTGACACATGCTCGGGAAAAGATCTCAATGAGCTCGGGTTGAGGCAAGGAAAAGGAGAGCTGATTAATCAAGTTTCTCCAACGGGCGACAAAATCGGTTATTGATTCGTCGTCAAATTGCCTGATGGAGTAAAGGTCTGTGATCGAAACTTGTTTGGTGATATTGATAGAGAAATGGTCAACGAATAGCTGGGCGAGTTGGATGAATGAAAAGATAGTGTCTGGCAAGAGAACTATACCAGTCAAGGGCTGAGCCAGAAAGAGACATAGGAAACGTGCGTAGAAGTAACGCATCATCGTGGGCGATAAGGTAACAGGCATGTCTAAATGCCCGTAAATGTTTTTGTGGGTCTTCCTTACTCTAAAAGCAAGTGAATTTAGGAAGCTCCCAATGGTTAGGGTATGGTCGAATAGGGACAGAAGGGTGGATGGGCTCGCTGCAAACTTGTTCATATGACAAAGTATTGCTTGAACCGAAGATAGAAGCTTCGAGACTGGACATTTTATCCATCAGCATCTTGATAAGATCTGCTGACAGATTGGCGGGTTGAGCGCCCCCTAGGTTGTAAGGCGCTTGGAAGAGGTTAGAGGAGGCGTGCGACATAGTCGGTTGTACAACGTACGGATGACTAGTCGCAGGGGCAGAAGTAGAGGTTAAAGGTGGTTGGGTTATGAAGGTTGAAGGTATAGGCTGACTAGATACCGCCAAAGGAGGTTGTGTGACGGCATTGACAAAGGGCGAGGTAGGCACTCCTGCATATATAGGCGCAAGAGTGTGTGGGGTCGAGACAATCAAGTTCTAATATGATGTAGAACTTGGTTGAATTGCAGGTGGTTGAGGGGGTAACGAAACCCCAGTGGAGGTTGGTTTAAAAATAGACGAGGAGGCTGAACTTTGCGTATAGGCCATGGTCGGGTTAATGGTTGAGGCGAAAGGTTGAGTCGAAAAAGGTTGGGTGGCGAACGGCGTAGATGTCGTCGCCACGTCGCCCGAAAGGTCCCGCATTGGTTTTCTTGCGAGATAGTTTTGGAGGGCTGCGGTATTGAGGTCCAAGAATCTTGCAAAGTCTTGGTCCCCTTCTGGGATGATAGGCGTCTGGGTTGGAGATGGTCTGGTAGGAATTCTTTCGGTCTTCGAGTAGAACTCCATTATATGATTGTTTATAGACGGGGTAGGTGAAAGTAATTGATAGCTAGCGTGGTCAAGAAGAGCCTTGGTTTGAATACGTGTCAGAACCATTCAAGGCAAGAAAGAACGTCCTCACAAGCTCAAACAAGCAGATAAGAACTAAAAATATTGAAGACACAAGCAGATCCTAAAACCCTAGAAGTAAATTTTTAGGATTATAGTGGCTTATGCCTTAGAATGTGTGTAGAGGAAGGTTGGCTTTGTGAGTCGGGTCCTAGAAGAAGCAGTCTATGGATGGTTTTGGGTTTTGTTAAG
Source organism: Torreya grandis (assembly GCA_037957365.1). Classification (NCBI taxonomy): domain Eukaryota; kingdom Viridiplantae; phylum Streptophyta; class Pinopsida; order Cupressales; family Taxaceae; genus Torreya; species Torreya grandis. Next base: position 6,370,051 of record JARHVA010000240.1, on the reverse strand, counting down.
GCGCTGAAGAAGTCTGTGTTAGGGTCTAGTACGCGGCCTGGTGCTAAGGAGCAAGCTCCCCTCACTTCACGATTCCAGTGGTTAGCTGGTTTCGCTTAGCCAATATATACCTCGCCTAGAGATTAGACTCCACCAGAGAACGGAGTGGGCTTCCCCCTTGGTGATGAAATCCAAGTAGGGTCACCGGGACGGGTAAGGTATCCGCTGGGGGATGAAATCCCAGTCGGGCCTTGTCTCAGGTAAGTTTTATGTTTGTTTTGTGCAGGTGGTCTGGTCGTGTAACATCAAGTGATCTAGATTAATTCAATATGCGGTTTAATTACTATGTGTGGTCTAAAAGATGCAGGAAAACAGAGATGAATGCAAAGTGTTTTAATGTCCAAGTCGAAATGTTTGTTCGTACGAAGACGAATGGAGAAAGAGTCGAAGAATATGAGTTTTAGCTAGTCTAGAAGTGCAAGAAAGAAAGAAATGTTCATTTTAGTTCTGCTTATGATGTCGTTTTAAGAAGAGACGAAAGGAGGTGAAAAGGAAGAAACCTAATGCACCTAAATGAACGAAAGAAATAAAGAACCCAAGGAGGACCTAGGGTCCCACCGGGCGTGCCAGAATGTTTCTAATGCAAAATTGCTTTCTACATTCAAAGAAGAAATAAGAAACTAAAAGATGGTTAAGGCTAGAAGTACCTGATAAAGTCGTGCGCACTGAAATCAGACGTTGAAAGATTCTCCTCTTTTGCTATGGAGGAATGACACCTGCGAAGAAAAGGCTAAACATGGAAAAATGTCAGTTAAAGATATGGTGGGCTGTCAGGCGAACGCCCGATCCCGGAAGTACGAAGACTCCCTAGAAGGATATCAACCCACTGATAAAAAAGAGCAGAATATTGGACGAAAGTAGATGATAATGACAGAAATAAATGACAGAAAATAAAAGATGCGTACCTGATATGCGGCACTGTTCTGCACAGTCTCCGGCGTCGGTCTCTATGGTGCCGGCGTCGGTTAAGGAATGTGCCGACGTCGGTTAATGTGCCGTCGTCGGTCGGGGCAGTGACCGACGTCGGTAGGGGCAGGTTCTGGGAAAAGGTTCGGGACAGGGTCTGAGAGAGTTGGGACAGATTCAGGGAGAGTCTGGGGGGTTTGAACAGAGTCAGGACAGGTCTGAACAGTCGGGACAGGGTCTGATATGGTCAGGGTAGGGTTTGAACAGAGTCTAGGGGTTTGATCAGTCGGGACAGAGGCAGGGATAACAGAACTAATAAATAATAAACGAGAAAGAAATGAAATAAACAGAATAAAGACTTACCTAGTAGAAGACGCGATGAAAGCCATGGTGTGCAGATTAGTTGATGTCGTAGTGTTGATGATTGCTCAGAGTTCGCAGGTTGATGGAGGAATTCGCAGGTTGGTTGCTCAGCGTTCGGTTGATAAGCGTTCGGGGATCCAGTTCGAATGGCTGGTGGAGGTTGATGAAGGCGGGGGACGGGGACGGTTCCAGAGATGGTTCGTCAACCGTTTCGGGAAACCGAATGGTAACTGATAACGGACAAGGGGAAGGTGACCGACGTCGGCAGGATTGCCGACGTCGGCGACATCAGTCGGGTAAAGACCATCGTCGGCAGATGCATAATGGGGATAGAGTCTACCTTTTGCTCTGTGCTCCTCTTTACATGCTGCCAGGGTCAAGGTTGGTGAAACAAGTGATCGGCAAGGGTTCAATAGGCGAAGAAGAATAAGACGGGGAAGGACCAGGGGAGTCGACACGATTTCGGTGTCTACACTCATAACATTAAACATCTAAGGGATTAAATTTTTTTATGATATTATCTTCATGATAAAATAATTTCCACCCATTTCACAAGAGGATCAGAGGAACACCACCACAAGTAGGTGACATTATGACCTAGTTGTTATCTAGATGGTAGGCCTTTATCATGCCATGACAAAACCAGAGGTATTACATTATATTGACATTCTTGGCCCAATATTTATTTATTATAAATTATATAATGAGTAGATAATTAGAGAGGGGAACTCAAAAGGGGTAGCTTACATTTCCCCTATTTCTTTTTAAAATTACTATAAGCTTCCCCTCCCCCATGTGGATTTTTCAAAAATCAAAGAGTGGACTAGTAACCATGACCTAGAATTTATGTTCAAACCTTGGCTCTTCCAAGGACCTCATATATTTAAAATCCTTGATGGTAAAATCCCTATCATCTAATTTATAGAAGGCATTAGGGTAATAATGACCCTATTAAATTAGGACTTCAGTGTCCCTTCAACTGCCTATATGAATAGGATATGGGTCCCATATGTGCACCTCATGGTAGAGGAAAAACTTACCCCTCTAATTGGAGACTTAATCAGTATTTTATTAGCCAAACAATTCAATGCCATCAAAATAAAGACCTTGAATCAATTCTTTATGATGTCATAGCTACTTGACACCCTTTTGGCCTCAACCACCTTCTTTGGGATTAGGAATTGGTCCATAGAGGGAAAGACAACCATTTCACATTAGTATTCCAAAATGCATATCTTCAAGTACAAGAATCACATACAATTTATCTATGATTACATTTATCCATCCATGGTGGAAGCCATCATAGGTGTTCCCATGCTTATGCTCCACCCTCCCATCAAGAGATATGTTGAAATCATAGGGGATGTTTGGTATTACTCTGATTACATAATTATCAGGATCAAAGTAATCATGACCCAACCTTATAGGCTATTAATGTATGTTCCCAATAGGCTTGCAGAGTAGGAAATTACTTCCCAACTCATCCATGGAATTTATAGGACTTGTAAAGAGAAAATAAAAGGTCTACTCCACCCATTTCTCTTGAATATTTGGAGAACTATAATAAAAGATTGGAAATAAGTGGAGGTTATGTCCACACATAGGGATTCATTTAGCTTCCAAATAGATGAAATCTAAATGTAGGACCCAAAGAATGTAGTTAGAAACCATCTAAGGGACAATAATCTCCCAAATCTATAATATTAATATTTACTCAATGTCCATGACACCATATATATTAAAGATAAGAACTATGAAGAGGTATTGGCCAAGATCCAAGGCCATAACATTAAACATAAACATAGGTTAGTTAGATATAAAAATACATTTGGGGAAACATGGAAAATGCATCTTCTATAATACCATTTACTATGTGGGCCATTTGGAATAGCCCATGAGAAACCTCAGATAGAGCAGCCACAACCCCAACAATAGGTTGAGCAAGTTTAGGGTGAACAAGAAAAAGGGAAGGAGAAATTTGGAGAAGTAAATCTAGAAGAGAGACCTAGGGAAGTGCCCCTACCTTCAACACTACCCCAAAGGCCACCTTTCCCAATTCAATACATATACATGATAGACCTAGAACTAGAAGAGACACTTGAGGGTGCCCTCAAGGAAATTATAGAGGCCTACGACTCTAATAAGGAAGGGGAGCCCAAAGGAGATGTAGGAAAGGAGATTGTTCCAATAACATCCCATGAGAAGATAAAGGAAAAACTAATATTGGTCCTTGTGGGACCAAAGAAGAGACCAAGATTTACCTTCACTAATCCCACTAGTGAAGTCAATCTATTTAGTAATGAGTTCCTAATTCATGGACCAATCATTCCTAACTAGTTCATCTATGGAAAGTTGCAAAAGATCCCCTCTCTTTGTCATTCTTAGGCCATGATGAGGGTTAATGATGTTGAAATACAAGATGATATGAAGCCTTGGATAAGGGTTATAGTGAAGGAGTAAGAATAAAGGACAATCATGGTCATTGAAGGACCAGAAGGGAAATTGATAGATGTTCTAGGAGAATTTACTAGCTTAGGTATGGAGGTCCTAGAACCTCCCAAATTCAAATAACTAGTCACTACTATCCATTTCAACCCTAAAACCATAAGGTTGAAGAGAATAAAAACTAAGATAGTTATGGTTGGGATAGAATAATTCACCTTTTAGAAGGTGGAATCATTTTTAGGACTAACCCTAGTGTGTGACTAGTAGCTTGGTGAAGTTATATTTCATGAGAAATATGTGGAAGGTCCAATTGAAGCCCATTCAACACAAGCTAAATCTAGAGTCCAAGGTATGAAGTAGAGGATCTATAAATTATAAATAAAGAAGAAAAACTTGGAAAATAGGCAATTCTATCAATGCCAAATACAATAATCAAGTTGCTTAACAAGTCATTTTATGACATGTTTGAGGCTCTTAAATTGATAAAACTAAGGAAAAGTACATTGGAAGGGCAATGTGAACTAGTCAAGAGTTTAGTCACCTAGGGGTAGGACTCTAAGGATAAAATAACCTAAATCCTCAATATTCATGTGAAGAATCAGATCCCAAACTTCAAAACCATCAATTTGGGGCATTCAAGCATATTTCTAGGAATTGTGATTGAAAAGTTCTAGGGTTTAAGTGCATGGCATAATGGTATGGGAAAGGTCCTAAAAGAATACAAGGAATTAATTGAAAGAATTTAAAAACTTCTTGGGACCATGCTTATAGATAATGCATAACCCAATGCCCTTGGGATCATTAGTGATGAGTAATTCAAGAATATGGATACTTTAGTAACCCAAAAAATTAGAGGAAAAGGCAAAGGCAAACCTAGAGGTGACAACAAAAAAATATTGGACATGATTCTCAATGTAGGGGAAAGAATAAAGGAATCCAAGAGTATTAAAGAGGCCATGGATAGGAATGATAAAGAATTTGATTACCTATAAGATCAAGAGGAAGAACAAATCATGAATCTTGTTATAAACCTGGAGCTAGTTGATGAGAAACATGAGAGATCAATGACCATCCTCTAGTAGTGACAACCAAGGTCCTTACCATCAAATTAAGCATATTCTATTTTATAAAGTTTTGTAACATTTTGAAGTAGAATTTTCCACTGTAAAGGAATATGCTAGTTTTTTAGCATATTTACCTCTAGGTCAGTATAATTGGGAAAAACACATGTATTTTGGAACTTGTAAGGCTAGCTATCTCTATCTTTGTACACCTATATTTTGTAACTAATCAATATACTACCTAGTCTTCCTATAAAGGCATGTATGACCATTGTAAAAAGTAAGATATTTTTTAGCAACTTTGTATACTTGAAGAAATTAATAAGATCAAGGAATTCTATAAATATTATCCATTTTTGATGTGTTAATTTCTAATATAGCTTTTCTCTCAATTTCTAGTAGATGTCTTGAATTTGAATAGTGTCTTAGAATTCTAAGTAGCATTCTTTAATCAAGGTAGATTATTTGAAAGATCTTAGGTCCAAATTTATTTGATTTTTCTTTTTATTCAGATGTGTAATTGTTATTTTATTATAGTATCAAATCCTTAAAGTAGGCCTAGTTCTTACTTGTGATTCTTAAACGCTTTCCTTTTAAGTTTTCCTATTATATAGTGAGATTTGAGCTTAGTATATGTTGTATTATATATTTGTTAAATGCATATTTATTTTCCATTGATACTTTTTTTTAATTTTTAGGACTAAAATTGGTAATCACTCATCTCTTTTTGCTCTACCCTTCTCTTTGCTCTTTTTCTACACCAAGATCACTTTAATTTTAGCCACATTATAAATATCCACTTAGATTAGTCTCTAGCTTAAAAAAAGAACATAACCCACTAAGTATTAACAAATATTAATAAATAATGGAGCCAAGGTGGCTCCCAACCACCAAATTATATAAATATTGTGGAAAAATTATCTTACTCTATTGTTGTTTCACCATAGGCAACCAGATTGCCAAAACTTACAACTCATGCTCTAAATTTTATAAATTCTAAAATGAGAAGTGTTCTTTAGACACTAGGGGCACCTATGGTACATTTATAAGCATCAACATCCCCCTTATCCAAGCACATTTTCAAAAGGTCTTTCTTGTCTTGCACATCAACCAAAGCTCAACTAGCATCCACATACTTCCTCTTGCTTATCAAGTGTCTCCTTGGAGGCCAAATAGAGACATCATATCCTTTAATGTTGTAAAACAATGTGAAACTAGGATTTTCCCACAAATCCTCATATTCATTCTCCTCTTTGGTCATTTGATACTGATATTTATTCTTATTATTTTTAGGATTAAGAGAAGCAACATGCTCATCCATTACAATATTCTCCTTTCCTTTTAATAATGAATTGAAAATATATGGATATAACATAGATTCATGACATAAATTTTTATCTGAAGAAAGTACCTCATCATTAGTCATTAAAAAATAATGTTCTTTACATGAAATGTTTCAACAATAGAAGGATGTTCACTTAGATCTATACACACCTCAGAACTAGCCTCAACTAGCATCTTGATCTTCTCCTTGAGCTTCTTCTCTTCATTCATAACATGAGTAGATATTGAGAGATCTTGGCATTCTTCAACATTTATATCATTCTCCACCATATAAAATATACCACTTAGACCTACAGACTCATCATGACTCAAAATTTTCATTTTACTTTCCATAAGTTAACTTGTCTTCTTCCTTGCTTACTAGGAATTTGATTTAACTCATTTTGACTTGATTGCCTTTTCTTGTAGAACCTAGTAATATGATCAATCTTCTCATAGTTGTATCAAACCATTCTTCATGAAGTGAACTCAACTTACCTTACCTAATTTTCAAAAACTCTTGTAATGTGTATTATGTCATAAAAACTGAAGCATTCAATTTTGTTCATGCTATTTGACGGATGATTTCACTCATTCTCAGCAGGTCTTCTACACTCTCTAGACCTATGACCAAATTGATTACAAGTATAGTAGTAACCATTAAAATTTTCATACCTCATGGAATTTGGTTATCTAATCTTATTTGTCCTTATTTTTCCAACACCTTCATTCCTTGACTAATGATTATCTTGAGTTAAATTATTTTGTTCATCTTTGTAACTAAGTCTAGTTATATCACTAGCATGATTTTGAGTATTCAAAATGTTGTCTAGATCACTTGAGCTCTTTTCAAACATCACATATGACTTTATCTTACTAAATTTTTTTCTAACTTAGCTTTCAATGACTCATTTTCAATCACATACCTAGAACACTCATCATATTTAGCTTTCAAGCTTGTAGATAGGATTTCCAACTTAAAACTGAGATGCTTGACTATATCTTCATGATTTTTAGTGTCTTCATTCCTTTTTGCCTCAAACACATTGAATTACTCTTCATTGTCCCTTATTTGAGACTTCATCCTTTTGTTAATCTTCTCAATATTCAATTCTTCATGACCATTCCTCAATTTAGACTCATAGGCCTCCTTGAATTCTTCATTATTTGTATCACTCCAAGTAAAATCTTCTTAATATGAGCAACTTCCTTCCTTAGCCATGTATAGGATTTTATCTTCAATATTAAACTTAGAATCACTATATTCGCTCTCATTTGATGAGCTACAATCTTTATTGGTGTAGAGACTCTTCTTGTTCTCAAAGGACTTCTTGTTATCATACTTTTTGAATCCTTTCTTCCTCTTATCATACTTGATTGTCTTCTTGAATTCATGTTGTCTTTCACCATACTCTTCATCATCATTCCTCTTATGCTTATGAGGGCACTTTTTAGAAAAGTGTCCTACTTCTCCATTATTGAAACATTTAAAGGGTAGTTTACCCTTATACTTCCCTGAGCCTATTTTCAATTTACTTGTAAACGAAGCTTTTAGTTCATTATTAGATATCTCATCATACTTGACTTCATTACCTTGAGTTATTTTCTTATTTGGATTCATTTACATGTTGAATTATGTTTCCTCCTTTGGTAGTTTGTCATCATTTACTCTCATCTCATAGGAAATAAGGATGTCATGTAATTCATCCATCTTCAACTGATTGAGATCATGACTTTATTCTACAGTAGAAACTTTTGAAACAAACTTGAGTGTAAGAGTCCTCAATACCTTCTATACTATAGTATCTTCATCAATCACCTCTCTAAGACCCCTGATCATGTTTACTACCTCTTTAACCCTTAGAAGATAGGATTTCATAGTATCTTATTCCTTCATTTTGAGACATTCAAATTGCCTTTGGTAGGTCTAAAAATTAGCCAATTTTACCTTAGAGTCTCCTTCATAAATAGTCTATAATTTGACCCAACTTTCCTTGGTAGACTTATAATGGATCACTTTGGTGAACTCAACCTTAAATAGACCACAAATTATAGCATTCATAACTTTAAAATTATTCTCACTCAACTTCTTGTTAGTAACACTAGTTGGAGACATAATTGGTGTAGTGTAACCATCCATGATAGATTACCAAATATCAAAACCTAAGGACATGATGTATGTCCTCATCATTATACTCTAGAAAGCATAATTTAATGTCATGATCTAGACAATAACAATTGATTACTTTTGCAAGCAACTAAATGCAAAATTAAACTAGAATTGAAAACAACTAGAAATCAGAATCAACAAAGATAAGAGATACAAGAAACCACCCTAAAAACTTGTATTAAACTCTTGGAAATACAATTGAAGAAATCTCTCTTTCTTCCACACCTCTCTCAGATGTAAAGATCTCTTTCTAGATCTCTTTACCTCAAGAGTTCTCTCTCTCAATTACAATCAACTCCAACAACCTAGATTGATTCACATATACATATACTGTACAATTCTTGCACTGTTCTACAATAAGCTATGAAGATCTATCCCTATTATATAAATTTATGGATTCATGAGAATACAATCACAACCATTAGATGCACCTCCTAATCAAGGGCTCAAAACATTCATACTAAAGATAGAGATGCGGACTTAAGACTAACACTTAATCCTATCATGCAAACATTCTGTTCTGTCCACGAAAATAGATTTTGGACGCATAGGTGATTGACGTCGGTCCCTGTCTGTCTGCCCGTGACCGATGTCAACCAATCCATGACTGATGCCATCAGCCTCTGGTCCATTCCTGACCATCGTCGATGACTGTGTGACTCCTACAGCTTCTACACTCGCTCATTTGGTGAAGATTTTAGCTCCACACCTTAGCAATATCCCACTTAGAGATAAACAGCTACACCAGTACCTGTATAGCAACATCTTCTAGCTTCTCCATCTTCAAAATCAATCTTGAAGACCAACAAAAGTTGAATGAAGATTCAACTTCTCCTTTGTTACCGGCTTGGTTAACATATCAGCAGGGTTCTCATTTGTATGGATCTTCTCCAACTTCAACTCACCATCCTCCAATACCTATCTAATGAAGTGGTACCTAAGCTGTATATGTTTGGTTCTTGAGTGAAAGGCTGAATTCTTAGCCAAATGAATTGCACTCTGACTATCACTGTATAATCTGCAACTCTCTTGCTCCTTTCCTAGCTCTTCCATGAACCATGTCATCCATATCATCTCCTTGCTAGCCTCTGTGACTGTAATGTATTTTGCCTCTGTAGTAGACAAGGCAACAACATTCTCCAACTTTGAAATCTAGCTAACTGCCATTCCACCAACAGTGAAAACATATCGTGTGGTGCTCCTTTTGCCATCCAAATCACCTGCCATATCTGAATCTACATATCCATGTAGAGAAGTATTTGACCCACCATAGCACAAATGCCTACTACTGGTCCCTCTCAGATATCTAAGGATCCACTGAACTGCTTTCCAGTGTTCTTTCCTTGGATTGGCCATATACTTACTTACAACTCCCACTACTTGGGCAATATTTGATCTAGTACATACCATTGCATACATTAAGCTCCCAACTGTGGAAGCATATGGAACTCTACTCATGTAATCTACCTCATCATGTGAATTAGGACACTATTCTTTACTCAACTTGAAGTGTCCAGCCATAGGTGTATTTACCAGTTTTGCATCCTGCATATTGAACCATTTCAACACCTTGTTCACATAATCCTCTTGAGACAAAATCAACCTATGATTTTTCCTATCTCTCTTAATACTCATGCCAAGGATTTTCTTTGCTACTCCCAAATCCTTCATGGCAAATGTGTGAGCTAATTTCACCTTAATCTCAGAGATATCCTACATGTGTGATCCTGCAACCAGCATATCATCTACATACAACAAAAAAATAATATATCTACCATTATCCACTCTCTTAAAATACACACAATGGTTAGATTGACACCTACTGTAGCCATGCTCAGTCATAAACCTGTCAAATCTCAAATACCACTATCTAGGAGCTTGCTTGAGACCATACAAGCTTTTCTTCAATCTGCACATAAGTTTTTCCTTACCTTTAACCTCAAATCCTTCCGACTGATCCATATATATTTCTTCATCCAAATCTCCATGAAGAAACATTGTCTTAACATCAAGCTGCTCAAGATGCAAATACTTAATAGCAACTAAAGACAATATAGTCCGTATAGAAGTCATTTTAACTATAGGAGAAAAAATCTCACCAAAATCAATACCTAGTTTCTATGCAAATCCTTTCACTACCAACCTGGCCTTATATCTCATCTATCCATTCTCACCTTCTTTCAATCTATAGATCCATCTATTCTTTAGTGTCTTCTTTCCCACTGGCAACTCAACCAAATCCCATGTTTGGTTCTCTTTCAAGGAATCAATTTCCTCATTCATGCCTAGCTCCCACTGATTCTTGGATTCCACCTATATTGCTTCATAAAAACTCTCTAGTTCTCCACCATCAGTAAGCAATAAATAAAATAATGAAGGAGAATATCAAATTGGAGGTTTACTTACCCTTTTTGACCTCCTGATGGGCATTTGAGACTCATTCACAACATGTTGTCCACCCAAATTCTCTGATAGTGACCGACCTCAATCACCTCCAGGCCTGTAACTGACTGTCGTCAGTTCTTGTCTGACCGACATCAGTCCCTATCTGATCGACATCGGTTCTTGTATTGCCAACGTTGATTCCTGCCTGACCGATGTTAGTCTTTGTGTTTTCTTGTCTATGATTATTCTTTCTCGTGAGCTCATTTTGGATCGTCACCTCATCCAATTTTCCATTGCCCTGCTCAGATTGATTCAGCTTCTTGAGCTGATCACTATACATCACTTTTTCATTAAAAACAACATCATAACTCCTAATTATCTTGTTAGCTTTTAGATTCTAAAACCTGAATCCAAAATCTCTAGAGCCATAACCAATAAAAGTGCACCTCATAGACTTAGCATCCAGCTTCTTTCTATTTTCCTTATCAATGTGCACAAAAGCTTCACAACCAAAAACTTTGAGAAATGAGAGATCTACTTTTTTACCTATCCATGCCTCTTCTGGAATTCCACCATCTAGAGTTATAGAGGGTCCTTTGTTAATCAGGTAAACTGCAGTATCCACAACTTCCACCCAAAATTTTAAGGGCAAACCAGCATGCAATCTCATACACCGTGCATGCTCTATTACTGTTCTGTTCATCCTTTTAGCAATTCCATTTTGCTGAGGTGTCCTTGGAACCATCCTTTACCTACGTATTCCATGCATATAACAATACTAGTTGAACTTGTAGCTGCAGAACTCGCCACCATTGTCAAATCTAAGGCACTTCAATCTCCTGCCTATTTCATTCTCAACTAAAGCTTTCCAAATATTAAAAGTGTCAAAAACATCAGATTTCTTCTTTATACAATAGACCCATACCTTTCTTGTAGCATCATCTATGAAAGAAACATATTACTATGATCCTCCAATAGAAGCAACCTGAGATGGTCCCCACACATCTATGTGAACAAGCTCCAACTTGTGCTTCTTCTTTGTTGACCCAGTCTTGAGAAAACTCACTCTCTTCTGCTTTCCAAACACACAATGCTCATAGAAATCTAGATCTATGCTTTTCAAATCTGAAAGCTTACCTTTTAAATTAAGAATAGACATTACCTTCTCACTCATGTGGCCAAGCCTGTGGTGCCACAACTTTGCATCTACATTTAAAGTAGATAATACAGAAGGAGAATTATCAGTAATACAATTACATAAATAGAGAGTACCTACTCTCTTACCTCTGGCTAACACAAGTGCACCCTTGGAAACTTTCCAAGATTTAGCTATGAGAGTTACTATACAACCCTCATCCCCTAACTTTCCTGCAGAAATTAGATTCCTCTTCAGGCTGGGAACATGCATCACATCTCTCAACACCCATGTGTTGCCATTCTATATTTTCAGCTACACTTTTCCTTTGCCAACAATTTTACAAGGCTCATCATCCCCTAAGTAAACTATTCCAAAATCTCCATGGACATAGTCACTGAAATATTCTCTATTAGGGGTTGCATGAAAAGAGGCACCAGAATCTAAAACCCAAGATTCTATATTATTATGCAAAGAGAATATAAGAGCATCTTGTGCAACTATACCTGTAACTTTTACTTCTTCTTTACCTTCATGTTGATTATCCTCTTTAGGTTTTGACCAACAATCTTTGCTTATATGCCCTATATTTCCACAATTCCAGCAGGTTACCTTCTTGCCATTTCTAGATTTGGATCTACCTCTCATCTTTGACTTAGACCTTGATCTCCTATGCTTGCTCTTCTCTTTTTTCCTTCCCCTGCTTTCAAAACTTAAAGTGTTCCTTGATGTTTCCTCTGTGCTTTTCTTGTGAATTTCTTCATTCAAGATTACACTAACAACATCTACTTTTAAAATATTTGAAGTAGATGCAGTATTACTAATTGCCATTACTAAGCTATGCCAGCTTTCAAGCAAAGAACATAATATTAGAAGAGCCTTAATTTCATCATCAAACACTATTTTGACTTAATTTAATTGATTTAAAATTCCATGGAAATCATTTAGATGATTAGATACAGATCCACCTTCCTGCATTTGCAAATTAAATAACTGCTTCATAAGATATACCTTATTTGAAGCTGAGGGTTTTTCATATAAATTTGCTAAAGTAGTCATTAACTCTACCATTGACTTTGCCTATGATAAATTAGATATCACAGTAGATTCCAGACTCAATCTTATGGATCTAAGAGCCTTTCTATCAAGAACTTCCCATTCTTCATCTTCCATGTCTGTGGGCTTCTTTGCAACCCCACCTAATAGTAAGTATAGATCTTTCTGATACAGATAATCTTCTATCTACATTCTCCATAATTGGTAATTCTTGCCATTAAAATTCTCCATTCTCAATTTGCTTTCTTCTGCCATTGCTAACTCCCACTCAAATAGAAATCCCTGTAGAAACCCCTGTGAGTGTCTTGTAATCAACACACACTAACCAGATCTAAAACACCTGTTAATGAACCTGAGCTTTGATACCACTTGTCAAGATCTATACAATAATAATTGATTACTTTTGCAAGCAACTAAATGTGAAATTAAACTAGAATTGAAAACAACTAGAAATCAGAATTAGCGAAGAATAAGAGATACAAGAAACCACCCTGAAAACTTGTATTAAACTCTTGGAAATACAATTGAAGAAATATCTCTTTCTTCCACACCTCTCTCAAATGTACAGATCTCTTTCCCTCAAGAGTTCTCTCTCTCAATTAAAATCAACTCCAACAACCTGGATTGATTCACATATACATATACTGTACAATTCTTGTACTATTCTACAATAAGCTCTGAAGATCTATCCCTATTATATAACTTTAGGGATTAATAAGCATACAATCACAACCATTAGATGCACCTCCTAATCAAGGGCTCAAAATAGTCATACTAAAGATAGAGATGTGGACTTAAGACTAACACTTAATCCTATCATGCAAACATTCTGTTCTGTCCATGAAAATAGATTCTGGACGCACAAGTGACTGACATCGGTCCCTGCCTATCTGCCTGTGACTGACATCGGCTGATCCATGACCGACGCCGGCAGCCTCTGGTCCATTCCTAACCATCGTCGATGATTGTGTGACTCTTGAAACTTTTGCACTCACTCATTTGGTGAAGCTTTTAGCTCCACACCTTAACATTTAACCCATTGAATAATGATGCTTGCTTTGTAGAGAAACCCTGCTTCTATTAAATTTCCATATTATACCATAGATCACCTTCAAGTGGTTAAACTTGTAATGAAGATCTTGATTTGACACCAATTATTATAGGTACAATAACTAAGAGGGGGTGAATCATTGATGCAAGATATTTCAAACTTCAATTATAATCTTTTCAAACTCTTAATCAATGATCATAAGCATTCATAAAGCATACGAGATGTTTATAATAATGAATAAGAAATATTATGCAAGATCACACACATAACACAATATCTACATGGGAAACCCTCTTGGGGAATAAAATCCACTCTCAAACCTATAAACACATGGACTATTTATCCTATAAGATGATCACAAACATGAGACCTTTTAGTGAAGCACCCACTTCACGAGGAGCACCCACCCCTTAGTATGAATAAGCACCCACTTGTTTTAAATGTTGAGCACACACACAACATCTTATTTAATAAACAATTCATAACTTTGATTACATTCAATCTGATTGGAGAAACAATGTATAACACTCATATTCTAACTCTTCACATGCACTCAAACTTATTCATACAAGCAATACATCCAAACATCCCTTTTGAATTTTTCTAGTCTTCTTCATTCATCCTCAGTTTTTTTTTTAATTCAATCCATCTACTTATCACACTCCCTTTAATATTTTTTCTTCATCTCTATCTTTTACTCTCTCAACACATTTACATCCAAGTTAAGAAACCTGTGCATTGGTCTCTAATATTTATAGAGTCTTCTTTAATAAAAATTTCTATGTCAGTCGTAGTACTTGCCTTAACCCTTAAGACTTATATCATGATAATACATAGGTCAATACCATCCTCACAAGTCGGCCATAGCATCCATGGCTCACACTTAAGTAGCCATGATTTTCAATTAGGCCTAAGTAACCCTTATAGGTCTCATAAAAACCTATTAGCCCTTTAGCACTTCATTGAGAAAAACAAGAACATAAGATCACTTTTAAATACATGGTTCTAATCCATATGATCTATAAGGCATATTCAAGTGATAAATCCTGCCAAAACAATCTTTTACTAAAGCACAAATTACTCAAACAGTAGTCTTGTACACAATAACACCATAAATGAATAAATATTCAAATTTGAGGCTCTATAACTTCACTTATACAAATATTCAGACTTTATAAGTAAATTACTTGGATGTGCCTTGAAGTAATTTACAATATTTATTTTAAATGCATCAAGAAATTCATCTTGGATCAAAATATATAGTTCAAAAAATACAAATAGGTTTTCTTTCATTAATTTAAAATTTTAAATTCCAACAGTCACTATGAAAATGTTAAACATCAGACACTTTGACCTCATCTCATGTTCCCTGGTAACTTTGAATAAATACACAACATTGATCTCCTTATAAGTAGCCCTAGTATTTATCTTTCAATGCTCACCATTGATCTTAGTTCAGAGCTCCCATGATTATGCCACTTGGTAGCTATATGTGCCTTTTACACATTTGACTCTTTGACTCGACCCAAACCATCGATCTCAATCTATAAGAACACCCACATGTTGTTGATCTTATGTTAGCTCAATGATATTGAGACACATGTCACAAGCACATTTAATCTTAGTAACCTTTGATAATTTAACTTCACATGCACTATTGGATCATAATCTGGATGATGAATGCTCACTGTTAGATCTACTGACTAGTGACCTCAGACTTCAATGTAGTTAAACTTGATGGTCTCTGGCCCATCACAGTCTAGAAAAGCAAATTTGAAGGTTTATAACTTGAGATAAAATCACTTCAAGAGTCCAAATATTTAGGGTACCTTATGGAACTATAGACAAAATCTCCATGAAATCCTTTGACCTTGGTTGAATTTTTGAATACTTGTAATAAATGCAAAAACTTATTGGTTCATTCATATTTACATGATGTACAGTGATGGTCTAGCTTCTCTTAAGCTATAAGATGCATGTTTATCTTTCCAAATGATCAAGTGACACACTAGAACTTCACCAAGACATCTATAAATGCCTCACAACTTCTTTATCCTTGTAAACCTACAAATGTGCCATATATTCTACAAGCTATCAAAAATAACTTCTTTGTCATTCATGCACTAATATCTCATGTTTTATTTAACATCAATGATGATATAACATCAATGATCATGATCAACACACTTTAGTCTTCATGCAT
This sequence comes from Torreya grandis, assembly GCA_037957365.1. Taxonomy (NCBI): domain Eukaryota; kingdom Viridiplantae; phylum Streptophyta; class Pinopsida; order Cupressales; family Taxaceae; genus Torreya; species Torreya grandis. Next base: position 6,353,914 of record JARHVA010000240.1, on the reverse strand, counting down.
AATGGCCACCTTACTAATATAGTGTTTCTCCACTCATCCTTAGTATTTGTCAAAATACAACCTTCATAATTACTATTCTATGTTGAGCCATGTAGATATATTGATACTTCTACTTATTTTTCTTACCTCTGGTAGGTAATCAAGACTTATATGATGATCATTTATGTCCTTCTCCTCTTGGGTGGATTTTTCAGGACACATAGTCCACATGATATCAATTATTTATAATATTTTTTTGGTTGAAACTTATTTTAATTTGGTAGATAAATTAATTTGTTTTGAAACCAACACCTTTTTATTATTTGAAAATTTTAGAATTTATTTAACTAATCATTGACATTATTTTGATTTGAATTATGAAGTTTTATTTTTAGGTTTTAAAACTCTTTTGAGATTACTTAGTCTTAAATACGATTTATTTAATTTTATTTATTTAGTTATTTTTTTTATCAATTGATTTTGAGTTATCCATTGATTGTAATTATCGATTTCATATATGTTAAGTAATGTGCATAATTGTCACCTTGTGTGTGGTATGGGTGAATATAAGATAACTTGGAATGTCTATAGTTCATGATAGGAACTAAATGGGTGCATTCATGACTATATCCTTCCCTTAGTATACATGGTGTTTTGTTTTGCATAATGATAGTTGGCTGGTGGGACTTTTGTTCTTAAGGGCCTTCAATAGGGTCCTTTGACATACTAAATTATGCATATGCTCTCATATGACTAATATATTGTATAAAAAGAGGGAGTCATCCCTACATTCTTCTTCTCCTTCTATAGGTCTTCTATGTTGGGAATAAATTTTTATCTCCCTAGTTATCATTATAGTTTTTGAACCAGTGCTCTATATTACTTAGTATTTATTAGTATTACTAAATTTTGCTTATTATGGTTTTTCCATGGAATATCACTTATCTCAACACATTTTAATTTCACCATGGATTAGCACTCATCCTTTTTATCAGTATAATTTACATCATATTGGAACTTATAATTACATGCTTATAGTAAATATTGTTTCGGTTTAAATTATTTTATAGCGGAACTATGGATATTAGTTGATTCTTATGCAATTTTAAGAAGATTTTAGATCAAGTTTTTACCTTTATATTATTCATTATATTTTATACATAATAGAAAATGCTTCTCTAATAAGGGGATAATGTAACACCCTTCATGTGAATTATATAAAGAGATAAAAAAATATTGTCTCTATCAGTTGGATTCTAAAGTGGATTTTGACATATTAAAAGTACAATTGAGTAGTTTCTAAAGTTGATAATACTCTTCTTTAGGGTATGATAATTTCCATCTTCAAGAAAATATCAACTACATCATAAAATCAATCATTACCATGCTTGGTAATAGGGTATCCTAAGAGAAACTCCATGGAAATAGATTCCTATAGTCTTATTTTCACTAGCATAGGTGTGTTCAAACCTTGATTTTTTTACAATCTTGTCAATTTCACATGTTCTACAAGACTTGATATATTTGGATACATCAGACTAGAGATATCTATAATAAATGCTTATACAACACTACAAAAGTCTCATTAACTCCAAAATGTGTTGAAATCTTGATAAAATGAGTGTTCTATTTTATTTTATGTCTCTTGACCTCATGCGAAATGAAAAAAATTCATGTTAAATTTTGGAAGCAAAATCACTTAGAGGGGGGTTGAATCAGTGTTTAAAAATTTCTTTCGTATGTACTTTAACATTCCTTAAACCATCAAAGCAATACAATGATATGGCAATGCATAAATAACCAATCATATGAACATGAAACAAGAACATAACACCTAGAACACATATATGAGTGGGAAACCCTCAAGGGAATTAAAACCCATTGTGATCCCTCAAAATTGACTACTATCCTATAAGACAAAATATCAAATTTTTTTGAGCGCCAAATCAACTTGGAACACCAACCCCAATGAAATCAATCACCCACTTGACTAGGCTTTAGCAAGCACTTATTTGAAAGGAAACACTAACTCCCTAAGTGACCTAACACCAACTCAACCATCTCATCACAAATTTTATTTTTTAGTATGGTCTCATTTCAAGACCTCATTTTTCTCTAACAAGTGAGATTTTATTCACTTATATTCTCTACACCATAAAATAGGCCTAAAATGCCTTGTATATATACTATACTCATGGTTACACACCACTTAGTTATCCATACACCTTCAACCTCTTATTTCATCCATATAATAGGTATTATAACACTTTATGAACATGGTTCAAATTAATTTTGGACCCCTATCTACAAAAACTCAATTAGGCCCAATTTCTCTTTTAGGCCTCATAAAGACCTAATTGCATTAAGTTTGTCCTCTTAACACCAAATATTGATCTTATTGAGCCTAGATGGTTTTCTCAAAAAATTAAAAACCATTAAATTACTTATTTAATTACCTCTACTAACCTCCTCCATGATTTTTTATATTTGTATCCTTTATTCATACCTTGAAACCTTGTTTAGGACAAACTACCCTATTAGGCCTATATATAGTCAAAAAATTGTCTTATAAGAATAAATATCAAACACACTTAATAAAATTAATCATGAAAATTAAACATGTAATCATATAATAAATTAAATCAATATCATCCCCAAATTATTTAAACACTTTCACTCAAGAGATAAAGGCTCAAGAACATCTTTACAATTTACTCACTTAGAACTGCCAATTTACTTCAAGGACCAGTCATGGTGACTTAGACCTCCAACATCTATGTCGATACTTTCCATGAATCTTAATACATGTAAATTATCCTATTAAATATATATATATCATTCTCAAATTAAAAATTCAAACGGTCTAATGCTAAATATTGGTCTTACAAACCAATTTCTTGACCCTATATCACACAGTCTTATCTAGACCAGATAGGTCATTTTGTGAACAAATTTTCACCATATTCACTAACCTCCAAAACTTCTTATAAGAATTATCATGAATTAAAATTTAGAAATAAATTCTTCATTCACTTTTTTACATTAATATATCATGGTCATATATCAAATCTCTCTTCTCATATCTACTTAGGTTTTTCATTATTTGCTTTATTAGGCTTGTTAGCAACTAACATACTTAGATCACCAAATTTGAAAATATAAAGATTATAAACTATCATGGACATGAAATATGAGTATCTAACTTCTTCCTCCATTAATTTTATTTTCTTGACCAATGTAACTTTTGAGAGCTACACCAAATTCTTAATAAATAAGCCTGTATCTATGCATTTTCTCTCTCACCTAACTATCCACCACCACTTGGAGGTATCTGGGAGAGTTGAATACATGATCCAATATATTTTCTAGGATTTTTAGTCCATTATAATCTGATTTGAGCAATATATTTCACATCAGGTCCTTATTACGGTTGTATGGAGGTTTAACACACATTTTGGTGTTAATGATTGTTCATAAAGGATAATCCCTTAAATCCAAAACCAATGTTCTTATATCTTAGATAGGACCCTTCCCCATCTCTCATTAATATCTCAGGTTCCCATTCAAAGGTTACACATTCCAATGAACATCTAAAACTGTTTATTGGGCCTTGGGACCTCATTTTGTGAACTCATGAAGGCCTAAAATAGTGTTTCATGCAATTTGATTAAGATAATGGACTCAAAAATTTTGAACATGCTTAATAAAACATATCTTACCTATTTAAATTATCACATATTCACACTTATCTTGAAATTTGATATTCATGCCTCATTAGGCCAAGCAGGGTCTAAGAGAGGTCTAGATGTAGACTTAGACTAAAGGTCCTACCCTATAGGCTCACCCTAAATCTCTCATGAATGCTTCAATGATTTTATCTCATGCTAAAATAGTGCTAAAATATGTTCTCATACATGTGTTCATTCATTTTCATCATGCCACCAAATCATATCTTCACCATGTTATGACTGACTCAAGATTTTAATGTACTTGATACCTTGACTTGTTTCTTCCATGTCATGACCTAAAAAAATCAAACATGTAGACATAAGACATCAAAACATGCTCATATCACTACACCATTTTATTTTTGATGATAACAATCTTCCACAACCTCATACAGACCTAAAACCACATGGCTCACCCTAAAACTCTTCATGTCATGATTATACCACATTATGCACATACCTCTTTGTGAGTTGTATAGACCTCTTCATACACTATGCTTCCTTTACAAAAAAAATTTGTCTTCAAACACTCTTTCATGACCTGTAACTACCATGCTCATAACATTGATGATAACTCTCATTCATGCAACTCTATCTCTTCATGATTGACCTTACTCATGATAACTCTCAAGACCACACTCTTATTTTATTATGATAACACTCTTTTCTCTCATGTCAACACTCATGGAAACCCTATTTTCTCTCATGCACCTACTCTTTCATGTACCTTGACATATCTCATGTTCCCATCTCTCCTTAGTCACCTTTTACATCAACCTTCACAAGATGATTCTTGATATCAACCTTGATATCAATGACCTATACTTTCATGCATACATAATACTTTATTTGCCTTTAATTTCTCTCATGACAACATCCTTAAATTATAACACTCTCTCAATTTACACATTTCCAACTAGGCTTAGTCACTTTGACATCATCATGATACCAACTAGAACACACTCTTAATAGGCTACTCATATCCAAAATACTCACTCATTGATCAATACTCTCTTTATGCCACTACCATTCTCAATTACTTGACCAAATATACCTTTGACATAAATGATGATTATGCCTTTACATGATGTACCCTTTTGACATCAATGGAAACAACATGCCAACAAACTCCCCCTTTTTTATTGATGGAAAACACATTGATGACCAACACACTATAATCTAAAATCACTTCAAAAAGGTACTTTTCCATCTACTCATTCTCCCCTCTTTGACATTAATTACAAAGGGTCTTCCACAAACTATCATCTGCTCCTTGAACCTGAACTTCAATAAACAATACAATAAAATGATGAAGAAATCTCACCTTAGGCTCATACCAATTATTGTATAAAACTTATGGAACACTTGAACTATACCTCAAGAAACCATGCTTCTTATGACTTCTAAATCACTATCTTGATACTTCAAAACATAGATCTACAAATTTCCCCCTAACTCCATACTCTACTCTTGTGTCATAATATGGAAACCACTCTTGATCACTCACTAGGTTACCCCAATTCTGACACCAACTAAAGAATTAGGGACTCCCCCTTTGTCTTCACATTTTATTCTCATCACTTGAGTCATTAGGACTCTCAAACCATCCTCAACTTCCTTCAAACATCTTGATACCAATACCAATTCTCAACACAAATCATGCTATCAACTATTAGAAACATAGAATAACTTTGTGTTTACCTCTCATATTCCAATCAACTATACAATTTTTCATCATGCTTCTAGCTCTGTCAACAACATCCAACTTATCTCTATGACCATATTGGTATTATAGACTAATCCATACTTCATATGTCTCTAGACACAATCTTATTCTTATACTTTCATTCTATACCATGACTCTCGATGAATTGATCTCTAGAATCAATATTCATACTAACTAAAACTCATTTCACTTTGTCATACAAGCTACAAATAAAATAACTCATACCTTGTAACACAAACAACCTAGAATCCTCTCAAAATGAATCCTTTTTTGACTGCAACCTCATGCTTCTACTGATAGAAGAGTGTATCCATAAGCCTAATGAAGTCACCACTTTCCATATGGCTCTCAAAACACTATGAACTCATGATATTCGTACATCTCCAAATTACTCTTCTAAGTCATCTTGAAATTATGAGATTTATAGTCCCTCCTTAGAATCCACTTAGGCTTGAATGAGGCATTAAACTCATTCACCTTGTCATCATTCTTCTTCTCTTTGATTTTCTTTCCAATATATGTATATAATGAGAGTTCTTGACATTCCTTCACTTTTGATTATTTATTTACCTTAACAAATAATCCATCTTGACTCTTGGACTCAATATGATCAGTCTTGACTTTCTTTGGACTCCATATCAATGTTTAACCCTTCTTATGCACTCTATGATCTCCATATACCTTGTTAAGTCTTGAGGACCTTATAATTATATTAGGATAGAATCTTGTAATGTGTCCCATATTATGACAACTATAGAAAACAACATTACTATACTTATCCCTTGACTAATCACTCCTTCTCCCATGGTCCCATGATAACTCATCCCTTGAGATAGTTCTACAATCACTTGATCTATGACCAAATATATGACAAACAAAAAAATAATGATTGAAAGAATTGGAATACCTCATTATATTAGGCTAATTTATTGGTCTCTTCATGTTGATTTTCATTTTGGTAGTCTTAAATTGTTGATGATCACTTTGAGTCTCAGATTTGAGAGTTTTTTCATAGGTATTTGAGGTCTAACTCTTCTTATTCTATTTTTGGTCTTATTTATATCCAAGACCTATCTTATCATGTGGGTACTTTTGACTCCTCAAAATATCACCAAGAACTTTAGTACTCTTTTCAAATTTTTGGTGTGTCTTAAACATGATTGTTTCATGATCCAATTCTACCTTTAAGGACTCCATTTCTATGACAAACTTGGTGCATTCCTCCTCCTTGGTCTTGAGACTTGTAAATATAATCACAATTTGAGTTTATAACTAGTTGATGATCTCGTCATGTTCATTGGTGTTGTTACTTAATCTCTCTTCAAAGAGATTGATTTAATCCTCATAAATCTTAACCAATGATCTCAATGTCTAATTCTTCCTTCTTTGAAACTTCAACTCCTCTAGAGCACTCACCAATTCTACTGCAAGGTTTAATTTAGCCTCTTCTTCATCTAATTATTCATCATCCATAAGACTTTTACATTTTTAATATCCTTCATTATTTATTTCTATAGCCATGAATAAGGTTTCATTATTGTCATGATCATTACTATCATCATCACTATCATATATGCTTGTGTCACTTACATCAGATGAGATAGTATTTTATTTGGTATAGAAACTTCTATTTTTCTTGATGACCCTTTTTTAGACACTCAAAAACTACACATGATAGTTTTAGATGTCAAAACACCTTAGACCCATAACCGACCCTAAATGTAGTTGACCACCTAGTTAATGAAGCTCACTTACTAACTTACACTTTTGAACACCTTTTTAATCAACCACTTTTTAAACATATCTTCACCTATTTTTCCCTAGGAACTCGATTGTTGAAGGTTAGCCTAACCATCAATGGTTATCCTAACCATCAATGATTAGGTCTTTAACTTGTTTTCAAGCATTAACATCTGTGTATGAGATGAGAAACTTCCTCCTAAATAGAAACCTACTTTAAAACTATTGCAAATCATCATAAATAAAAAATTTATCCCCCTATCCAATTAATAACTTCCTCCTACTCAATTAAAAACTTCATCCTATAAAATGAGAAGAGTAGGAGGTGAAATGGATCCACATCCAATCTATCAAATCTTCTTTCACATAGGTATCCAACCTTCCTTTAGAAATCAAGTAATAACAATAGAGATTTGAACATCTATCTAAGTTTCTCTCAAGGTCAAAGTATTATCACTTTATCTAAATTTCTCTAGACTTCCACCATTAGTTATATAGAAATTTTTAGGTAACTTTGTACTTATTTCTTTATTTTAATTCATCTCTAACCCTCCTGACTTGATCAGACTTATCTCTCAGCTTCCTATCTCTAGCTAGACCCATATTCAAATCCTCACCTGACCATTTATCCAATCTAAAATTCCCATTTGATCATTTCTAGAAACACACAGGTAACCATCAATGGTTAGCCTAATCATTGATGATCACCTCAATTGTTGATGGTTACCCAACATTTGACGATCAGCTCAAACACCGATAGTTCACCCAACCACCAATGGTCACTATGGAAAAAAATAATAGCAAGTTATTTTCAGCCTCTTAACCCCAACTAAACCATATTTTCTCTTTTCTAACATGTTCACAGAGCCTTCCCTAATTTTTTGGACCTGACCCTGACTACCTTAGCATGAGTATTGACCTACTTTTGATATATTTAGTCATTTTATTTAAACAATAATTTTAGTTTCTTCTTCTTGTATGCATTTACTTTGATGTTATCGAATGCAATTATTCTTTATTTTCATCTATATTGACTTAATTATTATCAATAGTGGATTGACAACCTCTTAGCAAGCATATGATTCTTGGATCTAGCTCACACTAGGCAATCCATTCAACTATTTTGCTAACAAACCCTTTTCTAATGTCTTTCTTATCTATAGGTTATTCCTTCCAAGCCAAAGAGGAGTTTCCATCATCGTCTAGATCACATGCATACTTTTACCAAATATTCCTTTACATACCTCTTTTACTATTTTATTACTTGCTTCCAAATTAAGAAATTAGTAGAAATTAAGAGAAACATTTTGACATGCCTAGTGGGATCTAGTATCCCTTTTTTTCCTTTATTTGGTGTTCATCCAATAAAATATGAAATTTATTTTGGGCTTAAAATAAACCTTTTACATAGATAGATTGATTGATTATTTTAGTTCATCTAGTAACTTAAAATCAAAGTAATTAATCATATCTTTCACTCTTGTTATCACACACTTTTTCCAAACCATATAACCAATCAACACCTCAAAACAAACTTGAGACAAGGCCTGACTAGGATTTCATCACCTAGCAGCAAACCTTACCCTTTCTTAGTAATCCTACTTGGAGGTTATTACCAAGGAGAGAACCAACTCAACTATCTAGTTGAGTATAAACTCTAAAATTTAGTATATCTTGGCTAAGCACCTGATATCCTTATCATTATAGTGTGTAAAGTGAGGGGGTAGGCCCCAATATCAAACCACGCATTGAAGATCAATATATATTTCTCTCTTAATCACCTAAACACAACCTGAAACCAACCTTAAATTTCCTCTTTAGTACCTAATCTATAAACAAAATTTCTTCCTCACACTTTCTAAGGCATAAGCCAAAAGTGATTTAAAAAAACCCTAAGTTGTTAAACACACTTTAGTGTATGTTTAATTTCCTTGATATCTTTTCCTTTTCCTACTTTGTGTTTGAGTTTTGATATTTATTTTCTATTCCTCTCATGGTCTTTACTAGATAATAGCTAAAGAATCAAACCAACCAACAACCACTTTCTTCTTCTTCCTCTATGGAGTATACTTCTAATGTTGAAGGTTTCCCTTATTTTTCTCCCCTTCTTAACAAGCCTTTGATTGTTGTTTAAGGTGATGTGGATTTCACTGCCTTTCTTGATAATAATCTCATGGCTCTTAGCATTACCTTAACACCTTATCTAATTATACCCCTCTTACTTTGGTTCCTTCTATTGATCTACCTTATGATATGCCTCCCTATCTTCTGGTGGGTGTTATCTCAACCCAACCTATACTCACCCAAGCCTCTTCTTCTTTTAATATCCCACCTACTACTACTCCCCAAAATCCATCCAACATCCCAACCAATAACCAAACACATACTACCCCAACCAATACCTCCAACATTGGATCAAATTTACCACTTGTTACCTATACTCCTATCATGGGGGTATATTCTACCCCTATTTATACCATTCCCCTTAGTTTAACTAGCCCACCACTTTCTACCTCACTTCAGAGTTTGGAACTTTACATACCTCAAACACTTCTACCTATTACCATTAGAGTTATCACCCACCAACAACCAACTAACACTTTCATACCTCCAACCCAATCTACATCCATACCACCATCCACCAACACAAACATACCTCTAAATCAACCTATATCATCCCCTAGACAAGCACCCATGATATCCTATCAATATGTTTCTAACCCATAAGGATATATAGCACTTTTCTCTCAACCATTTTTACCAATCAACCCTTGTGTGGCATCATCCCAACCTCATGTGATCACTTTCTAATATGTGGCTTCTTCAGCACCCTCTATCAATTATCCATACATTGTTACCACCCAAACTTAAAAAATCTTACCACCTAATTATGTAGCTTACCAACGTTAAATAGATTTGGTCAAGATGTTAATGGATAAAATGACTAACCTAGAGACATATATCTTTGGGTCTCATAACCTTTTCTACTATGACCAAATCTATAATGAACCCAATCATCCATCCATTCTTATCCATTCTTATCCTCCTCAATGGGAATCACCCAATTTTCTCAAAATTCAAGGCAAAGAAGACCCCCAATAGAATTTAAGAGAATTTTTTCATTCTTGTTATCTAATTTCATATGATGATGCTCTCCTCCTTCATACCTTCCCCATGTCTTTATCAGGACTAGGCCTTGATTGGTATAGTTCTCTCACCAAGCACTCCATCTTTTCCTTCTCCTAACTATCCCAAATCTTTTTAGATAATTTCTTAATAAATATATCTAAAAAGGTTTCTATTACTAACCTCTATTCTATTAGACAATTTGATGACGAGTCAATTGCCAATTTTGTAGCCAGATGGAGAGGTCTCGTCAACTAGCTTTCTTTCTCCTTACCCTAACCTAATTTGAATGATATCTTCTCTCAGGGTTGTGTCAAACATATTTCCCCCACTCTTCAAGTCTAAACTTTTAGAACTTTTTATGAGGCATTCACCATGGCATGTAAACTTGAAAATTGAGCCATTGACGAAGGGAAATTGAAATTGAAAAACAAGAATTCTAGATATAAATCTAATGACCCTTATTCCACCAAAACCACTAACCAATCCAACCGTCCCACTACCAAAATAAAATCATCTACAAACTCAGTGGTCCTAAAAACTACTCTACCACCAACTATCAACCAACCCCATCAAACCAATTCTTCCAACCCTTCCTACCAATAAAGCCAAAACTAAAATTGAGCTCCTCAAAAATAATATAACCCTATAAGGTAGTCTTATTATTTAGTTTTGGATAAATTAATCAAATCTAACCTCATCTAAATTATACCTATCAAACCACCCCAATAATTTGATGCTTCTCACCTCATGCCTAGTTAGTACAATGATAATGACCATTATGCCTTTCACTAAGTTATAGGACACGATATTAGTAGGTGAAATACCTTCAAAAGTTTTTTCCAAATCTCAATTGATAGTGGATAACTTGCATTTGATAATCCCAATCCACCTCTTAATCAGTCCCTTGACATATTTTGCAAACCTTTTCCCAATCATGCCCCTTTTACCCATCACCATGACAACAAACCAGAATCATCTCACTCTCATAAGGCACATAAAATCAAAATTATTATTAGTAATCCCATTTTTTAGGATACCATTAACTTAACCACCTCTTCCTCCATTTCACTTATGGAAGTGGTGAACTCACCTCTTATTCCTTTAGACACCCAAACGAAGGAATCAACCACCCCTCTCTCTTCACTTTCTAAGACCTTAGCTTTATTTACCTCTCTTTTGTTGGAAATACCAAAGAAAACACCTTTTCTTTAACCATTTCTTCTTCCTCCACTCCACCCATTGAAGTGGTAGAACTACATTCCATTCCTTTGGACATAAAAATAAAGGAAAAAACCATGTCCATACCTTCATTGGAGGATGCCACACCTACCTTCCCCATCATAGAACCATCCATTTTCCCTTTGGAAACCATCCCAAAATAAGATATTACCTCATCCACCTAGCCACCAATTTTGGAAACTTTCATCAAAAATAAAGATGAAGGAGCCATTCCCTCTCCTCCACCTAGGGGCTTAATTTTTGAAACTAATGACCAAGGAATCAAACCCATCTACAAGCACTTTTCTAGACTAATATAAAGTCTATAATTCATTTATTAACCTAAATTTTATAGATCCACCTTTTGGCATCATCTTAGGCTCCCTTACCAAAATAAATCTGAATCCTCAACCTCACTTGAATCTACCCTTAAACCCATTATTACCTCTTCATCAAATACCTCTTCTCTCAAAACCATAATTGAACCATCCCAACCACCTCCATTTAAATTTTCTATATCACCTTATGCTTCTCTTACCAAACCTATCAAGAATCTAAGAATTCTTCCCACACCTAACCATACTCACCCTTCTTTGAAGTTGGACCTAACTCCATCTAGTCCACCAAATAAACCCCTTGTTAAACTAATTAAGAAGGTAGAATTACCCAAACCTCTACCTTGAACTAGACCCATACCACCTCCTTCCCACCTACCTTATATCTTAGGATCCCATCCCTACTACATATTCTTCCTCTAGTAAACCATCCCCCTTTTCTCTACTTATGCCTACACCCATCAAACCATCTAACTCTCCATCATTCTTAACTAACCTATCTACCTCTAATTTCCTACCTATATCTAACCCCTCATCATCCAAATCTTCCACTCTCAATCATTTACCTTTAATCCAACCATAACTAATCAATCCCAACCACCAACTAAAACAATTCCACCACCTATAACTTATAAGGTAAAAACTAGTTCTAAGAAGGCTGTCATCCCTAAAACTATAAACTCATCACCTCTAACAACTTTGAATTAATATTATTCAACCATCCTAAAAATTTTGTTGCAAGATTCTTCCATTAGCTTACCACCTATCAAACCATTATGCCCTTTCAATACCAAACCCTCCTGGTTCAATGATAACTTGATCTGTGTAAACCATAGGGCACCAAGACATGACATAAAGAATTGCAAAGCTCTCCAAGCACTTATTCATAGCCTATATGATGAGGATGATATTTTATTAGATGAACCTCTCTTACCTCTATTACCAACCCAAATTCCCAACCAACCTATTTAACATTTACCTACACCACCACTCTCACCCAAGAGTAAGGAAAAGAAACCAAAACAACCATCTAGCCTAGAAAATCCCCTCATCCACACTATTTATATGGTTACCCAGTCTCAAGGCTAATATAAGGATAATGTAAAAGACAAAGTGTTGATTATATAGACATACCCTTTAACCCTCAGCACATTTACCAAAACCAAACACCTTTACCCTCACCTTCACAACCACCAAAACCTAAAGTGTTTATTTTAAGACCATCTCCCTCCAACCTTTCTGAATCTATCCAGTGTATTATGTTGAAACAACTTCAACAGACATCAATGAAAATGAACCTTTATGAGATAATAAACACCTCACCCCATCATCATTAGGCACTGATAAAGGCTCTATAATCTATAGAGGTTTAATTAAATGACCCTCAACTTCTTTCACCCTTTGTTGGAGCCCTCCAACTTTCTACCTTCATCACCTTTTAGGATTCTAAAATACCTCTTCTTCATCCTAAGTATTTTTATCCTCCCCTCTTTATTACTACATACATCAATCAAACCTACATCCAAAGGGTAATGATTGATAGAGGAGACATCATCAACATTATTTCCTCCCATGATTATGACTAACTTTAGCTCCCCAAGAACATCATGTCAAAAAGTGCATCGGTCCTTTGCTCCTTCAATGATACCATGGCCAATACTTTGGGGATAGTTATCCTTCATATCCACTTGGGACCTCACACCATTCCTAAACTATTTTACATTATAGAGAGTGAGTTCTAATACAATGTGTTACTTATATGCCCTTGGATCAGTGCCATGAGTTATCTCCCTTCTACCTTACATTGATGTGTCAAATTTGAGCATGAAGGTTAAGTTGTTGATCCATAAACTGTCACTAAAATGTGCTTAAATTTTTTACAAAATATCCTTGTAGATAATTAATTAAATATTCCAAAATTATTTCTTAAAATTATCATAGTTAATTATGCATTCAATAATGACTAATAAATAAAATTAATCAAAATGTGGAAAAGAATGCATGAATAAAATCAACTCATGACAAGCACTTGATAATGGAGTTCAACAATGCCTACATCTCCAAGTTCACTTATAGTACTAACTAATCCATTTTTTTTTAAAGTGAATACATGGCCTTCCATCATGATTTTCAAATGGATACTCTAAGACTGCTTATAATTTTGGCAATAGATCTAAAATCTTGAAAGCTCTAGACTACAAATAGATCTTCCAATCCTCTACTAACAATACAATCTCATAATCCTATAAATTTTCTACCAAAAGTCTCAAATATAAACTTATAATATGGTCTTATAAAATCCCAATTAGGTTGTTCAACATATAATGAAATCTATCTCAGAGTCTAGGACATTTCCCTAGTTTACTCTAAGAGCAAAAAATGCCTCTAAGCCCTTCAAAATTGGTGATATGTGTAAACTGGCCTATATTCCTTACATACTTAGTATACACCATTATTCACTCAAATATAAATTCACCCCTTTCATATTGTTTGTGAACCATGTGGTATAATGATAGGGCACCTTATCTTTTTGCCAAAATTATTAGGATTTGAATCTCGTGCCCACTCCATGCTTCACAAACCTATCAAACCTCTTGTTACTTGGATCCTCAATTGGAATCCGATGTCAAGCTTTAAATTCAATTTAATTTCCATTCAAATGCATATTCCCAGCTTTAAATAGCCATTTTAATCCATATCCCAAGTAGTTATTCCTTATCTTTTTACCAAATTGGTTAGGAGTTCAAAACCTGACTTGGTAAATACATGGCATATCTTATCCCACATTTGTAATGGGTAATATCCATAAGGATTTATATATACTTGCCTTCCATGATGTGATTTTTAGCTTTAGCCACATATCTATTGCTTTCCATTCACATGGGGTTTCATGGTGGCAGCTAGTTGTCTTCAGTCCCTCCATGCTCCACGTCTATCATGCCATACTTGTCATGCTAATGTGGTTGCATTCATGGAAAATACGTGGTATTTGTAACCTTCAACCATTTAAATGGAATTCAATATAAATTAAACCTAGTCTCATGATAGTCATGCTTAGCATGCACATTATATTTGGAACCTAGTTTTGTGCTTGATCACATTTCATCTAGGTTGAATTATAACCCAGATCATGATGGGAATCTAGGGTGAATTTGACCCAAACTATGTTGGGAAATGAGAACTCATCTAGGATGAATTTGGACTTGGATGTTGGGATCTATTGGACCTGATCTTAGCTCAACTCTATTGGGCTCTCCATCCCAACTTGGGTCTCCATCTCGACTTGCCTCTAGCTCAAGCTAGCATCCCAACTAGATTAACATCCCAACTTAATCAACATTCCAACTTGATTTGGTATAAAAATAGACTATGGATAATGTTGTAGTGGCAAGCCATGTGGTAGTTTGAATACCCACCATGTGGACCACTCATAATTTGACATTTGTTGACATCTAATTGAATGAAGGCTCTATATCTATATCAATGATAGGGTCCCCTTTTGAGATAAAAGCCAACTCCACCAGTTATGGTCCCCATAGCCAACCTTTTTTATGCCTTCTTCATGCACCTATCGAGTTTGATCTTCATACTCCTATCAAAGATGAAATATAGAAACCAAACATTTTTCCTACATGAAGTAGGTTACCACATGTCATAGTGTGATTGGTTCACTTGGCATGATAGAATTATACCAAGTCATTATACATCATTATTTTACCCTGTTAACCTAGAAACTTCAATGTGTAATATCTTGTACATATGAACTCCATTTTTTGAATCATGAAATGTTCCAAAAATCTCTTGATAAGCTCTACGTTGTGCCATTGATCAATATACAATTTGATGACTTCTATTTTTGGAGTGAATGTGGAGATCCACCTAGATCAATCCTCCCTTCTAGGAGGGCTTTTGGTGCACCAAAAGCTGGTATCTAATTTGATCCTCTAAAATGCCAATTAGTTCTAAAGAATTATGATAGGTCTTATCAGTCTACTTAGGTTTCATAGTTGTGCATGCAACACATTGAAATAACCAATTATTCACTCTTTCCACATCCTCTACTATTTCACAGTGATTAATAGCCTTTAGAATGTGATGAATTTTTTTATTGTAAGGATTTTCAGGAGCCTCTACATAGATAATCCTAATGATCTCCTCTTCTAATACTAAATGATCCTTTACAATATATCAATCATAGAACCCAAATCATATCATAGAGAATATAGTGGAAAAATATGATTCATAACTCAATAAGGCCAAAAATAAGGCATGAGTTACACTAAATCCTATAACTGCCAATAAAGATCATAACATATCAAACTATCTACCTATTGTCACATCTTGTAGGTGGTGAACTACCAAATACTAAAACAATCACCAATGCAATTGCAAAAAAAGTTTGTCAATGTAAAAAAAATACAATAATTTTTGTGACCATGTCACAATATATTGCCCAATAGGTTCTTACAAATGCATCCAAAAATAGCAGTTATTCTAAAACAAGTATTATAGAAAATCTGAACCCTACCCAACAAATTGTGAAACTACTATCAAATCTCCCAAGCTAATTAATGAGTTAAATTCCTTAACAATTCAATAGGAAACTCATAAGGCTAACATTGAAGAGTAAAAAAATAGAGCTAATCATATCATAAGTGTGAAAATTAAAAACTTTGCATGATGAATCTGTCTCAAAGTGTTCCCATTATAGTAGCTCCAAAATGCATATATCAAATCATGGGTAAATGTCCTTTATCAACATGTAATAAGGATCCCAAAATTGATTTGCCATAAAATGCACTATTAATTATTCATAGGGAGGCATTTTGCTCTGCCAATGGCCTTAGATCTTTGCTATCAGAATCTTTTCCTTTTTTAGTAATGAAGGAACTCTCCAACATCCACTTTCTCACTAGCATAACCCAATCCTACATGGTGAGATATATGCTCTACTTGTATTGGGTTAGCAATACCTTGTCCATTCTTACCAAGGCCCCTTCCATAAAATCCCATTTTCAAAAATATTTTATATCCAATGCCCTTAGTGTGTTTCTCAAAACTACCAAAAACAACATCTAAAACTAAAGGGATAATAGTACTACATGATGAACAATTTAAAATTTAATCATATGTCATAGTATATGCATCTACAGTGGAAGGTAATTGATGAAGATGGTGTTTCTCTTCATCTTACATCTGTGCCAAGAGCTCATCCTTGGCTTGCAACTCATATTTAAGTGGGAAATCTCCTCTTCCAAGGAGTAAAAATGAGATATCAGGAAAACATTATCCTCTTGGATCTGCTGATTAATTGCTTCAAGTTCATTAAGCCTCTCTCTTTTCAAGGCTTTGACCATTGTTTTATGTTTCATAAAAACAAGCTAATTCCACAAACTACACACTACAAATGGAATATTAATAGGCCCAAAAAGTTTTCAATAATACTAGAAGCCAAATTGAAACCAACTAATATCAATCCACACAATCAAAAGATAACCTAGCATACTAACTGCTCTGCTACCAAAACTAATCCATAAATTGGCACTAAAATGTGCTTAAAATTTTTACCAAAGATCCTTGTAGATAATTAATTAAATATTCCATAATTATTTATTAAAATTGTCATAGTTAATTATGCAATCAATAATGATTAATAAATAAAATTAATCAAAATGCAAAAAAAATGTACGAATAAAATCAACTCATGAAAAGCACTTGATAATGGATGTTGGCAATGCCTACATCTTTGGGTTCACTTATAGTATGAACTGATCCATTTCCTTGAAAAGTGAGTACATGGCCTTCCCTCATGATTTTCAAATGGATACTCTAAGATTACTTATAATTTTGGCAATAGATCTAAAATATTGAAAGCTCTAGACCATGAACAGATCTTCTAATCCTCTACTGATAATACAATCTAGTGATCCTATGAATTTTTTTCCAAAAGTATCAAATATGAACTTATAATATTGTCTTATCAAATCCTAATTAGGTTATTCAACATATCATTGAATTCGTCTCATAGTCTACGACATTTACCTAGTTTCCTCTGAGAGCTAAAAATCCCTCTAAGCCATTCAAAATAGGTGATATGTGCAAATTAGCCTATATGCCTTACATACTTAGTCAGCCACTTTCATTTATGGGGGACTTGATCAGCCACTTCCCACTTCTGCCACTACATCATCTATCTAACCATTCACCTCTAACTTCTCTTTGCCAAATACTTCCTTTATAAGTTAATTTTAAGGGGTTTGGTCTCACCCTTTATGAGTAAGGACCTCATGAGTTACCCATAATCAAAACCCAAAACCTCATGAGTTATTCAACCTTGGGTTCATACCACCAGATGAACACACCTCACCAAAACCCATCACTACCATCGATGAGGATGTTAAATCCTTACCAACCCCATCGCCCTTAAAGATTGAATAATTTGATATCATCCCATCTAATTTTATTTTTTATCA
The DNA here is from genome assembly GCA_037957365.1 of Torreya grandis. Lineage (NCBI taxonomy): Eukaryota > Viridiplantae > Streptophyta > Pinopsida > Cupressales > Taxaceae > Torreya > Torreya grandis. The sequence goes on along the minus strand of JARHVA010000240.1, from coordinate 6,335,586 downwards.
GTACCATTATTTTGGGCCCCCTAACCTATCAAAAATATGGCCAAACTAGAACCCTTCCTCTCATTCATCTTGAAATGATAGAGAGAGATTCTCCTACCATCAACACAATCCAACATCAAGATGATGATTCCATTCTCACCTACCTTGATATAGGGGATTCTTCTATCCATAAATCCCTTCCTCTTGAAAACCAAACCATGCTAAATAAATCCACTATCAATGTCAACTTAGGTACTCAAGATAACCCCCATATCAACAAAATCAACCAATCCTTAAATTTTATGGAACAACAAGATTACCCTTATTTCCTTTGTGACCATAGCATATTGTTTTCTTGGTCCTATCAAGATATGCCCAAAATTTACCCTTTTATTTCCCTTCATAACATTGTCACCCATCCTAAGGTTAAAATGGTGTGTCAAAAGCCTCATAGGATGCATCCTCACATATCCCTTCTTATCAAAGAACTATATCATCTCTTATTCATTAACTTCATCCAACCCATTAAATATCTGTAATGGGGTTTTAACATTATTCCTATCACCAAACCCATAGGGGGACTTCACCTCTACATTGACTTTCATAACCTCAACCTTTCTTGACCAAGGATGACTTTCCCTTGTCAAACATCAACCAACTTGTTGATCTTACAACTGGCCATGAAATTTTATCTCTCATGGATAGTTTTTTGAGATATAATCCAATCTTGGTTATTCCTAATGATCAACATAAAACTTATTTTATCACCTCATGAGGAACCTTCTATTACATGATCATTATTTTTAGTCTGAATAATGTTGGAGTAACTTATTATCATACCATGAACTACATTTTTCATGACCTTATCCATAAAATTGTAGAGGAATATGTGGATGATCTCCTTGAGAAATCTAAACACCGTAAGGATCACCTAGTCATTCTCATAATCATCTTAGACCAACTAATCCATTATCATGTTAGGCTCAACCCCAAGAAATGTATTTTTGGGGTTTTATAGGGAAATCTTCTTGGCTTTATCATCTCTCTTTGAGGAATCAAAATATACTTTACTAAAGTTAGAGAAATCTTGGAGATGTCTCTTCCTACTAACCTTAAGCAACTTCATATCCTGCAAGGGAAATTTAATTCATTCATCTCTTCATCTCTTAGTTATTAGATATATGTCAACCCTTTCATAATATACTTATTAATGACTTAAAATTGCACTAGATCTTAACCAATCAACAATGGGAAGTTTCAAGCTGTGGGACGGTGCGGCTTGAAACAACCTCTAGATTTTAGAGAAGCTGGTCTCTTCTTTTGTATTGGGTGTTGGGGAAAAGGGATAGGATATTAAAAAAAATGCAAATGTAGGAAATAAAACCTAACTATGGTGATACGCCTGAGTGTAATCATAATCCTAACCTGAGCACAGTGAGACTATTATAGGATTCAATTACATTTAAGAGTATCCAAGTGCATGATCAATGTAACAAATTGAAATAACAACAATAGAGGCTCACAACAGGGGAGTCTTTTGCTGAGATACAGGGAATGTCAACCAAGGCATAGTGTTCAATCTTCTTAATAGAATTTTCCAATCACATAAGAGGTGTAGAAGTCACGTATAGTTATGTAAACATTTCAATTCAAGAAAATGAGACAGAAGCAAATGACATTCTTGATCACAACTAGAGAAAATCTACAACATAAACTACTTTGCCAATGACATAGATAACACCAACCAAGGCATGGAACTCAAATTTCCTTAATTCATTTAGTCACATAAAGGGCACAGAAACATGCATGATTATATCAACTTTACAACTCAAGAGAATTGAGACAAGAGAAAATGATGTTACTAGTCAAAAACTTTAGAAAGTCTAAACTATGAGAAATTCCCCCCCTTTTTTGATTTTACAATTCTTCTTATATAGACTTAGATGTCTCCTTCGATCACTCCTCTTCCCATGTAATTCTACTCCATCCTTCACTCACAGGGGACAAAATAGTTGGTGCCTTCAATGCCTTAAATGCATCTTGGTCTTATCAAGAACTGCCTTGACTGTGGCATGGCGATCCATGTCTACTACCTCCCTTAGTGCCTAAATTTCCTCCTTTTGTCCTCTGTTTGGCTACTCAATTGTCTATTCTACCTCCACTTATAGGGGACAAATAGACAACATCTTCAATGCTTACAAGCCCCAGAAACATACCTGGTGCACTATTCTATCTACTCAAAATAACTCTCACCGAGCTTTCCCTCCATCTTTGCCATAATGGGCACTCTATTCTATTGAAATGGAAGAGGACACTTAGTCAATCTATGAAAATTCTCTTTTGTCTAGAAGGCACTAGAGAATGACACTTGGCCATTTCCACTCTCTCTATATTCTACCTAGGGATGCTCCACCTTCGACACCTGTCGTAATCCACTTCCTCAATACTTTGCAATTTTATCAAAACAAAACTCACTATTTTCCTTGCTCAGGCAACTTTTTAGGAAAGGATAGGTGCACATGGAAGTCTTCACTTGTTAACACTCAGCGCTTCCATAGTCTTTTGAAATATCATCTGGGACCCACCACAATCTTTATTCAGCAATTAGGCTCGAAGATGGTTTCTCAAAAGTTGACACTTGGTGACCTTCACTGCTCCTAGGGAGATACGTGGCATCTTCCACTTCTCCTTCTAGGGGGATGTGGCATCTTCTACTTTTTTTTAGAGATGGAGTAGAAAGAGACATGAAGAGTGACACTTGGCAGCCTCCACTACACTTCAACACTTTAGCAAAATGAAATGATGCCTTTATGCATTGAATGAAAGCATTAGACCAAAGTCTCTTAGATGCTGACATGTGGTGGCTTCTATTGCTTCTTCAAAAAGGTAGTTTAGGGCCTCTGTAACTGCCACCTAGTGCTTTTCGCTTTCTCTGTTGCTTAGCTTGTTGAAATTATTTGTCAAAATAAAATGTGGGTGCCCCTATGAGATGCGAATACTGGCATGTGGTGTGTTTTTATTAACACTACTGGATACATGGCACATTCCATGGTTCTTTGAAAAGTTACAAAAAGGGCCTTAGAAGTCACTAGTTGACCGGCTCCATCTTTTGGAAAGTGACACTTGGTAGCTTTCACTTGAATTCAAAACTTAGAAAAGAATGAGATGAAGGAAACAAAAGGGGAAAAAGGACCCATGCGACTAGAGGATGACATTTGGTAGCATCCGCTGCACTTTGACACTTAGGCAAAACAAACCCATCCTTTGCTCCAAAACTCTACTACTTCATCTAAGGTGTGCAAGAACCAAAATTACAGTGCTCAAATAAAAAATAAATTAAATATGACGTAGATTAAGAAATTACTCTATAGTTATTGGTGACCACCAAGACTTTTGAGCCTACTCAAAAAGAATCTGACTCCTACTTGATCAAAATTTCAAAATTTACAGCTTCAACAGTGTTGTCTAATATATAGACCACTCATGGTCAGATAATCCTTGCTTGTTCTACAATTCAAAGAAATCCAAATAAAGGTTAATGATATACTTGTGAAAAAAGGTTTGTAGGATCTAGGCCATGTCTTTTAGTTTGAATTCCAACTAGGAAATAGGAACCAGAATAGCTTCGACCTTCGAGGCTGAGGAATCATCCCACAAGCTTTGGAAGACTATTTGATCCCTCTATCTGGCTAGTAGCAATGGTTTAATCTGATCAACCATCAGCACCATCTTTGCATCTATAAATGGGGAAGGCAGACCTAGTTACACCAGATCTTCAATGTGGTGTCTCATCTCACCAATGCCTTCTTTCACGACATTGAGATAGCTTTTGCAACTGTTGGCCACAACATTGCAACTGAGCTCCTCATTAACTCATTTTACGGTGGCCATTCTGTCAGGGATCCCCATGGCTACCAATGTTACATCCATCATGTTGTAGAGCTTCTCTAGTAATGAATGGGAGTCTATGACTCTCTTGGAGATCGTAGCTAGAGTGTTCTATACTGGATTCTCCACCCTTTCACACAGTTGTTGTGCTTTGAGCAGGAAGGTGAAAAATGGCATGAGCTAGACAATCTCTGAAGAGATTCGCTCCCATGCTAACTCATAGAGCCCCTTCACCAACTACACCACTCTGACACCTCTTAGCCTATTGGCCAACTCAATTTCCAGTTGTGCCATCCTCTGTTGCTCCACTTGGAACTGGGCTTGAAAAGCTATAGCTTTATTCTACTCCTCCAAAAACCTTTGCTGTGATTGGGTAATCTATAGTTGGAATCCTTCAACTCTTCCCTACAATGTTACATTCTCCCACCTTAGGGCTATTGCTGCATCTTTTACAAGTGTGAGCTCTACCTTCAAAGAATCATTTTGGGCCTAGACTGCCCTTTGAGTCTGGAGGGAAATAGTACCTTGCAACTATTTCTATAGACTAGCTATTTCATTGTCTCTCCTATTTATCTCTTTGGCCAAACTATTATAGTTTTCCTTTTCTTGGGCCAAATCGGCCTCCATCTTCTACAGTCTTCTTGATTTCTTCAAATTATCTTCTGTGACCATAGAAGTGATTCAGTCAGCAGCTCGACTCTATCTTGGGGCCTAAATAGGGACATGTCAATGGCCACTATGTTCATCATGTATTCTTTTAGCTGCGTTTGCTCACTCAGCTTGCCAACATTGGGTGACAAATGGGTCACTGTCAGTTGCTATTGGATGGGGTCAAATTGTGACCTCAAATGTGGGACATTCAGTGCTTTATTCTCTTTAATCCTCTTCTTCTCCAATCAAGCTTCTCTTACCTTCCTAGCGGCATCGGCCTACATCTGGAAGGTGGAAGGGGATGCAATATGTCCCCCTGTGAAAGGAAATCCTTGTGGCTGGCCATATTGGAGAGCCATTGGCTAGTTAGGGGTGAGTTGTAGGGGCATATTTTTGAGAATGGAGGGGGGAAAATGGGGTAATTTAGGGCCTGAGGCACTGATGATGGGGTGGTTTGTGAGATGGAATGGTAGTAGTGGTAGGTGGTGTCATCTGACTAGGTGGAGGCATCATGCCAATAGGGTGAGGGGTAGATTGAGAGGGAGGAGGGGAAGTAATACTTACCTATGGGGAAGTTGTAGTGCTCTACACTAGGCACTGTGAAGGCTCCCCTTCCTCCTCTAGGTCTAATTGGAATTGCACCCTTCTTCTTTTTCTGGGTGTCTCTACCTCTGGCTATGTTTGTCTCCCTTCTGCCTCTATTGTTGCTGGTGGCACATGTGGAGAATTGGGGACTTCAATTACTCTTGATGATGTGGAAGCTTGTGGTGGTGGTGACACCACACTTCTTTGTTGTTCTACGACAGCTGCAGCTTGCTCTAAAATTTGTGGTTGCTGGCTTAGACCCACTCTAGCTTCCTGCTCTGCCTGAGTGTTGGCACTTGGCTTGTTTCTAGGCTAGATACAGGGGATGGATGCCATTCATCCTAGAGTTCTTCCCACATTTCATCTAAATCTATGCCTCCAAAGGCATGGGTGGTTTGGGAAATTTCTTGCCTATATTTCCAATAGGCCTCAATTTTTTCTATATCCCATCCTTTATTCCTCAGCATCCTTCTCAAACTAGAGGTCATCCTGACTTTGGGATCATAATCCCTCTATTTTTCATATAAGGTCTCCCATGGCCTATTTTGGGGCATGGGCAAATCTATTAGTTCAACATAGAGACCAGGGGCATCTCCCATAGGATTTTTCCTGGTCTCCCAAAAAGGGCAAATTTCATGCACAATCCTGGCTCTAATTCTATTTGTCCTCACTACAGAGGCTATGTAATCAGCTAGGTCATAAACCCACTTGTCCTCAACTAACAAAAACCCTAAGAAGGCTAGCTTCCTCATCAACACATTTTCAGCTTCGCTGGCTTCCAAGCTTACGTTGCCTACCATCCATGGGAGATTGTACATTTTCCTCTTCTTCTTCTTGAAGCCATATTCATTATCAACCACTGACACCTACCTGGAAATTTTGAGGAATGATAACTAAAGAGTTAAGGTCTTTGGTAGCAACACTGGCTCTCCACCAAATCCATGGACTCTGATGATTATGTGTCAGGACCCAAAATAGAAGTCACATGGGATTGGGCAACTGACCAGGAGGTTTGTGACACTTGGGAATAACCTGTTTATAATAGGCTCAGGGCTAAGGCAATGGAGAATAGGGGTAATGAATAGTTCTCAAAAATCATATGGGTCACTGGTTCTTGATAAAATATGTGTCCATGTAGACATAGGGATGGTCCTTTGGGGTTTGAAGGCTGGGTCATATAGGTTTAGGTTCATGAACTGGGTGAAAAAGTCAGGGTTTTGATGCAGAATTAGATGAAACAAAAAGGAGGAATACTTGAATATCCCCTTTGACCTGAACTGGGTTAGTTGCTCCACCATGGAGAAGGTGATGTGTTCCAATAAGTCAAGTCGATAATCCTGCATTTTATCGACCGTCTTTAGCCTAAATAGGATGGCCATTTGCTCAACATATACAACCATGTCATCTTTCATGCCAAAGATGAGGGCCATCATTGACAGCACGTCTTAGCTGGCAAGCACAAACTAAGTCCTTGGTACAAGGAGTGTGGGTATCGTGGTGTCACCATCAGCCATTTGTAGCTCAAACCTCAAAAACCTTATCTGAGTGTTAACATTTGCCCATGTCCTTTGCATCGTATCAATGTTGGGGAAGGTGCCAATACCATCGTATTGTAGTGCAAGCATGTCCCTGATAGCTAGTGGGGTGATCTATAGCATGAATGGGCCTTGCTGAATGGTGAAAGATTGTGGGTGTAGCAAGTCTGTGCATAATTCAATTATATATGGGCATGGGTGCATAGCTGGGATGATGAATTGAGCCAGTTGTGAGGTCCATATCCTCATTTCAAATGTTTCATATTGCCTTTCCCTAGCTCTTTATAGACACCTTTGGTGTGCCCCTTCTCTGAGGTTATTGCTACTAGCTCTTTATAGAATCAAGTCCATGATTCCATTTGCATAGTCCCTTACTTTGGATGGGTCACTAGTTTGACTAACTCCTAGGGCTTTGGTTCTTGGATAGCTTCTTGGTGGTTACACAGGAGCTACAACATATGATTTGCTAGCCAGTAATATGTTGAGGTATCTAGGTGCCCCTATTCCTTGCTATGAAGCTGATGTTCCCACCATCTCTATATCTCTTATATGATAACCTGGTATGAACCTTGTGCATGATAAAAGACACACTTGCTGAAACAAATTTCACTAGGTGCTAACAATTGCAATGAGCAAGATATTTTTGTAGGAATGCTTGAGAGTTTGTAAACTTTAAAATTTTCTAAGGGATATTTATGGGCCTATCAAGTCCCAAATAACATTAATTTTGGATGACCGTTAGCAAATCTTACTAAATCTTTGGGAAACAGTGAGGTGGACATGCTTATGCAGTGCAAGGTACCTTAGAGATCTCAAAATATTTGGGGAAGCATTTAATGCGGCAAAATTTAAAAAATTAAAAACTTCTAAGGTGCCGACCCTACATTTAAAAATGCTTATTTTAAAAGAAAAGTGGGAAGAAAATAACTGAAAACAAAACAATGTGGAAATGGGAAACTACCTAACTACATTAATTACACATCCTTATTTCCCTCTGGGATCAAAAACAAACTTTCCAATGTTTCCTTTATGACAAGCCAACTTATGTTGCCATATCGGTGATTGAAAGAGGTAGATATTTGGTGAAGTGTCCTTTATGTTGGCTACATGGATTTGATTATATTCGGGTGAGTCTGAGTCAAACATGCCTTCGACATTCATAAACTCTTCTTGTCTTTAAAGACCCGTCGAATGCTAGTTCTTCATGTTGTCATGTGTCATCAAGAAATCATCATCTATTGGTACTTTACTTTGTGCCTTTTGATATCCATTATCTTTCAGCTTATCTCCTTCAAATTTTAGCTTCATTACATCATCGTGCTCCTTGATGAATTCATCCTTTTGAAAGGATGAATCTGAAAGCTAGTATCCCTTCTATATACCCAGTTGAGCCTCACAGTTGTTTTCTCCATATCTGGCCAATCCATATCCTTCTTGAAGGATAGTGTCACCTGTCTCAATGACTTGATCAAGGGAGTGTCCATACTCCTCAATATCCTCTTGCAGGGTGAGGAAAAAGTTAGAAATGATCTCTTCCTCATCAGAAGTTAAGGAGAAAGCTAGTGACTTGTCCTCTTGTTCATCAAAGGGGGGATCTATGGTGATTTCCTCCTCATCTATACTTATGAAATCCTCTTGACTAGCCATGAATTGAGTGTATTCCTTTGCATATTCAATTGCTTCCTTCAAAATATATTCTTCTTTGAAAAGGGATAAAGAAGAAGGTTGTGATGAAAAACAAGAAGCCTTTTGAGGAAGGGTGGAAGGGACTTGAGAGGAAAGTGAGTGATTGAGGTTTCCTTCCCTTGATACTATTATGGACTCTTCATTATTAGGGAAGTGACCTTGACAGGTTTGACCTTGCTCATGAATAGGAGTGACGTATGAATGTGCAGGAATTTGTGGTGGTGAATATGGATCTTGGTAGACTTGGTAAGGCTGGTTCTCATGAATGCTTAGCCTCTCTTCTAGAAATGTGATCAATCCACACACCTCCAACATCTCATATGTAAGCTCTTGCCAATTTTCCCTTTCAATGGGATCCCACTCATTTTTAATTAGGTCTACTACATCCCTTACCTGATAGATGACATGACAAGGAATTTCTTGTCCATATCCCCTTCTACTATCAAGCTCTAACACATATCTTTTAAATCCCAACGATGTTTTTTTGAAGGTGAAAATAAGATTAGGTTGAGCATGGGATGTGACATATTAGGGAGACTAGGCATAAGATTGGTATAGCTCATAACCATCTGCATCCTTACTACTTATCATTATTCCAGGAGAAGCTTGTTCTTGATTAAATATATAAGGAGAATAAGACTCATAGCTATGAGTAATAGAATTATACATACCAAAAGGGATTTCTTGATGATACTGCCTGACCGACTGATGACTCAGAGTCATTATTGGTGTTGCTAAAAACCTCCAAAGGCTGATTGGCTGAAGAATACACAAAAATTCTTCAACTCATTGAAATGTTGTCCCATTGGGTGTGCCAGAAACTATTGATGACTTAAAATTGTGCTGGATCTTAACCAATCAACAATGGGAAGTTTCAAGCTATGGGATGGTGTAGCTTGAAACAACCTCCATATTTTAGAGAAGCTAGTCTCTTCTTTTGTATTGGGTGTTGGGTAAAAGGGATAGGAGATTAAACAAAAACACAAATGCAGGAAATAAAACCTATCTATGGCAATGCACCTAAGTGTAATCCTAATCCTAACCTGAGCATAGTGAGACTATTATAGGATTCAATTACATTTAAGAGCAAACAAGTACATGATCAATGTAACAGATTGAAATAACAAAAATAGAGGCTCATAACAGGGGAGTCTTTCATTGAGATACAGGGAACATCAACCAAGGCATAGTGTTCAATCTTCTTAATAGAATTTTCCAATCACATAAGAGGCACAGAAGTCACATACAATTATGTAAACCTTCTAATTCAAGAAAATGAGACAAAAGCAAATGACATTCTTGATCACAACTAGAGAAAATCTATAGCATAAACTACTTTGCCAATGACATAGATAACACCTACCAAGGCATGGAGCTCAAATTTACTTAATTCATTCAGTCACATAAAGGGTACAAAAACATGCATGATTATATCAACTTTACAACTCAAGAGAATTAAGACAAGAGCAAATGATGTTACTGGTCAAAAACTTTAGAAAGTCTAAACTATGAGAAATTCCCCCCTTTTTTGATTTTGCAATTCTTCTTATATAGACTCAGATGCCTCCTTCAATCACTCCTCTTCCCATGTAATTATACTCCATCCTTCACTTGCAGGGGACAAAATAAATGGTGCCTTCAATGCCTTGGATGCATCTCAGTCTTATCAAGAACTGCCTTGACTGTGGCATGGTGATCCATGTCTAGTACCTCCCTTAGTGCATGAATTTCCTCCTTTTGTCACCCGTTTGGCCGCTCAACTATCTATTCTGCCTCTGCTTATAGGGAAAAAATAGATGGTGTCTTCAATGCTTGCAAGCCCGAGAAACCTACCTAGTGCATTGTTCTATCTACCTGGAATAACTCTCACCGAGCTTTCCCTCCATCTTTGCCATAACGGGCACTCTATTTTGTTGAAACAGAAGAGGACACTTGGTCAATCTATGAAAATTATCTTTTGTCTAGAAGGCATGGGAGAATGACACTTGGCATTTTCCACTCTCTCTATATTCTGCCTAGGGATGCTCCGCCTTTGACACCTATCACAATCCTCTTCCTCAATACTTTGTAGTTTTATCAAAACAAAACTCACTGCATTCCTTGCTTGGGTAACTTTTTAGGAAAGGATAGGTGCACATGGTAGTCTTCACTTTTTGACACTCGGTGCTTCCATGGTCCTTTGAAATATCATTTGGGACCCACCACAATCTTTAATTAACAATTAGGCTTGAAGAAGGTTTCTCAGAAGTTGACACTTGGTGACCTCTGCTACTCCTGGGGAGATACGTGGCATCTTCCACTTCTCCTTCTAGGGGGATGTGGCATCTTCCACTTTTTTTTCGAGATGGAGTAGAAAGAGACACAGAGAGTGACACTTGGTAGCCTCCACTGCACTTCAACACTTTAGCAAAATGAAATGATGCTTTTATGCATTGAACAAAAGCATTGGACCAAAGTCTCCCAGATGTCGACACGCAATGGCTTCTGTTACTTCTTCAAAAAGGTAGTTCAGGGTCTCCACAACTACCACCTGGTGCTTTTCACTCTCTCTGTTACTTAGCTTGTTGAAAGTCTTTGTCAAAAGAAAATGTGGGTGCCCTTATGAGATGTAGATGCTGGCACGTGGTGTGTTCTACTTAACTGCTACTAGATACATGGCACATTTTGTAGTTCTCTAAAAAGTTACAAAAAGGGCCTCAAAAGTTGCCAGTTGGTCAGATCCATCTTTCAGAAAGTGACATTTGGCAACCTCCACTTGAATTCAAAACTTATAAAAGAATGAGAGGAAGGAAACAAAAGGGGAAAAAGGACCCATGCAACCAGAGGGTGACATTTGGTAGCATCCACTACACTTTGACACTTAGGAAAAATGAACTCGTCCTCTACTCCAAAACTCTACTGCTTCATCCAAGGTGCACAGGAACCAAAATTGTAGAGTTCGAATCAAAAATAAATTAAATATGACGTAGAGAAAGAATTTACTCTACAATACTCAAGAAAGATACCTCTTTTAATTAGACCAAGGATTATTAACAAGCCTTTGATTCAATCAAATAATATCTTCTCTCTCCACCTATCCTCATCCCTCCGAGGGAATACTAACCCTTCTACTTTTATATATCCACCACAGACCATTCCTTAGGGGTAATTCTCTCTCATTGTGATGAATAGAAAAAAGAGAAAGCCATATACTACATTAACCACACACTTATAAATGATGAGACTCATTATACTCATCCTGAGAAACTTTACCTCACCTTAGTCTTTGTGGCATCCAAAATCTGTCACTACCTTATTAATCATAAAACTTATGTCATCACTAACACTAACCCACTCAAATACGTGCACTCTAAACCATACCAAAACTAGTGTATGGCTAAGTGGCTCATGCTCCTAAATAAGTTTAATCTTGAGTTCCTTTAGTAAAATTCCATTAAATGGCAAGTCATCACTGATCCATTGGCTGAAGCTCCTCTACAAGACAATCAATTGCTTCTTCTTGCCTTTCTAGATGAGTCCATCACAACTCTTTCTCAAGAGGAACCCACTTACCAAATGACCATGTTTTTTGATGGCTCCAAATGTCAACATGGTGGAGGAATTGGAGTTATTCTCATTCCCCTTAATGGTGAACCTCTTCCCCTTTCCTTTAAAATTGATTTCAAATGCATCAATAATGTGGTTGAGTATGAAGCCCTGGTCATAGGTCTTCAAAATTCTTTGGCCTTGGGAGTCAAGATAATCAATGCCTTTGGTGATTCCCAAATTTTTATCAACTAGGTCAATGCATCTTATCAATGTAAAAATGATGTCCTATTGAAGTATAAGAAAATTGTAAATGTACTCTTTGCATCATTCAATTACTAATTTATCCAATCTATTTCATAATCTACCAACAAGTCCATGGATACAATGGCTTTTCTTACTTCCAAAATTCCATCTCAACCTATTGAATATAAACTATTTTCTATCATCCATTGATTTATCACACCCTCATATATCAATTCTAACCTTCCCACCAATTTTAGTGTGGAAGCATCTCCTTCTGACATTTTGTATGACCAAACTTTTAACTACCTTAAACTTGGAATTGTTCCTCCCAAAATTTTATGGAATACCAAAGATCCTTTATTTAAATTAATTATCATTAAACAATACTAAGGGTAATCCTTTATAAACTTGGATTCAACATCCTCCTTTATTATCTACATAGTCATGAATCTTCCCACACTATCAAAGAAACACATGATGGAATTTATGGGGGGCACTTTAGTGTCCTAGCCATTGCTAAATGTATCCTTCACCTTGGATACTATTGGCCCACCCTCAATTAGGATTGTTGTGATTATGTAAATAAGTGTGTCAAATGTCAACAACATGCTAATTTACATCATGCACCTACCCATGGCCTTCGAGTATCCAAAGACTATTGGCCCTTCTCACAATGGGGTCTTGACCTTACTATGTAAATCAAGCCTTGTTATTCATAATAAAACTAATCCATCATTATCACTACCAAATATCTCACCAAAATGGTAGAATCCATTCCTCTTATCTCAACCAAATCTAAAAATATTATTGAATTCATCAATCACCATATCATATGCCACTTTGGTGTTCCCCATAATATCATCACTGATAATGAAAAATCTTTTGAAAACAAGAAGGTCCAAGGTCTTTGTGATGCTTTTGGTATCAAGTTAAGCTTTTCCTTTCCCTATCATCTACAAACAAATGGATAGGCAAAAGCCTCTAACAAAACCCTCAACAAAATGTTAACCAAAGTAGTAAGTGATTTAGGTCAAGATTAGCACCTGTATATCCCTTTCACTTTATGATCCTATCACAATAGCATTTGAACCTCTATGGTGATACCCCTTTCCCTCTTGTCTTTGGAGGAGAGGCAATATTTCCTCTCGAAGTCTAGATTCCTTCTCTTTGCATATTTTTGCATGAGATCTTTTCTGAGAGAAACTATCATCAAGAACGTCTCACTTGACTTGAGTTAGTTGATTAATATCACCTCACAATGCTTAATCATCTTCATGTCTATCAAGAATGAATCAAGCATGTATACAAAAAACACCTGAAAGAGAGAGAATTCAATATCAAAGACCTCATCCTTAAATAAAACCAACATGTAACTAATATGGATAAAAGCAAAAGAGGCAAGTTTTCTTTCAATTAGCTTGGACCCTACATCATAACCCATAATTATGGATCAAGAGCTTATCATTTGTCTTCTCTCAAAGGCAAACCAAAACCTGAGCCTCTCAACACTTTGCATCTACATCCTTTATTTTTTTAAAGTAGGATCACATTCACCTTTGTGTCTAGCTTCAGCTCAACCCTTGGTTTATGAGATTTTCACTTTCCTTACACATTCACTCTATTCCTCTTGGGGATATTTGATTACATCATAGGACCATGTGATTATCCATAAAATTTATATCCTAATCCTAAGTATGGATACCATGTCTCTACCCATAGCATGGTTCTCATAGATACTTTTCATCTCTAATCAGATGGAATCTAATGATTAGTTGCCTCTCAAACCACTTTCTATCATCTATCATTAACATTTTGTGCTAAAAGTCTTACCTTCATAAAGATAGAACCCTAAGCCTAAATAAACTTGTCCACGTCTAAACCTAGAATTCAAAATCAAATTGGGATACCAAAATATCACTTGGGTCCACATATCTAGTATTACAAACTGCTCCCTTAAAAGACAACTTCCCAACAACTAAATTTCTTAAATATAGACTGCTCCCTTGAAGGACGGCTATGAAAATCCAACTTTAGACCACTCCCTTGAAGGATGACTAAGTTAAGTTTGTCAAAAACAAACATTGGAAGCTTTTTGCATCGATCAACTTCACCAACCTATCAAAAAAACAAAAGCAACAAACAAACCTATGTCAAAATCAAAGCAAGGAAGTTGTAATTGGCTTTTACATATGGCATTAATAGACTTCTCGCATTGATTAGTCTAAACATTATATTAATACCTGGACTTATCTATTATAGTTCTTTGGTCACCTATATAAGGGGCAAGTTAATCCATATCAGGTTACCATATCACCCATTTACCCTTTCAACCTATCACCTACTTTCCATTCATACCCTCTCTAAAATCAAGGGACTATGAGCTTGCTTGACACAAATTGATCAAGATACCTTCTTTGCCAATCAAAACATGCTCATATGAAGTATTTGAAGGGCTTATTTTCATTAAGTCCATCTAACTTCAGTTTTGTTAGGATTTTACCAGTGAACACATCATTCCTTTTTATTACCCTCTATTCATTAGTTCACGTGAATATATGTCTTTTGACTCTTCTCTATTTTCCACATTTAGTGAATTATCTAAACCTAATTCATGTGATTTCATTATATCCCCATATCACATATCATATCATATAAACCCTATCCATCCATGAACAAAATATCAAAACCATAAAACATAAAAAATCCCATCATCACATCATTATCATTAAAACAATAATCATTTATCAAAACATAAACAACATAAACCACATCATATAAATAAACATCATAAACCATGCCCTATCACTACTTCCATAAACATAACAATAATTCAAAACATCAATGCATCACATCTTAAACAACCATGGATAAATAATCTGTCACATATCCCTACTCCCATATATGACCAAAATTACCATATAAAATCCTCTTTTTGAACCACATCATCATATAGCCAAACATCATCAAACAAACCATAATCAAAACCATCAATCACATGTCCAAGAACATGTCTACGAATAAACACATCATACACTATGTATAAACCCAAACATCACCTAAAATATACACATATTAAAATATTCATCATAAGATCAAAACATCTCATCACAATCATGTTTCAAATTCCCTCATCACATTATCATATAACATCATAAAATCACCCATGATCATCAACATCGCATCCATCAATGAACACATGTGTATCATCCATAAACATCATCATAATTCCAAACCTACAAGTCCTCTTATCATCTCATAGAGTATGGAGCATGAGCAACCTATCATTTCATAACAAATCATACATCATGAACATCTATAAACATTACCACATAACTAAACTAATGAACCATAAATTTCATAAGCATCATCCATCAATATCTCAAAACATTAATTAAACATAACAACCATAAAAACCATCAACATCCATAATCATCATAAAACCTCATCATCATATACAATTGACACATAAAAATGAGTCTACAATCCTCAATAAGAAATACATGTCACACTATATAAATCTTTTTCTCTCATATATACATCTCACATCATTGGTATGTAGGCTAGTATCAAAATCCAAAACATATACATCATATAATCTCATATATCAACCCCCTAGGGTACCACTCCCACTAGCCCCACCTACACTTGCACTTGTACTACCATTTGGTAATGGTTCCCCCAATCTCCCTACCTAACCTACTATAGAGGCCCATTACCCCATATTATTTATATATGGACCACCTACCAATCTAGCCCTGTACTCTCCATACCTCATCTCCAATGGTAACTAAGCCAACACTATCACCTCATAATATCTTAACTCCTCCACCATAGCAAAGTACCACATTATCAAAATTGTATCCAATGGTCCTCTTACTAGTGTTACAGCCACTCCTACCCTCTGTCTGCAGCTATCTCTCTCTTCGGTCACTAAACAAACAGAGATCCTCCCCTAATCTCACTCTCAAATCAGCATCACCACCTAACCCTATAAAAGGATGATCTAGCCTTATAAAGTTTCCACATATCCTTGTGATCCTATGATCTAGGCCTATGTCATTGTTAGTGCTACCACAACCTATCCATCTTACCCATAACCCTATGTCAATGCCCTAACTGGATATACATCCACTTATTGTCTCCCACCATCATCCCATTTAAAATCAGTCACTACATATCAAGCCTAGTATCATGTTGCATAACCATCTACAACACCTACATTATCTATCATGACTCTCATCAATAGCTCCTCATGATCTAAAACAACATCTTATAGCTATGGTTCTGGGAGTAAGAACTCTACATCCTCCCTCCTATATCTTGAGAAATCTAGTGAAATCCCCTACATGAGGCCAAAATGCCTTTGAACTCAGTTGAATGGGATCAAATTAGTTTCACCATCTCACCTCCCATATATCCATCTCTAGCTTTATTGTGATAAAGTGTGATAATTGTACTTGGCCCACCTATACTAGCCCATATATGGCCTCCACACTATGTCATCCACCACCAATCCCTCTAAAGCTAAATCCCACCTAAAAACCCCAATAATCACCTAAATTCTTAAAATCAATCTACCTAACCTTGTCCTACAACCCATTTCTAAAATAATACACCCTTCTACTCTTAATTTCACCTACTAAATTGATCAAATTCAACCAAAATCTCAATTAGGGAAAAACACCCTAAAAACCTACCCAAACCAAGTCAAAATCACTATTAAACTTGATTAAATCTACTCAATACAACTTCTAAACAAATTCCCTCCACTACCTATCAATTTCAAAAAATAATACCTACCTCATTTCATTATCGTTGACATGGTCGAAACCCTCATCCAACCACTCAATTATACCCTCATCTACCCTCCATCGAGTCAACTCTTGCTCAACACATGCACTTAACCACTCATAATTCTCTACCTCAATAAGCTCAATGCCAAATGACAAAATGCATAAACTCAATCATACCAATTACCAATGTCATAAAGTCAAATGGTAAAAATGATTTTACATTTTTACTTTTTATGTCTAGGTCATTTAGGGTTTCCCCTTGACTTTCAATGGTCAGTGTGATTGTCAATGGTCAACCCTGAGGTAACCCCCTAATGATCGATGATCAAGATCCCCAATATTTTCAACCTTCTAAGCACCTAACCTAGGTGCTCACTTTTGGAGCTAACCCACCATACCCAGAACTTGACTTTTTAGGAGATAACCCACCATACCTAGAACTTGACCTTTCAAGAGCTAATCTAACCATAACTACCCACCTATTTGCCTATGTCTACCTTATTGTTATTCATTTTTTACCCAAACTATTTTCATGTTTTATAATGACCTTGTTTGGTTATCTTGATCGTACCAACCAACCTTTCCATGTTGAACTTTGCACCACCTTATGCATGACCTGACCATTTATGTTTTTCAAGGGATCGCTTCCTACCCTAGATACTTATGACAAACACTAACCCTATCTAGATGACTTGATGTAAAGAAGTTGATCAATTATGACTACACTGTGGATTGGTTACACCTATCATACATCCCTCTAGTACCAACCTTATTTTTTTTACCAATATTGGAAATTTTAGTCTTTACACAATCTTAACTATCACATTTTGTGTGAATATTTGTGTTTTAAAGGACCAACATTTTTTGTCACCCACTTCATGCCTCACCATCTACCATTTATCAAACCCTAACCTAATTTAATTTTCACCTCATCAACTTTTAGTTTGAGGGGGAACACCTCCTCCCATACTTAGGGCAATTAGATCTTGACCAGCAATCCATTTTTATTTTGTATCTTGTTAATTCAAAGCCACATAACAAAAAGGGGAAAAATGTAAAACTCAAAAACTACACACATTAGTTTTATATGTCAAAATTCCTTAGACCCTTATCTAAGCCTATATCTAGTTGACCACCTAGTTAACTAAGCTCACTTACTAACTTACACCTTTGAACACCCCTTTAATCAACCACTTTTTAAACCTATCTTCACCCATTTTCCCTAAGAACTCAACCGTCGATGGTTAGCCTAACCATCAATGATTAGCCTGACCATCAATGGTCAAGTATTTAACCTTCTTTAAAACATTAATAATTGTGTATGAGATGATAAAAATCCTCCTAAATGGTAACCTACTTTAAAACCATTACAAAGCATCATAAATAGCCAATTTATCCCCTATCCAATTAGTAACTTCTTTCTACTCAATTATCAACTTCATCTTATAAAAGGAGAAGAGTAGGAGGTGAAATAGATCCACCTCCAAGCTATCAAATATTCTCACACATAGATATCCAACCTTCCTTTATAAATAAATTAATAGAAACAAATATCCAAACCTCTATCTGAGTTGCTCTTGAGGACAAAGTACTATCACTCTGGCCAAATTTCTCTAGACTTCCACCATTAGTAATCTACTAAGTTGTAGGTAACTTTGTAACTTTTTTGTTGTTTTAATTTATCTATAACCCTCCTGACCTGATTAGACTTATCTCCTAGCTTCCTATCTCTAATTAAACCCATATTTAAATCCCCACCTAACCATTTATCTAATCTAAAATTTCCTTTTAATCATTTTTAGAAACTACCTTAGTATGAGTATTGACCCACTTTTACTGTATTTAGTCAGTTTATTTAAACAATCATTTTACTTTCTTGTTCTTTCATACATTTTATTTCATGTTGTTAAATGTAAGCATTCTTTATTATCATCTATATCAACTTAATTTTTATCAATAATGGATTGATAGCCTCTTAATAAGCATGTGTTTCTTGGATCTAGCTCACACTAGGCAGTATACTCAACTATTTTACTAACAACCCCTTTTCTAGTGTCTTTATTATCTATAGGTTATTCCTTCCAAGCTAAATAGGAGTTCCCATCATCATCTAGATTATGTGTCCACTTTTACTAGGTATTCCTTTACACACCCCTTTTACTAGTTTCTTAATTCCAAATTAAGAAATGAGTAGAAATTAAGAGAAACACCTTTTATGTATTCATACTTCCTAAAAATATTTTTGATCTTGTGAGGATTATATATCTTCTTATCATCACCATGATGTTCATCATTTTATTAATCATGCTCAGTCTTATCCTTATTAGGAAACTTAGATGCTCAGTCTTAGCCTTTATACTTATCTGATCCTTTTCTTAGTTTTTTAACAAACATGGATTTTACCTTATCATCATCAAGTTATATGTCAAAATAATCTTTGACCTTATTATCTTGTGATTTTTTTCTTAGATTTTAATGCAACTTCATTTTTATAAGGTCTTCAATCACTTGTTCTCATTTCATGAGCATTCAAGATGCCATGAATCTCATCCATTTGAAGTATGTTAAGATCTTTGATCTCTTCCATAGCAAACACCTTTGAATCAAACTTAGGTGTCAGGGATATTAATACATTTTTAACTATAGTTGATTATTCCAACTTCTCTCCTAGACTTATGATGAAATTTATCACTTCATCTACTCTTAATAGATAAGATGCAATGTTTTCATCCTCCTTCATTCTCAGACTTTGAATCTACCTTTGATGGGTTTGAAACTTTGCCAACTTGACTTTGGTGTTTTCTTCATAAATAGTCTATAAATTTTTCCAAATCCCTTTTTCCATATCACAGTGCATGACTTTTATATATACTACCTCTAAAATACCACACAAAATGTCATTCATTACCTTAGAGTTGTTCTCACTTACCTTTTTGCCTACTGCATCAGTTAGTGGTATAAAAGGTGGATTGAATCCATAAAAAATAGATTACCATATATCATAACCCAAGGACATTATATAGTGTCTTAATTTTGATGCTACAAAATGCATAGTTAGTTCCACTAAAAAGAGGAGTCTTATTGGTTGAGAAACCTCCTTGTGCTTGATGACTATACATGTTTGTGCTTCTAGGATCTCATTTAAGTTGTTAGGCCTAGTTCAAAGGACCAAGATATGATACCAATTATTATAATAAAAATAAATTATAGGGGTTAAATTAGTGTTTAAAACTTTCTTTCATATGTACTTTAACATTCCTTGAACCATCAAATCAATACAATGATATGGTAATGCATAAAGAACTAATCACATGAGCATGAAACAAGAGCATAACACATAAAACACATATATGAATGGGAAAAACTAAATGGTAATAAAACCACTATGATCCATAAAAATGGACTAGTTTTCTATAAGATAAAATATTAAATTTTGTTGAGCACCAACCCCAATGAAGTTAAGCACCCACTTGACTAGGTTTTAGCAAACACCTACTTGAAAGGAAGTACCAACTCCCTAAGTGAATTAGAAAAAACTAAAAAACCTCATCAAAAATCTAATTTGATTTTATGGTCTCATTCAAATACCTCTTTTTACTTTATCAAGAAATATTTTATTTGCTTATATTCTCTACACCAAAAAATAGGCCTAAAATACCTTGTATATGTACTATACTCATGGTTACACACCACTTAGTTGGCCATACACCTTAAAAATATTATTTAATCCATATAATAAGTATTATAACACTTTATTAACATGTTTAAAATTAAATTTGGACCCTTTTTGTTCTAAAACAACTCAATTAGGCTTCATTTTTCTTTTTTGCCTCATGGAGACCTAATTGCATTAGGTATGTCCTCTTAACGTCAAATATTGATCTTTTTAAGCCAAATGGATTTATCCAATAACTAAAAACCATTAAATTAATTATTAAATGATATATAATAACCTCCTCCATGTTTTTTTATATCTACATCCTTTGTTCATACCTTGAAACCTTCTTTAAGACAAACTGCCCTATTAGGCATGTGTATAGTCAAAAAACTATCTTACAAGAATGAAGCTCAAACACACTTAAGAAAATTACTAAATACAAATTAAAAATTTAATAATATACTACATAGCCTCAATATCATCCCCAAATTCTTGAAATACTTTCACTTAGGAGATAAAGGCTCAAGAACATCTATGTAACTTACTCACTCGAAACTCCCAATTTGCCTCAAGGACCAGTCACAATGACTTAAAATTCCAACATTTATATAAAAATTAGTCATGAAACATAATGAATTTAAATTGTCCTATTATATCTATATATAATTCTTATATGAAAAATTCATATTGTCTAATGCCAAATATTGGTCTTATAGACCAATTTCTTGACCCTATATCACACAATCTTATCTAAACCAGACAAGTCATTTTGTGAAAGCCATTTCACCATATTAACTAACATTAAAAACTTATTAAAATAATTAACATGACTTAAAATTAATAACTAAAATATTCATGCACTTGGTTGTATCAATCTATCATGCTCAAATCTCTCTTCTCATCTCTGCCTGAGTTTTTCATTGTTTGCTTCATTAGGAATGTTAGAGACTAACCTACTTAGAAAACTAAATTTTAACACCTAAATATTATAAAATATACAAAAACCATAATATACATGAAATATTATTCTATAACTTATTCTTCAATTAATTTTATTTTCTTGACTAGTGCAACTTTTGAGAGCTATAGCAACTTCTTGATAAATAAGCCTATATTTGTGCATTTTCTCTCTCATTTGACTAAGCACCACCACTTGGAGTTACATGGGAGATTTTAATAAATTATATAATAATTTTTATAGTAATTTGAGTCCATTTGAATCTTATTTGAATGATATATTTCACATCAAGTCCTTATTAGGGTTTTAGGGATGTTTAACAAAGGTTTTAGTGTTAATGATTGTTCATAAAGGACTGCCCCTTAAATCCAAAACCAATGCTGATCTTATCTATGACCATTCCCCATTTATCCTTAATATATCAGGTTCCCTTTCAAAGTTTACATGCACCAATGAATGTCTAAAAGTGATTTTTAGGTCTTGAGACCTCATTCTCTGAACTTGAGAAGGTCTAAAATAGTGTTTCATGAAATTTTACTAAATCATGTCCTCAAACTTTTTTAAAATTATTAAAATATCACATCTTACCTTTGTCTATTCTCACATATGTATAATTTCCTTGAAATCTAATATTCATGCATCATTAAGCCAATTATGGTCTAAGAGAGGTCTAGATACAGACCTAGACTAAAGGTCCTACCCCTATAAACTCACCCTATAAATCTCATGAATTATTTAATGCTTTTCTCTCATTCTCAAATAGTTCTAAACTATCTTCTCATGCCTATGTTCATTAGTTTTCATCATACCACCAACTCATATCTTCACCATGTCATGACTAAACTCAAGCTTCTAATGTACTTGACACCTTGACTTGTTTCTTCCATGTCATGACCTAAACAAAACATCAAAAAAGTAGACATAAGACATCACAACACACTCATAATTTCACCATTTTATTTCTACTAACAACAATTTTCCATATCCTCATACAAACCTAAAACCACATGAATAAGCTTCTTTCACATGGCTCACCTTGAAACTCTTCATGTCATGATTATGACATATAATGCACATATATTCCTCTACACATACCTCTTTGTGACTTGAATATACATCTTCATAAATTATGCTTCCTTTTAAAACATTTTTGGTCTTCAAACACTCTTTCATGACATTTACCTTCCATGATCATAAAATTTATGCAACACTCTATCTTTCATGAATGACCCTACTCATGATAACTATCATGACCACACTCTTATTTTCTTATGATAACGCTCTTATCTCTCATGTCAACACTCATGAAAACCCTCTTTTCTTTCATGCACCTACTCTTTCATGTACCTTGACATATCACATGCTACCATATATCCTTAGTCACCTTTGACATCAACCTTCATAGGATGCTTCTTGATATCAACCATGACATCAATGACCTATATTTTCACGTAACCATAATACATTAGTTTCCTTCAAATTCTCTCTTACCTTAAAATTCTCTCATGCCAACATCCTTTAATGATAACACTCTCTCAATATACACATTGCCAACTAGGATTAGTCACCTTTGACATCATCATGTTGCAAACTGAGAACACACTCTCAATAGGCTACTCATATCCATAATACTCCATCACTAATCAATACTCTCTTTATGCCACTACCATACTCAAGCACTTAACCAAAAAGACATTTGACATCAATGACGATTATGCCTTTACATGATGCACCCTTTTGACATCAATGACAAATACATGCCAACATTTAATTCATGTCCATATGCATCAAGTACATAAAGGAGAGATTGAACTAGTGGATGACTCTAACAATCTATAACTAGATTGACATGCCCTTTCTTATGCTTGATGTTCAGATGGAATTATTGAAGATAAGAAGACCATTTTTAATGTCACTCTTATTACAACTTGTTTAGAGTCTATAGTGTTAGGATTTGAAGTCGCTATTCACATGACACTATTCATGGCCACTATTCATATGATGAGGTGGTAATTACTATTAAAAATGGTGAGTTGGTAGTGACTATGTTGATGAAGTGGTAGTGTGAGTTAGTGGTGATTATTCTTATGAGGTGGCATCTTATTGATGTTGTATGGTCCACATGAAATATTTAATTGATTAAAATATTAATAGAGGGAAATAGGGTGACATTTTAATGTGGGTGACCTTTGGAATCATGTGGGGAACAATAATATTAACCCATGTGCTTTTTGGGTGAATTTGTCTATGGGCCCTTTTGGTTGGAGTCAAAAAAATGATTGAGGCATATTTTTACTCATGTGAGTACACATGAGTTGTAGGGACATTGACCACTATGCTTGATTGGAGTCACATGTGAAGTAGGGATATCATGTTTGAGTCACATGGAGGTAGGATCCTCAAGTCAAAATTGGGATCATATTTTGACCAAGCACATGTGAGGGAGACAATGTTAATTATTAATGAATAGTGAGGCTACATGAAGGGTGGCACATTTTTCCTCTTCCTCTTATTTTTTATCTTTATTCTCTTTCTTCCTTAGTATTCTATATATGTATGATACTCCCTCTTTGTATTAAAATCTTGGTAGAAAGTGTAATAAAGTGTGTAATTTTAAAAGCTTAGATAAACTTGTATAAGCTTGTATGTTAGTGTTGTAACCAGATTGACGGTTTAAAGGCTTTGCATAGCCTTGTATGTTTCTTGTGTGAAAGAATTGTAAGAGGAAAGTGTGTTTTGAGGAAGTTTTGTGGAGAGATTTTTAGTTAGAAGTCAATAATAAGACTAAGCACTGCCATTTTCCCATGGTTTTTCCATTCACTTAAAAAGGTTTCCACATTATCTACTTGTGTAACGTGTTATCTTCTTTGTCATTGATTATACAACTTGTTTATTCCAAATCGTTATTACTTGCACATGTTATTTTGGATATTATTTCCTAAAATAAAATAATTTAAGTGGCTCATGATCTATGTGGATCATATTCTCATTGACCAAAACATAATGCTTCTAACTCGTACATGCTTGTATAATAGCAGAAATATCATGGTCATATGTTAGGTAGTTTCTTACCGGTGTGGTGAATGTTTCACTATGGTAGTCAACTAGGTGACCATGTTGGGTTAGGAATAATAAAATAATTAATTCAAAGTCATATTTCTCAAGCTCAAATGGATGTTGAATGTGTAATAAATCAAGTATTAGTGTAGAGTGGGGTCTAAATTTAAATTATTTGAATGTTTTCTACTATGTGTCTTCCACATGAACTTTTATTTAGAACCACATTTTATATCTTGGTTGAGAGGCCAAGTCACATGAGTAAAAATAAGTACAAATATACTATAGAAATTTTCAAATCCCAATAATATTTTAAGATCTATGATATTATTTGGGTGTGTCCATTCCTATATGACTTGAATATTATCCAGGTCCACATGCACTCCTTGTGCATCAACTATGTATCCCAAATATTGTATCTCCTACATAGAAAATGAGAATTTCTCCATGTTTACATATAGTTTGTGTTTCTACAAATTGTTAATCACTTTCTCTATATGGCACGAATGGTCATCCCATGTTTTTTCTAAAAATCAGGATGTATTTAATGTAGATTACAAAAAATGATGTAGTGAATGGATTAAGAATGCCATTCATCATTTTCATGAATTTATTTGGTGTATTAGTAAAACTAAATGTCATGACTAACTATTTATAAAAACATTATTTGGCCTTGAAGTATATTTTCCATACGTCTATGAGTTCAACAAGAATCTAATGATACCCAAACTTAAAGTTGATTTTTAGTGAAGTATTATGAACCATGGAGCTAGTTTAGTAAGTCCTCAATCCTTAGAGGAGGATAGTGTTATTTATTATGATCATGTTGATCATTATGTAATCAATTCACAATCTCCATGAATCATATTTCTTTTTCTCAAGAATAATTGGGTTATTGCAAGGTGATAAACAAGGTTGATATGTCCTTTATCCATAAGCTCATGGATATACCAAATATTTTCTTCATTATATAGAAATGATATGTTATAAATAGGAATTGGGTATAGGTCATCTAGGGATCAAATAAATAGTGTGATCCATTGCACAATGAGTAGGTACTTCTTTTGGTAGTTGGAATAAATCCTTATATTTTTCAAACTTGAGCTTCAACTTTGAGGCTTTTATTGTTATAACAAGACAAACTACGATTGGATCAGTAACACAAGGACTTTTTTATTTATATTTTACAATTAAAATCATTATTTTTTTACTATATGTGATTAAATTATTACACTACTTGGAATTAATGAGTGATATCTTATGGACTGCTTTTGGTATGTGTTATCTCTTATCACAAACATCTATGGACACATTTATAGGATTTGCCTCATGGATTGCATGTCAATGATAAGGATATGGTTAAACAATTAAAACATTGCATACCTATAATGGAGAGATGTCATAAAAGACTATATCTTAAAAAGTCTTGATGTTTTGTACATTAATTGGCACTACTGAGTGGCATGTTTATTCTAACTTCCATTGTCAACAATTAATTATATTGGCTGATATTTGATCCACATTTGAGAATGGAAAAAAATTATTCTTCCTTTGTTTCCATAGGGGTATTAAAGATATTTTTTGTGCCTACCATGGTGTTAGGCTCAAATTTCACGATCCATTTATCTTTCTCTAGTGATTTTGTGTTTACACCTATTAATTCAATCTATGAAAGTAAAGTCTTCCTATCACAACATTATTCAATAGAATGACTATTAGATTTTTGAACTAAACACCACTTACTAGTATTGGATTAATTATTTTGATCATTTGATTATTATTTCTTCTATGGAGGGTATTTGGAGTTATTCCTCGATTTGTAATTTTTCTTGGTAGATTTAGGCTACTACTTAGTATAAGACTTCAAATATTTTATCTTAGCCTTGGCCTTGGCCTTTACTAAAAACTTGCAATCAAATTTTTAGTTTTATTTGATTCAAGAGATATGTAATAAATCTATATTTTATTAGATATTAGTTCTCAAACCTAGCCTATATTTTAGAACAATATTTTTCTCTAAATATTTAATCCCAAGTTGGGACACCAAATCATGAAAAATATATGTGTATTGCCTCATACATTATTCCTTACCTTTTCGTAACTAAGAGAACTTGATGTACTATCATCATAGTTGCCAACATGATAATAGGTTTCTTTAAGTGTTTCTATGAACCCATTGCATTGTCTATAGATGTGTTTAAGTTAACTTAATATTCATGATTCTCATGTGAAGTGTAGTTGTTTTTCCACCATTTATTTACTACTAAATAAAATTTTAGAAAAGTGAGTAATATTTTATTAATTATAAAATTGATTAACCATGTAGTATGAACAAATAAGGTTAATCTAGTTATCTAGTTCATCTACATCTCTTTTGCCTTCAAACATAAATATGTATAGATTAAATTATACCTTATATGGAATTTTTCCAAATGGATGATGAGAATGAGACATGTTGGAATGGGTATTTTTGGCGTGTTGTTTTCATTGATGTCAAGTTTGTTGTCATTAATATCAAGGTACATCTAGTGGAGGTGCATGGTGAGTGATCATTGAGGTATGTGCATGATATGACAAGGTGAGATTATTGAGCATTGTCTTTTCTTTTGGTTGATGTCAATTTTTAGGTCAATTTGAGTATGTGATTGATGTGATAATGGAAGTTAAATATCATGGAAGGGTAATCCATTTAAAATAAGCATAGTGAAATGAATAAACAAAGGTGACTAAGCCTAGTTAATAGTATGTGATGAGACAAGATGAATTTAAAGACAAGAGAGAATTTGAAGGCAAGATAAAATGTGAAAGTATGAGATAATTTGAAGTTAACTAATGACTTATGGTTTCATTAATGAGGCATAATTCAAGGTGTCAAATGTGTTAAAGTGCATGGAAGAAAGATGTCAAGTCATATGATGCTTGGTCATGTGATTTTAGGTCTATATGAGGCTGTGGAAGATTGTTATCATCAAAAAGACATTGGTGCAGTGATATGAGTAAGTTTTAATGTCTTATATCTACTTATTTGATGTTTTTTGAGGTTATGACATAGAAGGAATAGGTCAAGGCATCAAGTGCTTAAGTAGCCTAAGCTTAGTCAAGGCATAAAGAGACCTTGTGAGAAGATATGAGCATGGTGGCTTGGTAAGATAAGTGTATATATTCATGAGTGGTTTTGTGAGGTTTATTGATAATGTATATTAGGCATTAGATCACTCATGAGAGTCTTAAGGTGAGCCTATAGGGGTAGGACATTCATATCAAATCTACACCCAAACCACTCCTAGACCCTATCCTACCTAATGAAGTATTGTGATATATTGTCAAGTCATGTTAAGGATGTATGATAGTTTTTAATCATGAAAGAGGTTGATTTAGTATGTAATTTAGGTGGATAGGTCATGGAAAGAGGCATGAAGGTCAATTTTTAGGCCTAATGTGGTTTGCAGGTCAAGGTCTAGAGAACAAAGAGAGAGAATGTGGCCTAATTAGGGGTCATGATCATATTTCAAGTTTTTTGAGATAATTTAACCATTTAAAAAGTTAATTCAATTTTTTTCAATCATATGCAAAAATTTTGAGGTTCTAGTTTGAAGGACAAGGCATGAAAAGTTCTTTGAATATCTCTCAAGTGCTTGGAATGAAGGTTTCTCAAATTGAGAAGGATGTTCTTGTGATAATTATCTCATAAAATTTTTTAATGAGAAGATAATAAATTAATGTTATATGGGTAAGGTTCCTATCTCAAAATTCTAAGCATTATTTTTTGGATTGAGGGTTTATGATTTATGAACAATTGTTTTGAGTGGAAATAGGTTTAAGCCCTCTTAGAACCCTAATAAGGACCCCATGTTGAAGATGTTGATAAAATTTTCCCATAATATATTTGTATGATCAATTAATCTATTAAATATTATATTATACTCTTATAAGTACCTCCAAATAGTATTGGTTAGAGAGAGGAGAGATAAAATGTTGAGTTACAGGCTTGTTTATGAAGTTGTTATAGAATTCAAAAGTTGCATTGGACATAATAAGAAAATTGATGGAGGAATAAGGTAGAGAATCATGTCTCATGTCTATTAAGGTTTTTATATATGTTTTATCCCTCAATTTTACTAAACTAGTCATCTAAGTTAGTTAGTGGCTAATAGGTCTAATGGTGCAAATAGTGAAAAACCCAAGTAGCAGTGAGAAGATGAATAAGAATATGTTCTCATGATATAATGATGAAAAAAGTGCATGGATATTTTTTTTATGAATTTAAATATATATCATGATTTTAATAATATTTATAGATCATGTGTGTGGTGAAAAATTTGTTCACAAGTTGACCTGTTTGGTTTAGATGAGACAATGAGATATAAGTTCATGAGATTGGTTTACAAGGCCAATATTTTCCATTTAACCAGATGATATTTATATCTAATAATGGTATAATAATATAATATTATAATATTCATTCATTATAATTCATTTAAAATGTTTATACAAGTGTTAGATATCTAAGTCACCATGACTATGTTTTGAGGAAAATTGGTAATTCTGAGTGAGTAGGTTGTAGAGGTGTTATTGAAGCCTTATCTTCTGAGTGGAAGTGTATCATGAAATTTTTGATGACCATAAGTTAATTTATAAAATATTTATATAATTTTTCATAATAATTTAATGTATTAAGTGAGTTTGAACTTCAGTATTGAAAGGCATATTTTTTGGTGTACACTGGCCTAATAAGATTGAGTACTAATGAGGGGTTTCAAGAAGTGATTTGTTATAAAATGTCTTATTAAGCCTAAAGGAAATTAGTGGGGGTATATTTGATTTTTATATTATATATTAATACCATTTTGGAGTTTAAAATTTTTCTAATGAAGGCAAAGTGTAACGTGTATCTAAGAAGGCCTAATAGGTCTTCATGAGACTTAAAAGAAAAGTGAGGCCTAATTGAGTCATGATAGATCAAAAGGGACTAAAATATCAGTTTATTAATGTCCACAAGATGTCATAAGACCTAACATATGTCTGAACTAATATTTTAAGTGTGTTTATCTAACTAAGTGGTATATGAACAAGGAATGGTATATATATATATGATAGTTTTAGGCCTATTTGAGTAAGAAGAATGTAATAAAATAAAATATCACATTGTTGAGAAGATTGAGGTCTTGAAAACCATGAGAGGAGTGTTTATAAATTTTCATTAATATTTTTAAATGTGTCTTCATATAAATATCAAGGTCATATGACCTTATTAGTCTTGAAGATACCTAATTGAATGAAGAAGCCTAGAAGGCAGAGTGAGAGGGATAAGAGTGTGAAGAGATAAAGACGTGGTCATCATCTATTGTTTTATAAACATATTATAATAAATTTTATTAAATTAATTATGTGTATAAGTTTTTGGTGATTTATTTATGGGGTTTGTACCTCCTTATAAGTGGGTGCTTGTTAAAGCCTAGTGAAGTGGGTGCTTAGCTAGTTGGGGTTGCTACTCCATGTGGAGTTGGTGATTCACTAAAATTGGTTTTTATATCATTGGAATGTATTACATTTTCATATATTATTATTTTTTATTCCATTTAATTTTTTCCCACATATATGATGTGTTCTTGTGTTTTATGCTTTGGATAATTGCTTATGTTTGCTAGATCTATAGGTTTGTTTGAATGGCTCATGATTGCTTAAATGTAAACTTAAAAAAAGATTTTTAAGATTCACTAACTCCCCCCTCTCAATAATTGTGATTCCAAAACTTGGTATCATATCAATTATTTTGAAGCAAGCCTAATAGCCCAAAGGAGATCCTAGAAGCAAGGATGGCTAGTAGTCAAGTTCAAGGAGGTTTCTCTACGGTAAGGCTCCTTTATTTAATCGGACTAATTATTTATTTTAGAGAATCATAATGAGGACATATATAATTTAAATGGGCCATGAAATATGGAATTCATATGTGGATTGATACGCTCCACCCCCTACACCACCAATTGATGCAATAGATAAGAAGGAAAGTGAGAACAATTCCAAGGTAGTGAATGCCATTTTATGTGGCTTATCAGAGGTAGAGTTTTTGAAGGTGATGCACTATGAGTTAGTTAAGGTTATATGGGAAAATTTTAATACTAGCTATGAAGGAGACACCAAGGTGAAGATGGCTAAATTATAGACTCATAGAAGGTAGTTTTAAAGTTTGAGTATGAAGGAAGATGAGAGCATTGCATCATACATGATAAGGGTTGATGAAGTTCTCAATGTCATCAGATGTCTTAGAGAAGAAGTGAAAGAGTCTATAGTTATACAAAAGTTATTTATATTCCTAACTTTTAAATATAATTCAAAGGTGTCAGTAGTAGAATAAATGCAATATCTAGACACATTTTAGATGGATGGGCTTCATGACATCTTGATTTCCTTTGAGATGAGAAAAAATGAAGGAAAACATTATAAGAAGGAAGCACCAATTAAATCTGATAAAAAATCAAAATCCAAAAAGGTCAAAGATGAGGTATGTTTAGATATTGATGATGATGAATTGATCTCCATGTTTGCTAGGAAATTAAAGATTGGATCTGGTAAGTACAAGGGTAAGTTACCTTTCAAATGTTTTAACTATGGTAAGATTGGTTACTTTACATCTAAGTGTCCTAATAAGGATATGAATGAGCATGATGAAAATCATGGTGATGATAAGAAGGTCTATAATCCTGACAAAATAAAAAACTATTTTAGGAAGTATGAAGGCAAGAAAGGGTCACTCAAGAACAAGAGAAGTTTCTATACCAAATAAGATAATATCTCATATGATATAAATAACAAGTAAATCTAATAATGATGATGATAGTAATGAACATGATAATAATTAGACCTTATTTATGGTTATAAAAATATAAAATGAGGGTTTCTCAAAAGGGAAAGGACTTATGGATGATGAAGAATCAAATGAAGAAGAGGCTGAAGTGAACCTTGAGGCAGAATTGGTGAGTTATCTAGAGGAGTTAAAGTTACAAAAAAGGAAGAATTAGAAAATAAGATCATTAGTTAAGTACTATGAAGATTAGATTGGTTTGTTTGAAGAAATATTGTGTAACACATCTAAAGAGCATGATGAGATAATCAATCAGGTTGAAACTCAAATGGAAATAGTCATTGTTATCTTAAAGTCTATAGAAGAAGAATGCACCAAGTATAAATCAAAAATAAAGTCCTTAAATTTAGAATTGGATAAAAAAATATAAATATGAAGACATATGAGAAGTTTTAAAAGAGCATTGAGGCCCTAGATGACATTTTGAGTAGTCATAAGTCTACCAATGATAAGGTAGCTCTTGGTTTCAAAGTAGATCAAAAGGAAAATAAAGAGAATGTTAATGTAAACAAGAAGGTCAACCTCAAGAACAATATGAATATTAATTTTATTAAATGTCCTAATGCCATAAGGTATGAAAATTCATTCAATGCTTGTTGTTTCTCATGTAGTCAGTTTGGTCATAAATCAATAGAGTGTAGAAGACCCCCTAATAATGAGTAATTATGGGACTATGGAAGGAGTTACAGTCCACATCAATCAAGATGTATGAGTGATTTTGTTTGTAATAATTGTCATAACATTGGTCATATTTCAATATTATATCATCTTGAATCACAAAGATAGAACAAGAATATTCAATCTCCTAGAGTTTAATAAATAAGACAAACCAAGGTGTGGAAGCCAAAGACAATCAAGTTTAGTATTGATCAGTCTACAAGCCACAGTGGATTGTTTTCTATGGTAGATCATATTCTAGATATTGAAGAGTATCAATAGTGTTCATTATCAATCCTAAAAATATCCTAAAGGATCATCAATCTTGTAAGAGCATGGCGATATTCATCAATCAATATCTAGGAATCTCCTAAGTTTATGTTATATTAATGTGTTATGGTTAGGGGTGAATAAATTAGGGATTCATGGAAATATTCATCAATAAATAGAAGCTTGGTATCTATCATGAAGACATGTTGAAGAATTTTGATAGATATGGAAGTGTTGTTGGTATATGAGAGGTAAGCAATAAGTTATTCCTTATTTCTAATAATTGGTAGTTGAGATTGATTTGTGTTGAGAATTAGTATTAATATCAAGATGTTTGAAAGATGATGAAAATCTTATGATATTCCTAATGACTTATGTGGTTATCTCAAGTTGTGAATACAAATTGGGAGTCCTTAATTCTTCAGTTGACATAAAGAATATGGTGGCCTAGTGTGTGATCAAAGGTTTGGGTCATATCAGTCAAGTCAAGACAAGGTGTGTGTTCTTGTGATTTGAGTTAATTTTAAAGATGTATGCATGGATTAATTGGGATTATGTTCCTATAATGATTCATATTTTATGTGTTAAGTTTTTTTTAATAAGTTCTAAGTATCAGATGATAGTTTTTGGAAGACCCTTTGTTATTAATGTCAAAGGGGGAGAAAGACCAGAATGGGGAGATGAGAATGATAATTTCATATTATCTTTTCCATAAATGATAAAGGGGTTTTTTTTTTTCATTTTGTTTTCATTTATGTCAAGTTTTATTTCATTTATGTTAAGGTGCATCTAGTGAAGGTGCATGGTGAGTGGTCATTGAGGTATGTACATGATATGACAAGGTGAGATTGTTGAGTAATGTATTTTCTATTACTTGATGTTAAGGTTTAGATAAAATTTATTATGTGAGTGATGTGAGCATAGAAGGTATAGATCACGAAAGGTTAATCCATGTAAAGGAAGCATATTGAAATGAATGAACAAAGGTGACTAAGCCTAGTTGATACTATGTGATGAGACAAGATGAATTTGAATACAAGAGAGAATTTGAAGGTAAGAGATAATTTGAATGAAAATAATATCTTATGTTTTCATGAAGGAGGAATATATAAAGGTGTCAAATGTGTTCAAGTACATGGAAGAAATAATTCAAGTCATATGATGATTGGTCATGTGGTTTTAGGGTTGTATGAGGCTATGGAAGATTATTGTCATCAAAAAATGATTGGTGTAGTGATATGATTAAGGTGTAATTTATTATATATTATTTTTTTATGTTTTTTTTAGGTCATTACATATAAGGAATAGGTCAAGGCATCAAGTGCTTAAGTATCCTAAGCCTACGCATGACATGAAGAGACCTTGTGAGAAGGTGTGAGCATAGTGGCTTGGTAAGATGAGTGCACATAGGAATGATTTGTTTTATGAGGTTTCTTTATAATTTATTTGATTCATTTGATCACTTATGATAATCTTAGGGTGAGCCTACAAGTGTAGGACCTTTAGATCAAGTCTGCACCTAAACCACTCCTAGACCCTACATGGCCTAATGAGGTATCATGATATGTTATCAAGGCATGTGAAGGATGTATGGAATTTTTTAATCATGATATATTTTTATTTAGTATGTAATTGAGGTGGATAGTTCATGAAAAGAATAATGAAGGTCATTTTTTAGGTCTAATGTGGTTTGCAGGTCAAGGTCTAGAGAGTAAAGAGAGAATCTAGCCTAATGAGGGGTCATGATCATATTTAAAGGTGTTTGAGCTCATTTGATAATTTAAAACGGTAATTAAATTTATTTTAATCAATTTCATAAATTTTTAGGTTCTATTTTGAAGTATAAGGCATGAAAAGTTCTTTAAAGGTCTCTCGAGTGCTCAGAATGAAGGGTTCTCAACCTGAAAAGGATTTTCTTGTGTCATTGGCTTGTCAAAAATTTTAATTGGAACATAATAATTTCATGGTATATGGTTAAGGGTCCTATCTCAAAATTATATGTATTATTTTTTGGATTGATGAGTTATGCTTTATGAACGATCGTTAAGAGTGAAAATAGGTTTAAACCCTCTTAGAACCCTAATAAGGACCTGATGTTGAATATCTTGATAAAAAGTTACCATAATGTATTGGTATTACAAATTAATATATTGGATATTGTAGTGTAATCTTCCAAGTACCTCCAAGTGGTATTGGTTAGAGAGAGGATATATAAAATGTTGAGTTACAAGCTTGCTTCTAAAGAAGTTATTATAAAAGTCAAAATTTGTATTAAACATATTAAGCAAATGGATGGAGGAAGAATTTAGAGACTCATGTATCATTCCATGAATTTTTATAGATAGGTTATATTCCTAAATTTTTCTAAACTAGTCATCCAATTTAGGTAGTCATTAACAGACCTAATGGTACAAACAGTTAAAAACCCAAGCAATAATGAGAAGATGAATAATAATGTGTTTTCATGATATAATGATGAAACCAAGTGCATGGATATATTTTTAATTAATTTTTATATATTATCTTTCTTTCAATAAACTTTGGAGATCATGGTTGTGGTGAAAATTTGTTCACAAGTTGACCTATCTGGTTCAAATGAGATAGTGAGATATAAGGTCATGAGATTGGTTTGCAAGACAAATATTTAACATTTGAAAATATGATATTTATTTATTAAAATGGTATAATAATATCATATAATAATATAAATGCATCATAATTCATTTAAAATGTCTATACAGTGTTAGATATCTAAGTCATCATGATTGTGTTTTGAGGAAAACTGGCAGTTTTGAGTAAGTTGCAGAGGTGTTCTTGAAGCCTTATCTTTTGATGTAAGTGTCTAATGAAATTTTTGATACCCTAAGGTAATTTATAATATTTTTATATATTTTATGATAATAATTTATTTTCTTAATTGATTTTGAGCTTTATTATTGAAAGGTAGATTTTTGGTGTACATATGCCTCATAGGACTGAGTACTAATGAGGGGTTTCACGTAGTGATTTGTTGTAAAATTTCTTATTGAGCCTAGAGGAAATTATTTGGGATATATTTTATTTATATATTATAATTTACTACCATGTGTGGAGTTTTAAAGTGTTCTAAGGAAGGTAAAGTGTAACGTGTGTTTAACAAGGCCTAATAGGTCTTCATGAGACCTAAAAGAAAAGTGAAGCCTAATTGAGTCATGACATGCCAAAAAGGACTCAAAGATAAATTGATTCATGTCCAAAAGATATCATAAGACCTATTATATTTCTAACCTAAGAGGTTAAGGGTGTTTCGTTGACTAAGTGGTATATGAATAAGGAATGGCATATATACAAGGCAGTTTTAGGCATATTTGAGTAAAAAGAGTGTAAGCAAATAAAATAGCTTATTGTTGAGCATAAAGAGGTCTTGAATAAAATCATAGAAGTGTAGATAATTTTTAATTAATATCTGATAGTGTGTTTTCATATGAATATCAAGTTCGTATGACCTAATCAGTCTTGAAAAGACCTAATTGAGCAAAGAAGCCTAGAAGGTAGTTTGAGAGGGATAAGAGTGTGAAGAGATGAAAAGGTAGTCATCATATATTGGTTGAGAAACATTTTATTATAAATATTATCATATAAATCATGTGGATTAGTTGGTGCTGAGTCATCTAGGGAGTTGGTTCCTCCTTACAAGTGGGTGTTTTTTAAAGCCTAGTCAAGTTGGTGCTCCATGTGGAGTTGATGATTCACTAAATTTGGTTTTTATATTATAGTAATTTAGTCCATTTGAAAATATCAGTGGATTTTTTTCTCTTTAAGGTTTTCCCACATATATGATGTATTCGTGTGTTTCATTCTTATGTGGATAGTTATTTATGCTTGCTAAATCTATATGTTTATTTAAATGGTTCAAGATTGCTTAAGTGTAAATTGAAATAATGGTTTTGAAGATTGATTCACCCCCAATTTGAGTCATTATTCTTATAATAGGTTACTACTTTATAATTATTAAGAAGTGATCAATGATACTTGATCATTCACATGCACAACATTCTTATAATTATTCCCTTTATCTTTACAATGCATCTTCTACCATATTCTAGAACATTTTTAAGTTGGTAGGATTGAAGTATTATCTCACATTGGAGGATGTGAAGGAAGGTATGATGAAAGGTCACAAGTCTTGAGCCCTAACTTCTTGTATTCAAACCTCATATAAGTGGGCATACAAATAATGACCAAGTTTAGATACACTATGATATCACTCAAAAATTATATAAGTGTGTATGATCTAATACCATTATCCAATACCCAAAAGAGACTTAGTGGAAAACCTATTTAAATAGATTTAATATAGTTATGAGTGGAATCAAATTTAAGAATGATATATAAGATGAAAGTGTAATGCATTAAAATAATATGGAAAATAATAAAGAGATGACAACTAATATATAATTGTACTAGAAAAGTTATATTATGTTATGTTTTGTACAAAATTTGAGAGATCAGATCCCTAATGTCTATACACTTCCTAGAATCATTATTCTATGTCTATAGCCTACAATAATATAAGTTTATATTATTATACAACTAAAGAAGATGAATAATTGATTAAGCCATTACAACAATTGGTTATAACCACTTCATAACCAAAGAGTGTAGTGATGTCACTAATTATCATTATTGATGATCTCTGAGATATATTAATGACACTATAGGAGTTATACAGTAATGGAGGAGTGGAATTGGATGAAATAATTTGGTATGTGTGGGTAACTTACCCTGAGTTTTGTTGATGTTAGCATAGGGTTGGATGTATAACAATGTTAATTTTCAATATGATCTAGTGCCTTAGATCCTCATGGATTAGTTATATCGACTATATTCAACTATGTAAAACCTAAAAATTTAGATTCAAACTCTATTTAATGCATCTTCTTCCTTACTAAATTTATATTGAAATGGTTTTATCTAAATATTTAAAAATATGTTATCAATAAACCTCATGATGGTGATGTCAAATTTTATTAAATCATTTGGTCCATAATAACATAATTGATTCACATAAAAATATCATGTTTTGTCGTGATGAAATGGGCACGTTGGGTGTGCACCCAGAATTTGAAAGCACTGGGAGACCGGCAGAAGGCGCTCTTTCAAGATTGGAAACTGCTAGTTTGCAGGGATGTGGAAAACTAGTTGTGGAGAACCAGGCAGGAGGTATAGACCCTGTAGGAATTATAGGAGGTGTTGAGAAGAATGTTGGGTCATTCTTGGCTGATGTAAATAATGGAAAGAGTAGATCTGATCCTTTTTGTGGAATTTGTGTCTCCCAACTAGTTTCTCCACCTACTGTTTTGGGGCAGGAACTTGAAAAGGAGAAAGATAATGTTGATTTTAACATGGAAAAATCCTCGGAAGTGCTGAAGGTAGGGTATTCAGAACAAAGGAAGTGGTCATCTCTGCTTGGCAAGAAACCCAATGGAAAATCCCTTTTCTCGCTAGTGACTGCTAAGTCTTGTTGGGATAAAGGTGAGTTTCAAGTTTTTATTCTAGCTCCTTTAATAGATTTTTCTGTGTCTTCCATGGATTTCACCCTAGTGGGTAAATTTTTAGGAGCAAGACCAGATCTAGAATCTCTTACAAAAATGGTTAAAAGGAAATGGGTTATTCAAAGAGAGGTAGAAATGACATCAATGATGAATGGTTTCTTCTCATTTATCTTCAACTGTAAGGAAGACATGAATATGGTTCTGTGTGGAGGACCGTGGTCTTTTGGAAAATGTTCTCTCACTATTAAAAAGTGGGAGCCTAACATGGATCTTTTTGATTCTTTTTTCTCAACCACTCCCATTTGGGTTAGACTTCCTGGCCTCCCTTTAGAGTTTTGGCATGAGGACATTTTTAAAGGTATTTCCAGTTCTTTTGGTGAACTTGTGGCATTGGATAATGCTACGGCTTATAGATCCAAACTTTAAAGTGCCAAACTTTATGTTAAAGTGGCAGATCTGAATCATCTCCCAGAAAAAGTGGATCTAATATCCAAGCTGGGTAAAAAAACTCAAGGGATTTTCTTTGAAGATCTACCTAACTCTTGCTATGCTTGTAAGAAACAGGGGCATTTTGTTAAAAACTGTCTATCCAAAAGTAAAAATCATCTAAGTAGTGCTTTGGATGGGAGAAAAATATAGCAAAAGAAAGAATGGAAACCCAAAGAAGATCATCAATGAGAATAAAATAATAATGAAGATTCTAAAGCTTTACATGCTAAGGTGGATAAAGAGCCTTCTTTTGAAGATCCTAAAGTTCCACAAACTGAGGCGGATAAAGACTTTTCTTTTGAGAAATAAAATTCTGAGAAAGAAGGAAATGGGCTGCAATTAGATACCAAAATACTTATACAAAGAATAGATGATTTGATGGATCTATCAAAACAAATTGTTTGCTATCAAAGGATAGAAGATCGAATGAGAGATGTTGATGACAAAATTGTGCTAGAAGAAGGTGAAGTCTTGGCTGAAGCTGGAAAAAAATTAGAGGAGGGAGATTTTCTTCTTTCTCAATCCAGGGAGATTCAAGTTGAAAATGATATCCCTTTGGATGAGCTTCCTATGAATTATAATGGAGAAAACTTAAAGCACATTCTAAACCAAAGGAAAAGGGTTGAAACAAATACCAATACTAAGGGGGTAGAAACTAGAAGCAGTAAAAAAGGCCAGCAAATAAAGGTGAAACATCTTGTTTCTACTCTAGATAAATATGGAAAAAGAGATGAACAACATTTTAAGGTGAAACTGGATGTTGGTTCTCCTGACAAATATGGAAAAAGATCCACTAGGAAAACTAGAGAGCTAGAAAGTATGCAGAATATTGTTGATGGCAGGTAGGCAACTATTCTGGATTTTACCCCTAAAAAATAGATATTTTATCGTAACTTGGATTTTTAGGGGGCTGAATATAAACTAGATTTTGAGGTTGTCCTAGTACAACCTGGTCTTGTTGCTACTATTTAGTAGGTTTTAGGATTGCTTTTCCTAGTGGATGGTATTGCTCTATCTATTTTGATTCTGTTAAAGGGTTTTGGGGCCCCTTCAAAACCTATTTTTACCTTAATCTAAAACATAATTGATTCACATTAACATGATATCAAATAACATAAAAATAAATAGCAATAGGAATCTCCTATAAATAAAGAGTCCCATTTTATCTCCTAATCTTATGATAGTGAGTTAAACAACTAACTCACATATAAACTAACAATATTCCACATTAGAATATCCAACATTCCCCACCTTAGTGTGAATACAAGTCAAGGATCCATACTAAATAATGATAGCATGTAGTCATGAAACTTACACACAACCATGAAAGACACATAAATTATGGTAAATACATCTAATATGAAGATGGCCCCATAAACCTATTCATGTGAATATATGTTTCATGAATTGGGACCCATAAACCAACTCATGCAATCACATTAACTGAACTAATCATAATTCTTGTCAAGTGTTTGTTTTTGATAGCAAGATGATCCTTCACTCTATCATCCTAGTATAGAGACATTTTTTTATTTTCACATGCCACACATGTGAACATAAATGTTTTTTTGTTCTTATTCAAGTACACACACACTATTATATATATTGTTCATCACTAAGATGAGAATATTCTTCACCACTAGTGTAGGGAACATATTCTTCCTAATCAGTATCTTATATGTGTGTTTTTGATCTATTTTACCATCTAAGAGATATTATTCTCTTTTAGTAAAATAAATAATAATGTGTCCTACCTACTTACAATGATGACAAAGAGGCTTTCTTATGAATATTATTTTTTATCATTCGCTCCTTGGAAGGATTAATTAACCTTATTTTTTGTCATTATTTTAGTTTCCTCTTCTATATTTTCAGCTCTAATTCTCTTTTTCTTTAGATAAGAGATTAGATATCATATATTATATAAATTCAGATAGCATCTAACCAAGAGTAAACAAAACATTGTTATATTTGGAAGACATGGTATTTAACAGTATCTCTTTTGCATCCTCATCCTCGATTGGAGTTTTGAATTCTACTAGTTGTCTAATGAGAGATATTAGATCATTAATGTGATTATACATTGTAGCTCCATCAATCATTTTAAATTTGAATAATTACAACTTTAGATAAAATCTTGCATTAGCTGCTTCAACACCAAATAGTTTATTCAGATTATCTCATATTTTTGTGGATGGTTTTTCCAAGTCTACAGAATTTAACTCAAAACCTAAGAGAAAAATAACAATAATTTATTTGGATTTATCATGTATGTATTACCTTTCAAATAATTTATTTTGTTTTATATGTAATTTTTCTTTCCCACTAACTATTCTCCATAAGTTTTTATTCATTGTGACATCTAAAGGTTTACTTTCCAAGTATGAAACTTGAAACTAAAATACTTTTATAATAGAATATCCATTCTTGAAAATGAACAAAATGATGACTCAATACATTGGTTTCAATTGATAATGCCTCTGTATAATATTATTTTTTATTTTAATAACCTTAATAAAATATTGACTCTAGACACTTTATTGACACACATTTTACTACACAACATCAAAATTTTATTAGTACCATATAATAACTATAATTTATTTAAAAAAATAATAACACAAGAGTTTCTTAATAATAAAATATTGAAAAAAATAATATTATTACAACATATCACCTAGGGGAAAGGTCTCATAAGTAGAGCATGTTCCAATTCTAGAATGGTCTTATTGTTAAGGTGTGTTCCAATAATGAAACATATTGGTATGGATACATAT
This sequence comes from Torreya grandis, assembly GCA_037957365.1. NCBI lineage: Eukaryota > Viridiplantae > Streptophyta > Pinopsida > Cupressales > Taxaceae > Torreya > Torreya grandis. Next base: position 6,294,436 of record JARHVA010000240.1, on the reverse strand, counting down.
GTATTTCACTATAAGTTAAGCATGTAGTATCTATACTTATCCAACATTTATTTAATAATAATTTAAAGTAAACAATCACATCATTACATGTAAGACTCAACTATTGGTACTCTAATGCTTAGGTATTGGTATTTTGAAGGTTAAGTCTTGGTCATAGATTTAAAAAATGAATTTTATGACTTATCATGATTAAATCATTTATATCATAAAATTTATAATGAGTTAGACCTGCAAACCTTAGTTACAAGTAGTTAAGATGACATACTAAAATAGATAATTTTTTTAGGTATAATGTGATACCATGACAAATATACATCACTCCAAAATTAAGGTGCATAGCTTCTGGTATCTTTCCTCTAATATCAAAATACAAAAACAAACTCTAAAATAAAAAAAATCAACTTTTTAAAATTGAAAAACTAGACATTACAATAGTTTTAGATGAGGATCTTCAATGTAGACAATGCCTTTGATAAATACAATGACGCTATAGGAATTCAATATGAATGAGTCTAAGTCAAATTCAGATCCTGATGCAGTACAAGGCTAAGTTAGATGGGATATGAGATCTAAGGGGATGTAATGCTTGTAAATAATGCAAACTATTATGCAACTGGAATGCTGATCCATTGTGAAAGTTGATATAAATAAAGAATCCAATTTGTAATATAAATCCAATGTAAAAACATGGTGCCTACCAAGTTTGAAACACAATATTGGATTGATATCAGACTATCTTTTATGATAATATAAGATGTGATGTAGATGATAAATATTTTATGCCACTTTTAATGTTGTGGATTTTATTCTTGAATGTATATATTTTTTGTATAAGTAAACATTAGAATGGGATGTTCCATGTTTTTTGTGTTAAAATTTCCACTTTACACCCTTGACATACTTGGACTTTTGGCATTGGTGGATACATAGGGAACATTAAAGATATAAGCTTTTTTTAATAAATGTATTTATTTATAAAAATTAAGGTAATATGGTAAAAGTAGTTAAGCTATGTCATCACTGGTCAAAACATCAATTTGGGGTATGACTTCTATTAAGGAATCCCAAAAGAGTATTGTATACACATAATTTTGATACAAGGTTTGTTATTTTAATAATTTTGGTATTCTTTTTTACATATAGATCATTTTTTCAAATAAATGGTGTATTGGCATTTATTTTTTGGTTTCATCTCTCTCCTCTTTCTCTGTACTATCCTATGGTATTATCTTTTTTTTATGTGTATATAGTTTTTTTATTGAAAGCATATTTATATATTTTACCTCTATATTCTATTATTTCTTGTTTTGAGATAAATTTAATAGTTTCACTGAGGCTGCCTAGGTGGATTTGGTAGCTTACCAAATCTATTCATATTTCTAAGGGCCATTTTATTCTTTCTCACATCCTTTTGATATTTGGATTGATGTGTTTTAGTTATTTTTTCTGTTCATGTTATCTCCAAATCTTTCACCCTGTAAGAGAGTCTTCAATCCTCTTCCAAATTTGAGTAACGTTGGGACATTTCTAGGTATGTGGGTATACCTATGTAGGAAATGAACCTCTACATTTAAAAGGGATAGCTCCTTGAATATGTCTCTACAAAACCACTTATGTCTAAACCACTTTCTTGAAGGGAAAAGAGTTAGAAATTGTAAAGAAAGAAAACCTACTCTAAGAATGGTGATACACCAAGATTATTTTCCACATTAATATCATATTTTAGTGCACAATAAAATAAAACACATAGACCATTCCCAAGCTCTAAGGATTCTAACACAAGTATTTCAACACAGAGGTGAGATGTGTAAAATGACACAAGGCAAATGAACTGAAAGGAAAACTTTGCACATTTCAAAATAGTAATACACATGCAAAAATTTAATACACTTAGACACACTCTATATGACCAGTTATATTCAAAACTCTTGCTTAATCATGAAGTACAAAGGATAAAAGGATGAAAACCATAACTTGTTATCACTATACATCTCTCACACACTCAAACAATTTCTCAAAACTTAAAATAAAATAGACTAGTACTTAATACTTAAAGGCAAAATGTGATATCATTCTAGCAAGGCTTCACCATACACTATGTGGGTGTCTTTTCACTAGCCAAAGTTCCATATATAGAAGAGAGGAAGTGAGAAGAGGAGGTCATTGGTGCTAGAAAGAGGAATCATTTTTTTAGGAGTCTCTATTTATAGCCAGAACCATCTTTGTAAAGGATGCACATTCAAGCCATCTAATTAATCCATGTCATTTCAAGTGGTTCTACAACAAGGTTACTCTCCCAAAGATGCTTCTCTAATAGTTGTGATAATAAAAATAATATATTCTTGGGTTGAGTCATGACATAAAGCATTTATCCACCTATTGTAGATTTGTCATTTTCATTCCATTTGCCTTGTCTTCTTCCTTTGATTGGTCATTAAAAAATGACATGGATCTTGGTTGATCAATGGTGATATGGGCCCTCTCACTGCTTTGATAGATAAAGTATGTGAGCCTTTGGATCTACTTGAGAATCCTTGAGCATTTGATTGAGGACCATTGAGATGCTTGGGGATCCACTATTTTGAATACCAATGGCTATTAACTGAGGTGGAAGTTTGATTTTTGTACACCCATCTTTCTATGAAATCCCTTTTATTCTCTTTGAACCCATCTTTCTCTGGACTTTCCACAAGTGTCTATATCCTTTGGACTCTTCTCAAAGGATATTATTGTTAAGAATGCTCCTTCGAGACCTTGGTTTATGGCATTTTACTTGAAATGGGTCCCTTCAGAGTTTTTGAAAAGGCCCTTCAAACTTTTCCCAAGTGTCCCTTCAGACTTTTGGAAATGGACCAATTGCACTTTTCTAAAGGACACTTTTGAAGACAAAAGACCCATCAGACTTTTGTGTAGGGCACTTTGTTGGAGAAAAGATCCTCTCAAAAATTGAAGTGCCCTTTAGAAGAATGGAATTTCCCTTTCAAACTTTTTGCAAGTGACCACTTTCTTGAAAGAGAGACCCTTAATAAGAATGAAAGTGGACCTTTCTTTGAGGAAAAGGTCCTTCAAGACTTTTTTTGATGAACACTTTGAAGAAAAGAAACCCTTCAAAAATTTGTAATGTACCCTTTGAAAAGATTATTTCAAACAAAAAGTTTGAAACAATTAGTTTAGAAAAGTTGTAAAAGACATTCCTTTAGACAAGTGGCAAAGATAAATTCTTTCAAACTTTTTATTTGAAATAAAAAGTCTGAAAGAATTCATTTCAAAATTTACAAAGGATAATTCTTTCAAACTTTTTGTCTAAAACAAAAAGTCTGAAAGAAAGAACAAACCCTTCGAAAACTCAAAATGAACCCTTCAAAAACTTGAAATTGCCCTTTGAAAAAATGGAATTGCCCTTTAAAAAAGTGGAATTTCCCTTCAAAGAAAATACAAAGGACACTTTCCCTCTAAATTTTTTAAAATGACCACTTCTCCAAGAAAAAGACCCTTTGGAAAGTTTTAAAGTACCCTTCAAAAAAGTGCAAAATGTCCCTTCAAAAAATTTGAAGCTATCCCTTCACAAGAGAAATGATCCTTTGGAATTATTTAAAGTGTCCCTTCACTTTAGAAATGATCCTTTGACATTCCTGAAATGTACCCTTCAAAAAACTTGTTTAGGACACTTTCCTTCAGACTTCTTTATTTTGGACAAAAAGTTCAAAACAATTCCTTTGAGACTTAGACAAAAAAGACCAAACAAAGGATTCCAAAGTAAATAACACTTGGTCTTTCTTTGTTGTGGAGATGAACCAATAGAATGTTGTACCTAGCCAAAACAAAATATGCAAAACTTAGGAGTGAATAATGGCTAACATTCTTGATGATTCCAATGGGAGGCATGCTTACTATGCCTAAGACCAGTTGCCTAAATCCTTCCATTGGGAATGGATTCATGCATATAAGCATTAAAAAAATGACTTGAACATACCTCAGCTTAAAAACACAAGCTAGATTGATTCACATACACAAGGTAGACACACACACCAAACAAAAGGAAGGAAACACATTTGTGTTACAAATCACTTAGGGAAAACAATAACAAACTAAAGAAAACACACACCTAAAATACTATTTACAAAATAGACTTGCAAGGACTAATAGTAGAACTTCAGATGTATCCCATTCATAGGGATAGGCAATTATTCTCCATTCATCTTGGTTAGATGGAAAGAGTTATTTTGCTTACACTACTAATGATGTAAGGGCCACTCCACAAAGAGTCAAACTTTGTATGTCTACCCAATTTCACTCTATCCTCATCCCATTTTAGGACCAAGTCACCCTTATTAAACACTCTTGCACTTGCTCTTTTATCAAAAGACTTCTTCATGAGTACTTGTTTCATGGTCTTATGTGCATTATCTCTTACTTCTTGCAACTGCATTAGTTATATTAATCTGACCTCCATTGGAGTATTTTCAAGTAGTTCTAGTTGTTGTGTAAGTTACAAAGTAGGGAGTTGTTGAGATATAGATAACCTAGCCTCTCTCCCATAAACAAGCACAAAGGGAGAATTACCAATTGACTTTTTAGGAGTAATCATATCAGCCCATGAAGTTATCTTCAACTTGTTGTGCCATGCTCTTTGATTATTCTCCAATGTCCTCTTGATGATCTTGATGAGGTTCTTATTAGTAGACTCAACCAATCCATTACTTTGAGGGTATTAATTAGATGAGGTGCTCAAGTAAACTCCATTCCTATTTTCCCAATCACAATTTTTAGCACTTATGAATTCAAGTGAATTATCAAAAATGATAACATGGGGAACTCCAAACATTGTTATAATTCTCTCATAGAACTCCAAGATTGCATTTTCATTTTCCACTTTCAAATAAATAGCCTCTACCCACCTTGTGAAGTAGTCAGTAGCAGTCAATATCAATTTATGCCTAGCACTTTATGGAGTGTTGATCATACTGACATCAATACCCCATTGCATCAAAGGATGGTCTACTTGGATAGGATTTAATGAAAGGGATACAAGATTCTATTTGTCTACAAAGAAGGCACATTAAGGGAACTTTTTAGCCTAGTGGTAATAGTCCTTCAAAAGACTAGTCCAATAGTAACCATCTATCATTATCTTTACAACAGTCATCTTAGGAGAGAAATGCCATCTATCTACACCATTGTGAAACTTTTATAGCAACATATCAAACTGATCATTGTTAACACACCTTAATATCACACCATTCACATCTTTTCTAAAGATAACACCATTTACAAGATAGTAAGGAATGGCCTATAATCTAAAATACCTCCTTTGAGACTTGTTCAAACCATTGGGGCACTCATCATTTTGATGAAAACTAATGATGTCTTGTGTCCAAATTTGAACTTGTATGTGATTAGTTGGTTGGGGTTGAACTTGGTTGATCAAGACTTCTTCCTTTGGCTCTTTTAAATTTGAAGCTAAATGATCACATAACGCTTTTGCTCTTACCAAGTTTGTAACCTTAATATCCACATCATACTCCATCACCTTTATAATCCACCCAGCTCTCTTTTCATTAAGATATTTGCTTAGGAGAAAATCCTTGGTGCTAGGATGAGAAACGATGACATGTATCTTGTTGTTTGAGACCATGTGTCTAAATTTCTTCAATCCTCTTATCACTGTTAGAGCTTTCTTCTTCACAAATGTGTACCTGACCTCATAATATTCCAATCCTTGGTTGAAGAATATGATTGGTTGTTCTACCTCTTCATAATTTTTTTGAATAAGCATAGGTGAGATTGTATCAAGGTTAGAAAATTTATAGAGTATTAAATATTTGGCAAAGTTTGGGTTCAAGAGAGTAGGATATTCTACAATTTCTTGGTTGATTGCCTCAAAATTACTCTTACCTTCCTTTGTCCAAACAAAATCTTGGTTTTTCATGAGCATGGTTATGATAGGATTTACCACAGTTGTAAAGCCTAAAATAAACCTTCTTACAAAGTTTAATTTCTCTAAGAAGCTTTGTAGTCTTTTATTGTGTTGAGGCAAAGACAATCCTAGAATAGCCTCAATCCTCCTGGGGTCAATACACAAGGCTTCTTTTGAGATAATATGACCCAATAACTTACCTTCATGGACAATAAAGATGCACTTTTTTGGATTAAGGGTATTATTTACTCCCTATACTTCTCAAATACCTACCTTATATATTCCATATGATCAACATCTTTTGAAAAAATATTTATATCATCAAGGTACACAAGTAAAAACTTATTGATCAAACCCTTAAAATACATGTCCATTTCCCTTTGAAATATAGCTCCAAAATTGGATAACCACAGGGAATCTTATTATAGGAAAAGGTTCCCCATTTTTTAGTGAAGGTTTTCTTGAATTGATCCACTTATTTCACTAGTATTTGATTATAACTTGAATATCCATCAAGAAGTAAGGAGCGTTGAGAACCTAAAACAACTTGCAAAATTTGTTCCATGGAAGGTAGTGGATAATGATCCTCGAAAGACACTTTGTTAAGATCTCAAAAATCCATACAAAGTCTGATCTCTCCATTCTTATTTCAAATAGGTACAAGATTATCAACCCAAGTTGAATGTTTGATAGAAAATATAATCCTAGACTCAGTTAGCTTGGTCAATTCTTTCTTCATGAGTTCCTCTGTCTTAGGATTTATAGGCCTTTATTTTTACTTGACTAATATAGCTCTAGGTTCTAACTCAATGGTGTGATGAGCTAAACTTGGATCAAACCCTTTTAAATATTTATATTCCCAAGAAAAGATGTCATAGAACTATTTTCATAATTTAATAAAGGCCTGCCTCTCAGACAAAGAACATACCTTACCAATTTTCAAGAGACTGTCCTTGTAAGTCATGACTCTCTCATAGTTATATTATTTTGTGTACATGCTCACCCTTTCCTTCTTATTTTTATTATATTCATTGAAAAGACTCTCCAAGGTAAACAGCCCCTTAGGTATATTGTTTTTTTTAGCTATATAACTTGTTCTTCATATTGATCATGCAGTCTCTTTTGATTCCTTGAGGAGAATCCTACCTCATTTTTCAAGAAGTGTACAATGTGTTCATCAATTTCAAACACTTTCCATGACACTTCATTTTCCATAATATAAGGCCTCATAATGATCTTGATATGAGACTAATCATTCTCATTCCCTACATCAAAAGTTCTGTCAATTGTGTTCTTATAGCATCCAATCTATTAGCATATTTATTGGAATCCATTGGTATGGGTTGTATGTTGATGGAATTGAAGTCTTCAAGTAGGTATTATACCCTATGATTTTAGGATTTAGCAAAATATTCTTGGTTTTAGCTTAACTTCTCACTTGATGGATGACCAAATCACTATCTCCATAAAATTTTAGATTCTTGATCTCTCTCTTCTTTGCCCATTAGAGGCGATGAACTAGGCCTTCATATTCTACCACATTGTAGGTGTAGCTAAAGTGGAATATATATGAGGATTAGTATTGATTCTTTGATGGATAAACTAACATCATGCCAGCTCCTGCACCTACTTTGCTTCTTAATCCATCAAAAAACATTTCCCATATCCCGTCAAGTTCATGGTCTTCATTAGTGACTAAAGGAGTGAAAACACCTTTTTCATGCATACAATAAACTCCTAAATCAATCTGTTCTATGAAAGTATATAGATAAATTCCATGCATTTTATTTCTTTACTTATCAAGTAAAAGATTAGGAATGCCTTCTAGGGGGGAGTATGCTTCACCATCCATGACACCTTCCTCTTCCTTACTAATTAGAAATTTCTGACTTGAATTTATCTCCTTGTATGGCTCAATATGAAACCTTGATGAGGGATGAGTCCTTATAGTCACCTTGGTTACATATCTTGTTTTAAAATATAGAAAATACTAGTCATTATAAAGGTACCCTCCTATCTTATCTATGAAGTCTCTTGACAAGCAGATAACAAATGAGTTGGAAGGCCTACCACCACAATGTCTTGTCAAATTGGGAAACTTGGGAAATAATGTAGTAAAACATTCATACCTCTAACCAGTCCCACTATCTTGGTTGGAGTCCCATAAAGTTACAACCCAACTTTACTATGTGTTTCATACTTCAATCCTAATTTATCAGCCACCACCTTAGGCATGACAATGGTACTAGCCCCAAAATCTACAATACAATTATGAACCAACTTGTCTCTCATAATGAGTGTGAGGTATAAAGGTGGAGAATTTTCAGATTTAGTGGAGGGCTCTAAGACATGACTTGGAGAATTGGTAAGGGCCACCCTATTGTTTTTTGATGTTTGAGGGGCTACATGAATGTTTTCTAGTTGTTCTTGTAACAATTCCTTTTGACCAAGCATATGCAAGACTTCCCAAAGAAATATGTTTGTCTTGGCATTATTCAAAGAATCAATAATGTTTAGATGGGAAGTATTAACTTTTTATTGCATTATTTAAGGTAGTGGGGGAGTCTAAACTTTTTATGTTGTAGGTTTGACAATCCTACTTGCATTCTAATTTTTTTAAGGATCATGATTTGTAGCAGGAACTACATTAGGATTCACACCTTATGGCCTTAGAGAGGAATCACTTGGATTTACATGTAATCCTATAGCATCTCCCAAATATCTCTTCTTGTCTCTTGTGTTGGCTACAATCGATGTGCTTTGATTCAACATGTAGTCATCCTTTGCTTGAAATTTCATCATACCTACACTTTGGCTACTACCTTCTCCATGGATATTCCTTTGACTATGATTAACTTCTTCTGATGTCATGTAAGGGGTAGTTTCTTCTTTTTCCACCAAAGCTTGGTTGTCTTATCTACTATCATGCACATATTAACCTTGAGGTTGTCCCCATTAGTCCAAATTATTCTCTCATTGGACTATACTAGCATGTAATATAACAATAGCATTTGTGGAAGGAGTGAGACTAGGATTATAGGCATTTGGATGTCTATTGAAACCTTGTTGACCATGTCCTCTTCCTTGGTAGTTGTATTGGGGTAGAGCTTTATAGCCTTGTTGGGGATAGTATTGATGGTTAGGTGGAGTACTTGTCTAGAATTGAGATTGCTCGAGCTGAGCTCATATTGACTAGATTTCTTTATCTTTGTCCACAACATTATCCACCTTATTAGGAAAGGCTCTCAACTTGACATTGGTGTTAAGAATTTTTTATACACTTGGAACTTCAACCAAACTATGAGATATTAAAGGCATGGAAACTCTTGGGGGTAGCTTTATAGCCTATATTAAGCTATTCTTAGCTTCAATAGCTATCTCGTATGTGTCTAGCAGAGTGAATCCTCACATTAAATATAACATCACTACCACATCAGTACCAATACCCTTGAGATAAGTGGGGAACACAAAGCTAGGAGGAGGTCTCATGATAGGCAGTAACCTATGCTAAGTCCTTTGAAACCTTTCACTAAAATCTCCCATGGATTCATTAGGACCTCTCTTTATCATGTTTAGTTGATGGATCAATGAAGTGTGGTCACTCTTATTCTTAAATCTAGTCACCAGTAATTCCCCAAAGCCATCCTAACTTGTAATGCAACCACCTTCCAAAGTCTTATACCAATCAAGTGCTTTGCCTTTTAGAGACATAACAATCAATATAATGTCTATGTTGGCTCAAGTGACATTATAAAAGTTACAAAAATTCAAAATGTCCCTAATATGCTCAGATGGGGTAAAAGGACCCTCTCCATTGAAACCAAGGAGACTCTTGGTAGCATTGGGAGGAATAGGGTCATATGCAGGAATATCAATGGGATTTTGGGTGTTGAAGGCTGAGAAAGGTTGATGCCTCTCCATTTATCTTTTTTCTTCTTGATCTCTTATTTCTCTAACTTCCTCAACTTCTTCTTCTTCTCCAAAACCTAATTACCATGGATCTCTAATCATTGGGAATGCTTCAAGGCATTGTTCTTCAAGAAGAGCTTCATTTAGAGGGGCTTGATCAAAAGTCCTAGATGACCTACTAAGGACCATGAAGAATAATGTGGGAAACTTGATCTACAACCAGAGAATATCACCTTTTGAAATCACCAAATACTATATTAAGTATATTTCCACAACCCTAAGCTTATTAAGACCAACATTTATCTTGACATGTAAATATTGGTCCCATCAGGTGTGCTAGAACTGTTGTCTCCAAATCTTGCACCCTAGAGGAGAGTGTTCAATCCTCTTCCAAATTTGGGAAACATTGGGACATTTCCAAGTATGTGGGTATACCTATGTAGGAAATGAACCTCTAGATTTAAAAGGGATAGCTCCTTGAATGTGTCTCTACAAAACCACTTATGTATAAACCAATTTTATTGAAGGGAAAAGAGTTATAAATTGTAGAAAAGGAAAACCTACTCTAAAAATGGTGATACACCAAGATTATATTCCACATGAATATCATATTTTAGTGCATAATATAGAAAAACACACATACCATTCCCAAGCTCTAAGGATTTTAACATAAGTATTTCAACATAGAGGTGAGATGTGTAAAATGACATAAGGAAAATGAACTGAAAGGAAAACTTTGCACATTTTAAAATAGTAATACACATGTAGAAATTTAATACACTTAGACATAATCTATATGACTAATTAGATCTTAAAATATTGCTTATGCATGAAGGACAAATGATAGAAGGATAAAAAGAATCACTTGTTATCACTATACGTCTCTCACACACTCATAAAATTACTCATTAATTGAAAGAAAATAGACTAGTACTTAGTGTTTAAAGGAAAAATGTGATATCATTCTATCAGGGCTTTGCCATACACTGTGTGGGTATCTTTTCACTAGCTAAAGGGCCATATATATAGAAAAAAGGAAGTGAGAAGATGAGGCCTTTGGCACTAAAAATAGGAATCATTCTATTATGAGTCTCCATCTATAGCTACAAATGTATTTGTAAATGATGGTCATTCAGGCCATCTAATTGATCCATGTCATTTCAAGGAGTTCTACAACAAGCTTGATCTCCCAAAGATGCTTCTTTAATGGTTATGATAATAAAAATAGGATATTCTTGGTATGATTCATGGCATCAAAGCAATTATCCACCTATTGTAGATTTTTCATTTTCATTCATTATCCTTGTCTTCCTCCTTTGATTGGTCATTACAAACTAACACAGATCTTAGTTGATCAATGATGATATGGGCCCTCTCACTATTTTAACAGATGAAAGATGTGAGCCTTTAGATCTTCTTGTAAATCCTTGAACATCTAATTTAGGACCATAAAGTTGTTTAGGGATCCACTATTTTGAATGTCAATGGCTATTTTTTAAGGAAAAAGTTTGGTGTTCATACAATCATCTTTCTATGGAATCCCTTTTATTCTCTTTAGACCCATTTTTCTATGAACTTTCCACAAGTGTCTATATCCTTTAGACTCTTCCTAAAGGACATTTTTGCTAAGAATTCTCTTTTGGGACCTTGGTTTTAGGGCATTTTTCTTAAAATGGGACCCTTAAAAGTTTTTGAAAAGGTCCTTTATACTTTTCCCAAGTGTCCCTTTAGACCTTTGGAAGTGGACCAATTGCACTTTTCCAAAGGACACTTTTGAAGACAAAAGACCCATCAGACTTTTGTGTAGGGAACTTTGCTAGTGAAAATATCCTCTCAAAACTTGAAGTGCCCTTTAGAAGAATGGAATTTCCCTTTCAAACTTTTTTCAAGTGACCACTTTCTTAAAAGAGAGACCCTTCAAAAGAATGAAATTGGACCTTTCTTTGAGGAAAAGGCCCTTCAGGATTTTTGAAAGTGTCCCTTTGGAATTTTTCTTAAGGAAACTTTGAAGAAAAGAGACCCTTCTAAAAAATTTAATTTACCCTTTGAAAATATTACTTCAGACAAAAAGTTTGAAACAATTTTTTCAAAAAAGTTGTAAAAGACATTTCCTTCAAAGAAGTGGCAAAGATCAATTCTTTCAAACTTTTTGTCCAAAATAAAAAGTTTGAAAGAAAGAATAAACCCTTCATAAACTCAAAATGAAACCTTTATAAACTCAAAATTTCCCTTCAAAAATTTGGAATTGCCCTTTGGAAAAGTGGAATTTCCCTTTGGAAAAATTGTAAAGGACACTTTCCCTCAAACTTTTTGAAAGTGACCATTTCTGTGAGAAAAAGACCCTTCAAGAAGTTTGAAAGTGCCCTTCAAAAAAGTGTAAAGTGTCCCTTAAAAACATTTAAAGCTGCCCCTTTGTAAGAGAATGATCCTTCAATATTCTTGAAAGTTTCCCTTTGCTTTAGAAATGATCCTTCAATATTCTTGAAATTTACCCTTCATAAAACCTATTTAGGACACTTTCCTTTAGAAGTCTTTGTTTTAAACAAAAAGTCTAAAACAATTCCTTTTTAGACTTAGACAAAAAAGACCAAAGAAAGGATTCCAAAGTAAATAACACTTGGTCTTTCTTTGTTATGGGGATGAACCAATAGAATGTTACACCTAGCCAAAATAAAAGATACAAAACCTGGGAGTGAAGAATGGCTAACAGTTCACTGATAGGATACTTCCTGAAACATATTAGAACTAGGCTGTAAATATATGAAATTAAATAGAAATAACATAATTAGATTGATTCAAATGAGAAAAATTGTATTACAATAGTAGAATTATAGAATCACTAGCCTCCTCAAAGGGGAAACCTCCTTTGAACAAGCCAAATTCAATACAATTTACGGGTGCCTTCATATTAGTCTAAGCTTCTATTTTTATTAATTTATCACTAGATAACTATGAATCTCAATGAGTGTGGGATTATTCCATTAATACACTATTACATTCTACTATTTCAATGAACTTGGGGATGTCTTACAAATTATATGTGTATGTATCCTTTTATTAAAGAATAAAATTACAAAAGGATGGTTAGGATGAAGGGTATTAACATGCCATTTCCCATAAAAGTTTTTCCCTCAAAGCTTTGGGTGAGGAAATTATTATTAGATTGAAAGAAGAGGTTTTTAGGTAGCATCTTATGGTTACATCCCATGCCACTATAATAGAACTTCTATGATGACCCGATTATGGAGAAGATGAGAGCATTTATCAAGAATAGCTTTAGGTTCTAAAAAGAGAGATCCTTATGCATCAAGTTTGAAAGCATTATCTTGATGTTGACATTTTGACCAAGGACCTTCTTTAAGCATGAGACATGAAAAATAAGGTGCATGCATGATGAAGGTGGGAGTTTCAAATTATAAGCCATAGGTCTAATCCACTGGAGAATTTTATAAGGCTCATATAATTTTGTATCTAATTTCTAATGACCTTTTATCTTTAAATAGGATTGATTATAAGGATGTAGATGAAGGAAAACATATCTCTAGGGTAAAAGGATTGTTCAAAATGGTGTTCATCTACTTGTTACTTCATGTGGTTTTATGCCATGTAGAGATTATCTTTGAGGAAGTGAATGATATTATCACATGTGCTAATGGTAGTATCAATAGCTTGTACAAGAGAATGGCTTGGTATATATGTAATAAGAGAGGGTGGATTTTGGCGATAGACAACCTCATATGAGGTTAGCTTGGTGGTTGTGTGGTATGAGGTGTTGTACCACCATTTTTCAAGAGGTAACCATTTTACCCATTAATGTTATTTCTCCATGAAAAACAATGGATATATGTCTCTACACATTTATTAACATTTTTATTTGGCCATCAGTCTAGGTATGATATCCTAAACTCATTTTTAGATTTGTACAATGGTGCTTGAAAAGTTCTTTCTAAAAATGACTCATGATGCCAAAGTCACAATCTAATACAATAGAAGTGAGAACACCATAAATCCATAAAATTGTTAGGTTGTGGAGCTAAAAGATTCACTGATGCAGACATGGAGGAGCTAGGAGGAGGTTGTTGAGTGTCACAGACACCGGCGTTGGTCAGGCCAATCGACGTTGGCAGTATTAGATAGGAAGGGCAACCGACATCGGTCATGGATCGGCTGGCATCGGTCACCTCCAGGCAGATAGGGACCGACGTCGGTCGCCTGTGTGGTTCAGACTGTGAGTATTATGGGAAGTTAGTTAACGAACCAAGTGTTTGCATGAAGAGAGCCAAATTTAGACTAGAAGCTGTGGATCTAATTATTATAATTAGATGTCTAATTATTGTTTGGATGATATCTATATAATAAACTCATGGGTTGTATTGTAAAAGTGTGCTAGAGAGTAAGAGAGCAAAATATAAGCTCCTTCTGTGTGTGAAGAGAGCATGGTGTGTTCCTCCTAGTGCCACAGTGCCAAGTGTGGGTATTGGTTTTTGGAGAATCAGAGGAGTTCTTCATGTATGTAGGATCTTGGGCAACAGGGTGTGCATGGCTACTTTTGGAGATCTACATGGGTAAGTAAGATCATTGAGGTGCAGGTTGTTGCAAGTTCAGGGGAGATCTACTTGAAGTATGATTGTGTACTTGGAGTGCATGGAGCGCTTGTGGAGTGTGTGGAGCATAGGAGTACTGGCAGTAGTGGTTACTGACTGGTTGGAGAGGTGAACACCAACTCTGTGTTTGAGTTGTGTGTTGGGACCGTAAGAGAGAGCTTTGAGGAAAGAAGTACTGTTCACTTGAGGTGTGGGAAGCCTCTGAGAGGTGGTGGAAAAGAAGTGGCATCTTCTTTATTTTATTCTTTTATATATGAGTATTAATACAAGTTGTGTATTGTCTCTCAAATTTTGTGTTGTTTCTGGTTTCTCGTTACTTAGTACTTCTGGTTAATTCCACATCTTAGTTGCTTGTATATGGTAATCAATTGAGTGCTTCCTCAGGTTCCTAACAGTTGGTATCAGAGTTAAGGTTGCAAGGAGCAGGTTTTGTGTTTGGTTACAGGTCACTCTCAGGGGTTTCTGATTGAGTGGGAGTATAGCAACGGTAGAAAAAAGTAAGCTACGAATGGAGGAACTGAATAGCACGAATGGTCACTTACGGTCTGATGGAAAGAAAGAGTAGGTAAATAAAGATTGTTGGTTGGTAGTAGATCAGCATGAAGAAGCAGATGTTGTAGGTGTTATTGCACAAGATGCTCTAGATAAAGTTGAATCTTGTTTTACAGATTTTGTTGCCTCTTTCCATGCAGCCCCAAGGAGAGGAGCTGGTGAGCCTTGTCAAAGAATTAGCAAAGGGGAAGTGAAGCTAAAATTGTAGGTGGCCAACACATGGGTGTTGAAGGAGGTCATGCAGGTCCTAGGCTTGGAGATGTGGCTAATTTCTTTAGGAAAGTTGGGTGATGAGAGATGCACAAGAACTCTCACAGCGGTTGCGCTTGAATTAGGTGGTGGTAAGAAAATAGGTACTCTTTATCTACTTGTTTATATTACTGATTATTCTGTAGTTGTGGAGACATGGCTTTGTAGGCTTGGTCACATGAGTAAGAAGGAGATGCATGTTCTTAAGAGGAAGATTGATATATTTGACAGGATTAAGAACTAGAAAGCCTTGGTGTTTATGGAGGAGATGGCGGATAGAGACCAGTGGATGGGACTGGATATTTCTGAGCAGGGCAGTTTGGACATGGGTTTTGATTCAAAGGAGCTCACAGGTAAAAAATCATCACTCACAAGAAAACATAGGTACCAACATCGGTCAAGAGGAACCGGCATCGAACAAATACGTGCCAATGTCAGTCATGTGCAGACCGAAGCCGGTGATGTCAGGCAGGGTAAGACCGACGTCGGTCAGGGGGACCAACATCGGCAATAGGTAAGACTGACATTAGTTAGGTGGATTGACATTGGCAATAGGGACACTGGCATTGACAGAGTTGGTAGTCAGGATAGGCACATGGAAATTGACGTCAGTCGGATGTAGACTATGTGGTGACCGAGGTCGGTCACTATAACAGATTTTAGGCAGATAGCAAGCTATCAAGGAGTCTCAAATGCCCATATGGAAGACTGAAGGTGGTAAGTAAGCCTCAAATTTGTTGTTCTTCCTCTTTATACTAGTTATTGACTACAGAGTAGGAAGGATCTAGGAAACAATGGGAGCATAGCATGATGAGAATGCAGAACCAAGCAGGAGATTTGGTAGGGTTGCCAGCTGATATGAAAGCACAAAGATGAATGGATACCTTAGTTAAATAATAGAGATAATGAACATGTGAGATGGAAGACCAGGTCATATGGTCTTGAGGAAGTTGTAGGACAGTGGTACAGGGTTGATAGGTGGAGGACAAAGCATGGATTTAGTCAATGTCAGGGTAACTACTGTGGGTTGTCTTACTAGGTGGATGATGATTGCAACATTATCTTGTTACTGTATGTAGATAAGTATGCTAGCTAGCAAGTTTGGACATACAAGGTTTTTTCTGAGCTAAGGGTAAGCTTAGTTCAGTGGTTTGCCAAGAAGGATTTAAAGTAGCAAAATTCTTTGGCATGGGAGACATGGAAGATCACAAGTTGATTTTGTCTCCAGTGGGAGCTGATGTGAATCAGGTGTTGGCAAGGTTCATTATGCAAGATGCAGAGCCGGATCACACTAAGGGTTGGATAGTTTAGTGTCTAAAATCACATGAGGTCTGGTATAGACCTGAGTTTGTCCAAGCAGTGAATGATGTCAGAGAGTTAGGAGCCAATTCGAGGAAGTGGGTTCTCAGGTATTTGAGAGGGACCAGCAGTAGGGATTCATACTATGCAGGGTCAGGACTTCACTACATGGGTTTTTAGGTTTGGATGTGGTAGGTTACTTAGATGACAGGTGGTGCACCATAGGTTGTGTGGTGGGTTGTCTTCAAGTGGGAGCTTGAAGAGGGATACAAGCCAGGAAATAGATTAGATAGGGTACAGGTACAAGTACAGTGCAGTTGTTTATCTCCAAGTGGGAGATTGTTAGGTTGTGGAGCTAAAAGCTTCACTGATGCAGACATGGAGGAGGTAGGAGGAGGTTGCTAAGTGTCACAAACATTGGCATCAGTCAGGCCAACCGATGTCGGTAGTATTAGACAGGAAGGGCAACCGACGTTGGTCATGGATCGGCCGGCATTGGTCACCTCTAGGCAGACAGGGACTGACGTTGGTTGCCTATGTGGTTTGGAATGTGAGTATTACAGACAGTTAGTTAACAAACTAAGTGTTTGCATGAAGAGAGCCAAATTTAGACTAAAATCTATGGATCTAATTATTGTAATTAGATGTCTAATTATTATTTGGATGAGATCTATATAATAGACTCATGGGTTGTATTGTAAAAGTGTGCTAGATCTAATTTCTAATGACCTTTTATCTTTAAATAGGATTGATTATAAGGATGTAGATGAAGGAAAACCATATCTCTAGGGTAAAAGGATTGTTCAAAATGGTGTTCATCTACTTGTTGCTTCATGTGGTTTTATGCCATGTAGAGATTATCTTTGAGGAAGTGAATGATATTATCACATGTGTTAATGGTAGTATCAATAGCTTGTACAAGAGAATTGCTTGGTATATATGTAATAAGAGAGGGTGGATTTTGGCCATAGACAACCTCATATGAGGTTAGCTTGGTGGTTGTGTGGTATGAGGTGTTGTACCACCATTTTTCAAGAGGTAACCATTTTACCCATTAATGTTATTTCTCCATGAAAAATAATGGAGATATGTCTCTACACATTTATTAACATTTTTATTTGGCCATCAGTCTAGGTATGATATCCTAAACTCATTTTTAGATTTGTACAATGGTGCTTGAAAAGTTCTTTCTAAAAATGACTCATGGTGACAAAGTCACAATCTAATACAATAGAGGTGAGAACACCATAAATCCATAAATTTTTTTCAATAAATGTCTAAACTATGGTGGAATTAGTGTAGGGATGATCTAGAGCACATAAATTAGCATATTTATAAAGGTGATCCACCACTACAAGAATGATTGATTTACCACTAGATTTTCGGAGACCTTTGATCAAATATATTAAAAGATCCCTCCAAAGACATTATAATTAGTAGTGGCTAGAGTAACCCAAGTGGTGTGAATGTTTACCCTTTTTTAATTTGGAAAGTATCACATTTGACAACAAACATCTTGATATCCTACTTGATTTTGGGCCAAAAGAAACTATGATGGACTTAGTCATATGTTTTCAAAAAACTTGAATGACTTGTTGAAGGGGAGGCATGAAGCTCCTACAAAATGGTCTATTTAAACTTGGAGGTGGAGATTAATAGAAGGTGGCCTAATATCACAATGTGTGGCCATACCAAGTATAGTGAGTTTTCATGTAGGAATCAATAAATAGTTGAAGAAAGAGTTGTTGGGTGGGGTTTTCATGTTTCCATTCTTGTTGAAGATCACGAAGCCATGTATAAATGGGAACTGTGATAGCACATAGTTTCACTTGTTCTTCAAATTGATAAGAGATCATCAGCCACCAAGTTGTCCTTTCCTTTTTTGTATGTGATCTCATAGTCATACCCCATAATTTTATGAATCCATTTTGTTGATGTAGGGAAGATACATGTTTCTTTAAAAAATATTTGAGGCTTTGGTGGTTAGTTTTGATGCAAACGTTTCAACAAACCAAGTATGGATGCCATTTTTAATAATATGGAGGATAGCCATCATTTATATGTCATACATGGAGCATGTAAAATTGTTCCAAGTGAGGATCTTTTTGGTGAATTCAATGGGACATCCTTATTTCATGAGCATAGCACCAACACCCATGCCACATGCATCACACTCAAAAATAAATGTCTTGTTGAAATTAGGCATGGCCAAGACTGGTGTGGTGCATATTGCATGTTTAAGGCTATTAAATGTTTGGGAAAATGTTCTTAACCATACAAAGGAGTTTTTATTGAGCCTAATTATCAATATATCTACAAATTTTCCATAATCTTTGACAAATTTCTAGAATTACCCTCTTAGGCCAATAAATCTTTGTAGACTTTTGAGTGTGCTTAGTGGCAGCTAGTTTGTCATAGTTTCAATTTTGGTGGGGTCAACATGAACACCATCAGATATAGTAATATGTCCTAGGTAATCAGCATTTGATTGTCTAAAAGAACATTTATAATGTTTGATACAAAAGTTATTTATATCAAAAATTCCTAAGGTTGTGTCAAGGTGGTTTAGATGATCCTCCCATGTTAGACTATAGATGAGGATGTCATCAAATAAGAATAAGATATAGTTTTATAAGAAGGGGAAAAATACTTGGTTTGTTAATCCTTGGAATGTGGAAGGGGAATTAGTAAGCCTAAATGGCATGACTAAGAACTCATAATGACCATCATGTGTGAAAAAAGTTATTTTTGGAATGTTTGCTTCATGAAGATGGATTTGGTGATAATCAGAGCACATGTCTAACTTGGAGAAAAATTTTGCACCATGGAGTTCATCAAGGAGATAATATATTACCATAATGGGAAATTTTTCCCTAATTTTGAGCTTTTTCAAGTCTTAATAATCAATGCAAAGTCGACATGAGCCATATTTTTAATGAACAAGTAAGACTGGTGAATAATATGGACTAGCATTAGGTCAAATCACTCTTGCCTATAGGAGGTCATGAACCATATTTTCAATATACATATTTTGATGAAATGGGTAGTATTATGGCCTAATGTTAGGGGGTTCATCTCTTGAAAAAATTTGGATACAATGTTCTTCAAGGAGGCAAGGTGACAATCTTATTAGTTCCTCAAAAATTGTTATATGCTTGACAAAAATATTGTACAAGTCTAATGGTTGGATAAAATTAATTTTTTAAGCAGTGTGAAGAGAAAATAGTTGGGAAATTATTCTATGGGATCCCCTTTTGATAATTTTCTCCATGCAATGAGCATTGATAAAATTAGTGGATCCAGGAAGAGGGCCTTTTAGTGTGTATTGATGTCCATTCTCATATAATTGCATCCATAGCTCAAAAAAATCCCAAAGAATGTATCTAAGAGTTCATAACCATTAATATCCTAGAAAAACATCACATCTACCTAAGGACAAATCAAAATGCATTATTCCTATGGTTATAGTCATTCACTGAGATGAAAACATTTTGAAACTTTCCCTTATATGGCAATGTTACCCTATTGGCAATCATGGACCAAGGATGTACAAAATAGTTTGATTATTTAGACACCCAATGGTTGATGAAGGTGTTGCCATAATTAATAAGAATGGTGAGGGTTTGTTTCCTAAAAAACCCATTGACATACATTTTTATGGGAGTGATGACCCCTACTAAATTATGTATGGATATATCAAGATGTAAATTAAAGGGATTGAAATCATCATTTTCCTACTTCAACTCATTTTCGGTATCCTCAAAATCTTTTTTATTAGGTGAAGAATCAAAATCAAGTAGGTATAGTTTTTGTTTAATGAATTTATGTCTCCTAGACCATTTATCATCGCAATTTTAACATAACCCCATTTTGTGATGTGCATTAATTTCAAACTTTGTGAGACATTTGATGGGGGTTACTTTGAGAGGGGGTTTATGTTGGGGCACTAAAATGAAGATGGATTGGAGGATGCCCAATCAAAATTAAAACATTGTGAAGTGAGTTTGTCTTTGGAGAGCTTGGATAAACGCAAGGCATATATCATTGTGTGAGGGTGGAACATTTTAACATTAAATCAAAGCACATCCTTAAGTATGTTGATGAAGCATGTAGACACTAGAATCTCACACATTGGATTATGACTATCAAACCCTTAAATAATTCCTTAAACCCTTTAAAGAAACTAAAACCCATTTTTTTAACTAATCAACTAATAAAACTTAAAATCACCCTTTTTAGCTACTTTTGGCCATTAGCCTCGATTGTCAATGGTTAAGCTAACCATCGATGATTAGCCTAACTATCGATGGTCAGGCCCCACCACCTAGAATTTTTTATGTAAATAAGCATGAAAACACTAGAAAACAACCACTTACCTTTTCTAAATATTAGTTGTGCAAATATTCTCATGAGACTTTACATGAGCAATTTATAATTATAAGCACCTCTTAAACTTCCACTTCAGTGTTTGGCCCTTTCTTATAAAAAGAGGAGAGCAACAAGAGATCGATCCATCTACAACTATTATCAAGAGCTCAAGTACTTAGAGTTTTTCTTATTATAGCTCATCTAGTATTATCAATCATCATCAACCATATATTTGAGAGATCCAATCTTCCATTGCCTCTCAAATCAATTTTTTTAGCACTGTCATTCTATCGAAATCAAACTAGATTCCACTTATGAATCAATAATGTCTACCAATCAACCAATCCATTTTTGGTAAGTCAAATAATTGATTACTACCATTTATCTATTTTTATCCCTTTTAATAATTAATAGACCCTACACCAAACTCTCAAGATTCATCTTCTGAATCCCATCACTAGTTGTTGATAAGTCCAAAATTGGATAGTCAATCATCGATGGTTGATTAACCGTTGATGGTCAAGACTAACCATCAATGGTTACCCCAACCATTGATGGTCACTTATGGTAGGTTAAAAAATAACAAGCTAAAATTCCCTTTCTTTTCCAACCAAATCCTTATTCCTAAGTTTATACCTATTCTTTGAACTTTACTAGATTCCCTAAATCACACCTCCACCCACTAGTGCTAATCAGTTTCTCACTAATTAGATCATTTCTAGTCCATCTACTTTATCAAGCATATCCTTGTTATTTAATTTCAAATATATTTTTATTTTTGATGCAAGTACCTTCTATTTAGTTTTATAAGCTTAATTATTTTTAAAATGGTGGATTGATATCCACTAAAGAAGCCCATGCTTTTGGGATCTAGCTAGTGCTAGGCAATCCACCTAACTAATTATCTAATGAAAAAAATTGATTTAATGATATCTTATCTACAGGTTTTCCTCCCTAGCTAAATAGGATTTCTTCATAATCTTCTAATTCAATATATGCACCTTTTATCAAGTATTTCTACCATAATCCATATTTCTCATTTTACTACCTTCTTCTAAATAATAGCAAAATTTGAGTGAAACATTCTGCCACACCTGGTGGGACCCCAATCTTTACTTGGGTTTTATTTTTATTTGCATTTATATCCTTTTATCCCTATCTATGTGCTCATAATTGAAATCTAAAAATTTCATTTGGGTTTAAAACTTACTACATCCATTGATTGCTTGTTTCTTATAAGCTCACCTAGTTTAATTAAACATCATCAGGATTAAGTGTAATACACTTATGTTACACAACCAAATCATGAAATCAATCAAACATCATAACATACTTGAGACAAGGTCTAATTGGGATTTTAACACTTAGTGTATCACCTTACCCTAGCCAATGATCCTACTTGGATTTCATCACTAAGGGGAGGACCCACTCAATTTTATAGCTAAGTATAAGATCTAAATAAATGTTATTTATTAGCTAAGAAACCCAACTTGGATTCAAGATCATGAAGTAAGGGGAGCAAGTCCTAAGCACTAGGCCATGTACCCAATTCAACACAAATTATTTGAGCTCTAGATTTAACCTAAAACTATCTTTAGAATGTTTATCTAGTACCTGATCTACAAACCAATCTACTACATATTCTTCACATTAAAGCATAAGCTAAACAATGAGATAATTTATCAATCACAGGATTTTAATTACCTTAGTGTGTGTTAAATTTTCATTGGTTTTTTCTTTTGATTTCTCTATCTTAAATTATGAAATCATCTATTATTACTTCTCTTATAGCCTTATATGGTACTTACCTAGCAACAATGAAGAGAATTAGTAAGTCAAGACCCATCTATAGACTACCCAATTTCTTCCACCTCCTCTTCCATGGATGACTATCGATCAGATGTAGAGATTCCATCTCACTATTTTGAACCTTCTTATATCCCTGAGATTGTTCCTCGGGGGGATTCTAACTTTTCTTCCCTTTTGGATAATAACCCAATCACCTTGCAACATTATCTTAATACTTTTCATCAGAGAACCCATATCTCAACCCCACCTACAAAGCCTCTTTATGGCATGCCATCCTACTTGATGTCTGATCCTTTGATAGTCATTATTAATACCCAACCTTTATCTACCCAAACATATGTATCCACCAACCCCTTTGACACCATAGGGGAAAATCAACCCATCCAACCAAATATTACCCTTACACCTTATACCCCTACCATTGAATCCTCTACCTTAGGAGTGCCTACCATTTTTAGGTTAAACCCTCCTTTTACCAACCTTGATTTGTTAATCACTACCCCTCTTTAGAATCTGATAATGACCATACCTACCACTACACCTCCTACTAGTACCAAAGCCACTACCTCACCCTTAATTGTTAACACAATCATGACTCTTACCCAACCTATAGTAACCTCTTAGTGATTACTAACCATATCTAGACCAAATTATGTCCCTAACCTATAAGGGCATCTCCATTTTTCCCAACCACCAACCATCACTTACCCTTATATATCTTCCACCCAACCTATGATCACCTCTCAGTAATTTCCAACCATACCCAATCCTGGATATGTCTCTAACCCTTAAGGAAATTCCCACATCACTCAACCACCAACCATTACCTATCCTCATATACCTTCAACCCAACTATATATACCTACCTATAAATATGGGGTAATCTCCCAACCACCAATGAATTATCAATATATTATCCCCTCTTAGCTACAATTTGTGACCTATATTCCTCTAGGTCTACCACCACAAATAGATCTAATGAAAATGATCATGGAAAAGATGACAAACCTAGAGTCATCCATTTTTTGATCCCATAATATCTTATCTTATGATCAAATCTATAATGAACCAATTCATCCTTCAATCCCTATCAGACCATATCCAACCCAATGGGAACTTCCTAAATTTATTAAATTCAATAGTAAAGAAGATCCCTAGTAGCATTTAAGAGCATTTAGGCATTCATGTTACATGATTTTTTATGATGATGCTCTTATTTTGCACACATTTTTTATGTCACTTTCTAGCCCGGCATTGGACTAGTTAGTGCCATTACCAAACATTCTATCTTTTCTTTCAACCAATTGGCTTAGATGTTTTTAGATCATTTCTCCATCAACATATCCAAGAAGGTCTCAATTATTGATCTTTATGCCATCTGCGAATTCAAAGATGAGTCTCTCGATAATTTCATAGCTCATTGGAGAAGTCTCATCAACCAATTATCATTATCTTTACCTCAACTAAAATTGATCAAACTCTTTACTTGTGCTTGTGTAAAGCACATCTCTTCCACCCTGTGTGTCCAGAGTTTTAGAACTTTTGATGAAACCTTTACCATGGCATGAAAATTAGAAAATAGATCCATATATGAAGGTAAATTGAAGTTATGTAATAAAAAATCCACCTTCAAAACCAATGATACTTCTTCTTCTAAACCTAGTAACCAAACCAATATGGGAACCAAGGGCAAGGCAACTATGAATGCAGTTGTCCTTAAAATAGATCCTCCACCAAATATCAGTCAATAAAACTCTTCTAATATTCCAAACCAAAAAATGTGAACCTAAAATGAAATAACTTGAAGCAATTTACCCCATTGGGAGAATCTTATGCCTTAGTTTTGGACAAAATATTAAAATCCAATCTCATATAGCTTCCAGTGATTTAACCCCCACAACAATTTGATTCTTCTTGTCCTCTTCCAAACTGGTACAATGAGAATGAATTTGTTCCTTCCACCATGTATTTTGGCATGATGCTAGTAGATGTAATACCTTTAAAGGCATTTTCCAATCCCTTATTGATAAGGGGGAACTTATCTTTGATAATCCCAATGCACCTTATAACTAGGATCTTGATATATTTAGGAAACCCTTTCCCAATCACCCTCCATCAAAAGAAAAAAGCAACCAAGTAAAATTCTCCCAAGACACTCATACAGTTAATATGGTTCTTGATACTCCAATTATGAATGAACCAACTACCTACCCAAAAACTTCATCTACTCTTTTGAGTGAGGAAAAGTAGCCACCTTCCCTAGAGTCAAAAATTAACATTAAAGAGCTACCATTTACCATGGCTTCATTCATGAAGGTCATGGCATCCTCAAAACCTCCATCAACAAATTTACTTGATAATCTAATCATAACCACACCACCTCCAACCAATCAGCTAATCATCCCTCCTATGGATGTTGTGCCTCGAGAAGAAGCATCAAGCCATGACCTTCCCCCACAAACCATCTCCCCTTTAGATCAAGAAAAGGATAAGGTTACCCCTCTTTCTTCTCCTCCTCCTATAAAACTTTATTTTAAACCAACTACCCAAGGTATGAAACTAGTATATAAACCTTTTTCTTGATTAGTTCAAAAATTGGACTTTCTCTCTCAACATAACATGGATAGAGCCACCTCTTGGCATCATCTAGGTCTCCCCCACCAAAGTAAATCTCCCAGCATATCTATACCCATTGTAGATCCATCACTTCCTCTTTCACAAAATCCATGATAGGGCCATTTCACCCACCTCTACCCAAATCATCCCATGCCCTCCTCATCAAATCTACCCAAACCTTAGGAATCCTTCCTACGCTTAGTATTAGACACCCACCTTTAAAACTAGACATTCTCCATCTACCTTGACCAAGAAATTACAAAACAAAGTAGCCATGAGCACAAAATTACCCAAGACCAAATCATGCATTAGGTCTAGATAACTCCCTTCCTAGTTACCTTCTATTTTGGGACCCCATCCCTCCACCCTTTTAGTTCCCTATTCTTCATTTAGAAAACCTACCCCCTTTTCTATAATAACATCCACCAATACCTCTACCAAGCCCTCTTTATTAGATAACTTGGTTTCTTCTACCTTCCCATATATGCCTAAAACTTCATCTTCTATACCTTCTACCTATTAACCATCTATCTCTAGCTAAACATCTACCCACCAAGCTTACCTAAGACCAACTACCAAAACTAACCCAAAACCTACTCCCCTGACAAAGAGGCTTACTTTTGTAAAACCTCCCCCTCAAAGTATGTCATCACCTTATGCTAAATCCTATTCAACCATTTTTCATAGGTTATTATAAAACTCTACCTTAATCCTTCCACCCATCAGACCTTTTGACCCCTCTCACCCCAAACTCGCTTGGTTTGATGATAGTTAGATATGATCCTACCATCAGACCCTAAGACATGACATGGAGAATTGTAGGGCTCTCCAAATTATTATCCATCAACTTTATCAGGAAGATGATCTATTATTAGATGAACTTTTGGTTACCCTTTTGTCACTTCAGCAACCAACCATATCCAAACTCTCACCCACATCCTCACTCTCACCTAAAAGTGATGAGCAATCAAACCAATCATCTGCCATCCCCCCTTCTCACACTATTAATGTTATTACATGAGCACAAAAAAATGATAAGGGTAAATATAAAGTGTCCTCTCTTTGGACATACCCATCTTCCACCTCTCAATTTGGCTAAATCCACACCTTTTTATCATCACCCCAACCTAAAATAGTAATCTTGGGTACCACTAATTCAAACCCTTATGAATCAATTAGGTGAGTGGTCCTTAAGTATCTGTACCAAACCCTTGCCAATATGAGTTTATAAAAACTCATTTCCACCTCACCTCATCATCACCAAGCAATAATTGAGGCCTTACAAGCCATTAAGGTGTGGCCTAGCGATACCCAACCTATTAAGCCCTTCATTGGCACTCTATAGCTCTCCATTCTTGTTACCTTTAAAGACTCAAAGATACCTTCTACTCATCCTGAGGACCCTGATCCTCCTCTCTTTATCACTTCCTACATTGATCAAACCTATATTAAGCAAGTAATGATCAATGGTAGGGTTAGTAACAATATCATCTCATCCCATGCCTATAACTAACTCAAGATACCTACCAAAATCATGTCTAATACCTCTACTATACTTTGGTCTTTCAATGACACCATGGTCACTACCCTAGGAACTGTTGTCCTCCACATTCATTTGGGACCACGTACACTCCCTAAACTTTTTTATGTGGCTGAGGGGGAATTTTTTCATAATGTCCTACTTAAATGACCTTGGATTTGATCCATGGCTTGTGTCCCCTCTACCCTACATCGTTGTGTTAAATTTGAACATGAGGTCCAAGTGATTACTATACAAGTTGACCCAAGCCATTTTATAGCATACAATATGATGTATCAACCTAATGATGTTATTTTTCCACCCTCTACCAACTCTTCATCTAAACTGGATCCACTTCCATTACCCATTGAAGAAACCATTTCTTCCTCTTCTCATGTAGCATCTAACAGCACATCTCTCTCTTTTAAGGAAATATCAATAATCAACTCCTTAGAATCAACCTTCCAACGTCTTTCTTTAGAAGAATACCACCTCTTAGCTCTTGATGCTTTCCCTACCACTCATTAGTATGGGCAACTTATCAACCAACTAGGGTATAATCCCAATCTAGGAGCAATCACACCTCTTATACCTCCCTCTTGTCAAACCCATTTTATCTATGTAGGAGTTGACAAGCCTTTGATAAACACCATCAACACCTTCTATCCTCACCCATATATCATTGGATTTTCTTATTTAGAAAAACCCTACTTCACCAAGACATACCTTCATAGTTGTGCTTGAAAGGGGTTTAGTTTGGGAAAATATGAGCATGGCCCCCATGAGATCACCTCAATTAAATTTCAAAAACCACATGAGAAGCATGGGCTTAGATTTATCTTGCCAAATAAGAAAACCACATAATCTCCCCCTACCAATGAGGGAGAAGTAGTTTCTCCCCCATCTTATTTACCTCCACCTCCAAGTGAGGATGATGATATCATCCCACTTAGCTTTTTTCTTCTTCTTAATGATTATCCTAGGACCCCTAACCTATAAAAAAATTTGGGGCTACCATAACACTTCATTTCACACATCTTGAACTCATCACAAAGGATTCCCTTACCATTCACACTATCTAGTGTTAGGACAATCATTCTATCCTCACCTACCATGGTGTGGAAGATCATTCCATCCATAAATCTCTCCCTCCCAAAAATTCCACAATGCTAAACAAATCCATAATAGATATTGATTTGGGTATGGATGAGAGCCCACATATCATCAAAATTGGGCAATCTTTGGATTTTATAGAAAACTAAGACTTCTACCTTTCTTCACGAGTATAGCATCATATTTTCTTGGTCATATGTTGACATACCTAGGATTGACCCTACCATCGCTACCCATAACATTGTCAATCATCATGATGTTAAGCCCATTTGATAGAAGCTTCAATGAATGCACCCTTGCATAGTTGTCCTTGTAAAGGAAGAGCTCTAGTGGCTCCTCTCTATCAATTTTATCCAACCTATCAATTATCCCCAATGGGTTTCTAATATCATCCCAGTTACCAATGTTGTTCAAGGACTTCACATTTTCATTGAATTTTGAGATATTAACCTCACTTGCCCAAAGGATGACTTTTGTCTACCTAGCATTGACCAAATCATTGATGTTATATCTGGTCATGAAATGATTTCACTCATCGATAGATTATTGAGCTATAACCAAATCTTGATGCCCCTGAAGATCAACATAAAATAGCTTTTATCACCCCTTGGGGAAATTTTTGCTATAGTGTTATTCCTTTTGGCTTAAAGAATGTTAGTATAACCTACCAATGTGTAATAACCTACATCTTTCATGACCTTATCCACAAAATTATGGAAGACTATGTGGATGACCTTCTCGATAAATTAAAGCTTCAAAAGGATCACCTGGTTTTCCTTAAAATCATCTTTGAGCACCTTATCCACTACCCTATTTGCCTAAACCCCAAGAAGTGTATCTTTGGGGTCTTATCAGGTAACTCTTTAGTTTTATCATCTCCCTTCATGGAATCAAAGTCAACCCAGCCAAATTGAAATCAATCTTATAAATCCCTCCCCTTATTAACCTTGAACAAATCTATAGCCTTTAGGGGAAACTTCAATCCATTCAGCATTTCATTTCTCAACTATCTAACTGTTGCCAACATTTTCATCACCGTCTTAAAAAAGACACCTATTTTAGGTGGGGACAAGATTGAAAAAATGCCTTTGATTAACTTAAAGACTATCTTCTCTCCCCACCAATTCTAATTCCTCCATGAGAGGATGAACCTTTCTGCCTATATATTTCAACCACTTACTACTCCCTAGGAGCAATGCTTGTACATCAAGATGACCAACATAAAAAGTAAGCCATATATTATATCTAGCAAACACTTATCGATTATGAAGCTCAGTATACCGATACTAAGAAACTTTATCTTGCACTAGTCTTTATGGCTACCAAGCTTCATCATTACCTCCTTAACCATAAAACTTTCATCATTACTAATATTGAACCACTCAAGTATATGCACTCTAGGCCTTATCAAAACTAATGAATGGCTAATTGTCTTATGATTTTGGCTAAATTTGATCTTGAGTTTCTTCAAAAAAAATTGATAAAAGGATAAGTAATATCTGATCAACTGACTGAAGCCCCTGTATCTAATACCTAGCCTCCTTTAGAATTCCCTGATGAGAATATCTCTACCCTCTCTCAGGCATATTTTACCTACCAAGTTACCATGTTCTTTGACAAATCTAAATGCCAACATGGTGGAAGGGTAGGAATTATCCTAATTCCCTTTGGTGGTGATCCTTTACCTCTATCTTTTAATCTTGACTTCAAATGTACCAATAACATGGCTGAATATGAAGCCCTAGTAATAGGTCTTTAAACTGCCTTAGCCTTAGGAGTTAAAAAAATCAATATCTTTGGTGATTCCCAACTTTTGGTTAACCAAATAAATGACATATAATAGTTAAAAATAATGTTTTACATCAATACAAACACCTAGCTGATGTATTACTAATGTCATTTAAACACTACCTGATCTAAACTCCCCCTTGATCCATAAATAAGTTTGTCGATACAATGGATTCCCTTATTTTCCAAATCCTATTCACAACTTCAAACTCTAAATTATCCATTATTTTCCACCACCTTACTAAGCCATCCTTCATCAAATCTATCTCCCCTACCATCTTTAATTTAATAAATATCTTAGCTAACCATTGGTACCATCAAACCTTTGACTATCTTAATATTACCACCATTCCCCCTAATCTTTCTAGAAATGCTTATAGAGAATTTATTTATGGCACATCCCATTACACCATATTTAGGGGCATCTTTTACAAGCATGGCTTTGATGGCCTTCTATTTTGTTTCCTACAAATTCATGAATCCTCTCATGCTATCAAAAAAATGCATGACGGAGTTTTTGGAGGGAACTTTAGTGGTCTTGCCATCACTAAGCATATCCTTTGACTCAATTATTATTGGCCTTATCTCAACCAAGACTATTGTGATTATGTAAAAAAGGGTGTCAAATTTAAATAGAATTCTAGCCTTCATGTACCAAGCGATAGTATTCAAGTGTCTAAGGACTTTTGGCCTTTCTCATAATGGGGCTTGGACCTTATTGGGGAAATTAATCCCCATTCTGCACAACAACATCAATCTATCATCACTGCCACTAAATATTTCACTAAATGGGTACAAGTAACCCCTCTTATCTCAACTAAAGTTGATAAAATCATTAATTTCATCAATCACCATATCATTTGTCACTTTGGTGTTCCCCATAAAATTATCATCTATAATGGAAAATCTTTCAAAAATAAGCAAGTCCAAGATTTTTGTGAATCCTTTGGCATTAAACTAAGTTTTTCATAACCTTATCATCCACAAGTAAATGGATAGGCTGAGGCCTATAATAAAACCCTTAATAATATGCTCACCAAAATGGTCAATGCCTTAGGATGAGATTAGAACTTTAAAATTCCCTTCACTTTATGGGTTTATCATACTAGCATTCAAACCCCTACAGGTGCTACACCTTTCTCTCTAGTCTTTAGAGTAGAGGTTTTACTCCCTCTCGAGATACAAATTCCATCTCTTCACATATCTCTATGAGACCCCATCTCTAAAGATTACTATTGTCAACAATGGTTAACTCAACTTGAACTATTAGATAAGCATCATTTAACTACTCTCACCCATCTTCATGTCTACCAAGAGTGTGTTAAACATGCCTAAAACAAACACCTCAAAGCATGGGAATTTAACATTGGTGATCTTTTCCTAAAGGAAAATCAACATGTCATAAATATGGAGAAAAGAAAGTGAGGCAAATTTGCATTCAATTGGATTAGACCCTACATCATAACCCATAAGTATGGATAAAGATCTTACCAATTGTCCTCTCTTGAAGGATGCCCAAAACTTGAGCCTCTTAAGGCTTCACATCTGCATCCTTTCTATTATTTAATGAAGGAACTTTAGATCACTATTTGTCTAACTTAAGCTCATCCCTTGCATACCACATACATCTCCCTCTTCTAGGGGCAACCAACTAAAATTGAATCATGTGATTATCCATCACAAAAACATGACTTAGTCTTAAAATTTGGGTACTATGGCTCTACCCAAGGCATGATTCTCATAGTACTTCATCTTCTTTGGAGGAATGGTTCCTATGGTTATTATCTCTATAATCCTTTTACCTACTAAAATTTTATACAAGATTAGTTTTTCCTTCATAAAATTAATCATTTTACCATGTGTAAACAAGTATTTTTCAAATCAAAATATCAAAAATCAAAATCAAGAACAAGCAAAATCAAAATCACTGTATCATGGGTCAATCTATAATAACCACAAATTGTTCCCTTGAAGAACAGTTTTTAGAAATTTTGAAATTACAAATATAAGGTGGACATCTCTCTTGAAAGATAGCTATCAAAAATTATTTTAGAATTATAAACATTAAACCACTCCCTTGAAGGATGGCTAAAACATAAAAACATTTGTCAAAATGCTAGTAATTTTTGGAAGCTTCCCGCATCGATCAACTTCTTTAAAAGCATAAACATACAATAAAAATAGAAAAGATATCTAAATTTTTGAAAGCCTCAATCAGATCTCATGAAAAATAAAATCACAAAGGAAAGCTACAATCAGCCCTCCTTCATAGACTTCCCACATCGATCAGTCTACATTTTGTATATATTATGACATAGACTTGTTTACCCTGCTTCTTGGGATACCTATAAGAAAGACATACTATTCTTGATTATAATTTTTAGTATCATCCATTACCCCCTCATATATCAAATATGCATGGGACTATCAAGTCACTTGATATGTAGTGATCAAGATACCTACTTTCTACAACTAAAGCATGCTAATGTGAAGTGTATTATAGGCTCATTTTTGCTAAGCCCAATCTAACCTTTGAGTTTTATATCAGTATTTTCCCATTAAAAAGTAATTTGCCTCTTTTTTTAGCACAACCAAGAAAAATAAATATCAAACATAACAAACCATGAGCATCTATATCAGCTATCTTCATAAAAAGTACCAATAAAGAGCATTATATCGCATCAAATCAAAAAAATCCCTCTAGTTTTCTATTGTACCTCATTTTGTGACCTGTGCCATGGATGGAGCCCATGTCTCTCCACTTTACCATGCCCTCTTCCCCCATCCATCCCACTTATCAATGGTCCCACACATGAAATTCTCCAATCATAAGAGAATCCCCTCTCTCAAAGTCAACTAACAACAAAATCTTCCAATGGAAAATAATAGTGCCAAAAATGAGGAGTAAAATAAACACACGATAGTAATAACCTTTTACTTTCTACCTTTTAGCCTCCATGGTTTTAGTTTTTCACCCTAACTATTGATGGTCAAACCTGATCATCAACGGTCAAGGTCCCCATAGTACACTAACACCCACACTTTTTCATCATACTTATTCAACTATCCCTTATTCCACCTCATCTTACCTTTAACATCACATTTCCCAAGATATTTTTAGGCATCCTATTCTTTAGCTATCTATTTTTAACACCTACGTAACCCATTTTTCTTAATAAACAACCTATCTTTCCTAACCAAAACTACATTTGGCCTAAAGATGAGGTGGGGTCTTACATCCCCTCACCTATGTAGGTAGTGTCTACTTGCCTAGTGTATATAGATTCATCTCATCTATCCCCACCCATTTTCCCACGTCCACCTCAAAATTGATCATTTTTTTCCTTAGTTTTTTATGCATGATTTTTGATCCCTATGCTTTAGTTCTTTTGAACACACTGACTGACTTTGCCATGTTACCTATACACTTTTTACACCACCTAGTGCATAAACTTGAGCATTTATGTCTTCTTGAGAGCACTTCCTACCTCAGATACCTATGAAATTCAACCTATTAATTATTTCCATAAGATCACTTCCTAACTTAGATACCCATGGAACATTAGACCCACTTTAGAGACTAATAGGTGTATCCCACTGCCATGTCTCTAGTAGTCATGTGTTACATTGGTCACTTGTCTTCTTATCATAACCTTTACTTTTACCAAACATTGGTAACTTTAGTCTTTACATGAGTTTGACTCTCACACTTCATCATATTTTATACACCAACTCCATGTTACAAATTCCCAACCTTATCTCACCACCTACCCATTTATCAAACCTTGACCTAATTTCATTTTACCTCATCACCTCCTAGTTTGAGGGGAAACACTTCCTCCCAAACTTGGGGAAACCTTAACCTCACCAAGCTTCCATTTTTTTTTTGTAGCTTGTTGATTCAAGCCACATAACAAAAAGGGGTAAATGTAGATAATAGAATCTTACACATTAGATTTTGACTATCGAACCCCTAAACAATTCCTTGGAACCTTTAAATTAACCAAAACCCATTTTTTAAATAATAAACTAATCAAACTTAAAATTAAATTTTTTGGTTGCTTTTGGCTATTAGCCTCAACCATCGATGGTCAGCCTAACTGTCAATGGTCAGGCCCCACTACCTAAACTTTTATATGTAAATAAGCATACAAACACTAGAAAATAACTACTTAACTTTTATAAATATAAGTTATGTAAATATTATCATGAGACTTTACATGAGCAATTTATAATTAGAAGAACCTCTAAAACTTCCACTTCAGTCTCTAGCCCTTTCTTATAAGAAGAGGAGAGTAGAAAGAGATCGATCCATCTACAACTATTATCAAGAGCTCAAGTACCTAGATTTTTTCTTATTATAGGTCATTCAGTGTTATCAAGCATCATCAACCATCTATTTGAGAGAGCCAATCTACCATTGCCTCTTAGATCATGTTTTCAATCATCATCATTCTATCAAAATCAAACTAGATTCCACCTATGAATCAACAACATCTACCAATCAACCAATCCATTTTTGGTAAGTTAAATACTTGATTATTACCATTTATTTATTTTTATATCTTTTCATAATTAACAGACCCTACACCAAACTCTCAAGATTCATCTCCTAAATCCTATCACTAGCTATTGATAAGTCTAGAATTGGATAGTCAATCATTGATGGTTGATTAATCATTGACGGTTAGGCCTAACCACCAACAGTCACCCCAACCATTGATGATCACTTATGGTAGGTTAAAAACCAACAAGATAAAATTCCCTTTCTTTTCCAACTAGATCCTTCTTCCTAAGTTTTTGCCTATTTTTTGAACTCTACCAAATTCCCTAAATCACACCTCCACCCACTAATAATAATTTGTTTCTCACTAACTAGATCATTTCTATTCATATAATTTATCAAGCATATCCTTTTTATTTATTTTCAAATATATTTTTGTTATTGATGCAAGTACCTTCTATTAAATTTTATAAACTTAATTATTTTTAAAATGATGGATCGATAGCCCCTAAGGAAGCCCACACTTTCAAGATCTAGCCAGTGTTAGGCAATCCACCTAACTACTTATCCAATGAACAAATTTGATTTAATTCTATCTTATCTATAGGTTTTCCACCCCATCTAAAGAGGAGTTCTTCACAATATTTTGATTCAACATATACACCTTTTATCGGGTATTTCTACCAGAATCCATATTTATAGTTTTACTAACTTCTATATAATAGAGAAATTTGAGTGAAATAAAGTGACTTATAAAAAATCAACAAAGAGGCCTTCAATTTTTATTTGATAGTTTTTTAAACTCTAACTAATATTATCACACATTTCCATTTTGATGAATTTTGGTCAATGACCCCATGAATTCATTGTAGGCACTAAGCCCAAAATGCACTAATAAGAGTTTAGATAATTCAACCTAATTTGATTTAGAATGAGATTTGTGGTACCATTACTACTATTAAATAATAGGGTTCATTTTAACGATGAATGTTCCTTAATTCATGAATATTTGGTTTTGGGAAAATTAAATTTGGTGAGTTTTTAGGGTGCAATAGTTGATCCTTTCACCTAAAATTCTAAGATTTCATTTTTCTAGGGGTCAACTCACTAATGATTTATAATATTTATTCCATTATCCATATAATTCACCATATATATAGTACAACTACATATGTTCCCACTCCCATAGGTCATGATCTTACCATCTAAGTATCTTTATTTAATGAATTGTAAAGATCTTAAGAGTTGAGGCTGCACTCTATCACTCAATTACTTTTAGACTTTCTATAATCAACCTCTGCCAAAATTATGTCACATAAAGGAAATTAAACACTCAAGGCACAACATCATGTGAAGGCAGACTGTTGCTTAGTGGCACCACATCATGTGATGGAAATCTACCACCTAGTGGTGTTGTGATGTGTGGTAAAAAACTAATGCCTAGTTGCAAGGCATTCCATGATGGCAAATTGCTATTGGGTGAAAATGTGATGGGTGATGGTAACCTACCACTTGATGACAATGTGCCACATGACGACAATGTGCCATGTGATAGTAATGTGCCACATAATGGAAAATTACCATGAGGTGGTACCTTGTCACTTGAAATCACTATATTACAAGGTTACAAGTTGATTTCCAATGGTGGTGGGGAAGTCAACCACAATAAACCACCTAGAAACAAAGATGTGGTGTTAGGAGGTAATAGCAAAGATAAAGCACTACAACAAATACTAAAAAAATCCAACATCATGTCTTACTTTAAAAATCTAAGAAAGAAGGCTATGTAAATAATAGGGACTTCAAATACAGGTAATTC
Source organism: Torreya grandis (assembly GCA_037957365.1). Classification (NCBI taxonomy): domain Eukaryota; kingdom Viridiplantae; phylum Streptophyta; class Pinopsida; order Cupressales; family Taxaceae; genus Torreya; species Torreya grandis. Next base: position 6,258,370 of record JARHVA010000240.1, on the reverse strand, counting down.
TTAAACTTATTTTTAAAATATCAGTTTAATTTTTTTACTGTAGAATAATTACAAAACCATTTCAATTCAAAAATCAACATGGATATTGACACTATTTCACTTGAAAGGATTAATCCCAATAACTTCTCATCACCTAAAGATTTTATTGATGAAATACCACCCATAGAAGACACACCTTTGGGTATTTCAATAGAACACACTCCTCTAGGCACTTCAAAAGAAACATGCAATTCTTTTCATAAACTTAATTTTGTTAAAAATGCCACTAAAAAAAGTTAACAGAGGAAGAGAAATGCATGGATAATAGGAAGGTCTTTTCAAGTTGACTAGGTTGTAAAATTTCCATTTATAGAACCTGTAGAACCAAAAAATGGTAATGATCCTCCAAAAAAATTCAAATTTACAATTTGTAGTGAGAAACTTGGAAAAGATCATAGAATGCAACTTAAATTGGACATAATTGAGAAGCGTTGTGGGAAAATATACATCTCCATCAAGCACCCAGATAGACAGATAACAATAAGTCATAGATGTAAAAATGGAGAAGAATGCATGCATATAAGATATGCATGCGAATATGAAAATGATCAAAAGTGATAAAAACATCTTGTTGAGAAAGCAGGAACCATCAAAGTGCAATTTGGAAAAGTTATGCAGTCAAATCTTAGGGAAAAATATGTATAGTTCTCTACAATTTTCCACATTTTAAAAAAGGGAAGACCCATTTTTGATTTTTTAGAATATAAAATTTTGTTTCAACATAATGGGTTTCTGTATATTCCATAGTCACAATGGTCAGATAACAGTGCTTGGGAAATGGTAAAATGTCTAGCCATTATTGAGAAGGAAGATTTGTAAGAAAGTGTTAAGAGATCATAGTTTATCTCTTTGTCCATCAATGAGGTAACTATAGTTGACAACATATCATGGGTTTGCATGCATGTTTAAACCTTAAAAAACTATTCAAGGCAATCTCATCTTTTAGCTATCCATGAAAAGGTAGAAAATTGTAATTCAAAAAATCTCCATAAATTGGATGTATCCAATTTAAGGGAGAGCTAGGATAGATGATTATGTCATAGCTATGAAGTTAGTGTGTGTTAGTCAAGCTAACCATCAAAAATTACCCTAACCATCGACAGTTCATGTGCCAGGGGGAAAATTGGTAAAATAGGGTGAAAAAGAGGTGATTTAAATGATAAGCAAAAAATGGGTTTGGTAAAGTTAGGTTTGTAAATGGACCTAGTTATCATTCCAAAGGTGGGGTGACACTAAAAATTATCATGTGTAGTTTTTAGGTATCTACATTTTCCCCCTTTTTGTTGTGTAGCTTCGGCAAGTTGTAGAAAAAAACAAGAAGTTGGTCATGGTCTGGATTTGGTTGCCCTGAGTCATGGGAGGAGGTATCCCCCCTCAAACTAGGAAATGATTGAGGTTGAAATGAAAGTAAGCCATAATTCAATAGGTAAAACAAGGTGGTTGAGTTGGTTGAGGAGACATGAGCTCACACAAAAAATGATGAAGGGTGATATCAATTATCACACAAAAACTAAATTTTCCAAAGTTGTAAAAATAAGGTGAAGGTTGAGAAAGACAAGAGAGGGTAATCAATCCACACCATTGGTCATAGTTGATCAAGTTAGGTTATTTAAGAAATATATGTAAAGTTGGGTAGGTTGTAGGTATCCACGTTAGGAAGTGTTGTCAAAAAATAACCCAAGTGTTTGGGTCATGCATGAGTTGGTGCAAATTTTAAATGGCCAACTTGGCAAAATTAGTCAAAATATTCAAATGTTAATGCAATGGTGGTACAAAAGATGTGAAAGATCTAGTCAAAACATCCAATCATCAAAGAGGATGTGGTGAGGTAAGGGGGTAGGGTTGGGTTGGAGAGGTGGATGAGCTAACTTTGACTACACATGGTGAGTGGATACTACCTACATAGTTCCCTAGATACCTATATCCAAAAGAACTTTAGGCCAAATGTAGTCCTAGCCAGGGGTTAGTTGAGGATGAAGGATTATGGGTTAAAATGTTTATAAAAAGGTAAGGGACCCTAATTATTGATGGTTAGGGTGACCCAAGGGTCAACCATCAATGGTTACCCTATAATAAATAAAATAAATTTAGTGAGCTCAATAACTGCCGATAGTTAGACATTACTATCTCTTCCCCAATCTACCTACAAAAACATTTAAAACTCACAAATTTCTTACCTAATTCCTCTTTTTTGATTTCCCTGCCTACTTCCCCCTTATTTTTTCTACCTAATTTTGCCTAATTTTCCTCTACCTCAACACTAGGGCATCACGACCCACCTCTCCAGCCCAACCCTAACCCCTTACATCACCACCTCCTCTTTAATGATTGAATGTTTTAACTAGATATTTTACAGCACCATTGCATTATCATTTGAATGTTTTGACCAATTTTTCCAAGTTGACCATTCAAAATTTACACCAACTCATGCATGACCCAAACACTTGGGTTATTTTATGGGATCACTTCCTAACCTAGATACCTATAACCTACCTAACTTTGCATAGATCACTTTAAAGGCCTAATATGATCAGATATGACCAATACTGTAGATCGATTACCCTCTCTTGTCTTTCTTGACCCTGACCTTTTTTTATAACTTTGGAAAATTTAGTCATTACATGATAATTGATATCTCACTTCAGCATTTTTATGCGTGAGCTCATGTATCCTCAACCAACTCAACTACCTTGTTTTACCTATCAAACCATGACCTAATTCCATTTCAAACTCAATCATTTCCTAGTTTGAGGGGGGATACCTCCTCCCATAACTTGGGGCAACTAGACCTAGACCACGACAAAACTCCTATTTTTGTTCTGTAGATTTCCCAAGCTACATAAAAAAAAGGGGTAAAATGTAGACACCTAAAAACTACACATGATAATTTTTAGTGTCACCCCACCTTTGGAATGATAACTAGGCCCATTTTATGAACCTAACTTTACCAAACCCATTTTTTCTTATCATTTAAATCACCTCTTTTTCACACTTTTTTACCAATTTTTCCCCTAGCCCATAAACTACCGATGGTTAGGGTAACTACTGATGGTTAGGGTAACCACCAATGATTATCCTAACCATCAACAATTAGGTCCCCTATTCAACTTTAACCAACTTTAAATCATGTCAAATCTTTGTGCAAGATTAGCAGATTCAAAAATGATAATTTGTATTTAAAATAAATCTTTTAAAGTTGTAAAAATAGGTATCTTTAACCTTAATCAAATTAGAAAATTCTTTCATCCCATTTAGTAAATTCTACTTATAAATGAAGCATAAGAGCAAGTTATGAGAATTATCACCTATCAGGTATTCAATATTTCTTGCAGGTATCTAACATCCATAACAGTGAGTGAACATCATCACTTGAGGTATAAATATTTGTCAAAATCAATTTGGAAGGCTTGAATCACCATTACTCTGGCCATATCACTCCAGAATTCTTCCACTTGGTTACAGGTATTTTTTACTTATTTTCTATGGTTTATCTAATTTTAGTACTAATACTTCAATAGGTCCTCTTATACCTTATTTTGCACCTCCTAGCCTCATATCCATCCTTTGTTTTCCCAAATTCCAATCTATAATTTCTATTTTATTTATCTCTAGATTTACATAGGCAATCACTGATGGTTTTCTTAACCACTGATGATTCACCCTAACCACTGACAGTTCCCCTAACCACTAACAGTTCCCTATGGTAGTATTTTCGAGAAAGCAATTTCCACCCTTCTAACTTTTATCAAACCCCACTTTTTATGTCTCTCTATGATCATAGGACCCTTTCTAATTTTTTGAATCAGAGCCAAATGATTTTAACATCTAAATTTGACCATTTTATTTAATACACAAATTATCATTTATTTCTAGTGCACATTTACTTTCTTATCATTGAATGTAAATGTCTTATTTTATCATTTTAGACTTTATTGTTATAAAAAGTGGATTGATAGCCTCCTAGCAATGCTTGTGCTTCTTGGATCTAGCACATGCTAGGCAATCCACTCAGCCAACCATCTAACAACCCCCTTTCAAGTGTCTATGCTACTTGTAGGTTATTCCTTCCTAGCTAAAGAAGAGTTCTCACTTTCATCTAAATTTAGGCACGTATTCTGCTAGGTATTCTTCTACACACCCTAATCACTAGATTTATATTATTTATTTTCAAAATTAAAAAATGAATAAAATAAATTGAAACATTTTGTGTCTGAGCTCACGTCTCCTCAACCAACTTAGTCACCTTATTTTACCTATCAAATCATGACCTAATTTCATTTTAACCTCAATCATTTCTTGGTTTGAGGGGGGGGGATACCTCCTACCATGACTTGGGAAAACTAGACCTAGAAAATGACCAACCTCTTATTTTTGTTCTGTATCTTTCCCAAGCTACAAAATAAAAAGGGGGAAAATGTAGATACCTAAAAACTACACATGATAGTTTTTAGTATCACCCTACCTTTAGAATGATAACTAGGCCCATTTATGAACCTAACTTTACCAAACCTAATTTTTTATTATCATTTAAATCACCTCTTTTTCACCCTTTTTTACCAATTTTTCCTCTGGCCCATGAAACATCGATGGTTAGGGTAATCGTTGATGGTTAGCCTAACCATTGATGGTTAGGTCTCCTCTTTAACTTTAACCAACTTTAATGTATGTCAGATCTTTTTTCAAGATTAGCAACTTCAAAAATAATAACTTGTCTTTAAAATAAAGCTTTTAAAGCTATAAAAATAGGCAACTTTACCCTTGATCAAATTCATAACTTCTTTCATCCCATAAATTCTCACAGGTATCCAATGTCCATATCGGTGAGTGAACATCATCACTTGAGGTCTAAAGCTCTATCAAAATCACTCTAGAAGGCTTGAATCATTGTTACTCTAGCTACATCACTCCAAACTTCTTCCACTTGGTTACATGTGTTTTGAGTAGTTTATCTAATTTTAGTACCAATGCTTTGGCAAGTCTTCCTATACCTCATTTTACACCTCTTAGCCTCATATCCATTCTTTGTTTTCCCAAATTCTAATATGTAATTTATATTTTATTAATATTTAGATTTACATAGGTAATCGCTGATGGTTCACCCTAACTATTGATGGTGCCCCTAATCACTGATGATTCCCTATGGCAGTATTTTCCAACAAGCAATTTTCACCCTTTTGCCTTCAATCAAACCCCACTTTTTATATCTCTCTCTAATCAAAAGACCCTTTTTGATTTTTTGAACTAGACCCCAACCATTTTAACATCTAAATTTGACCATTTTCTTTAATACGCAAATTATAATTTATTTCTAGTGTGTATTTACTTTCTTATCATTGAATGCAAATATCTTATTTTATCATTTCAAATTTAATTGTTATAAAAACTAGATTGATAGCCTCCTAGCAAGCCTTGTGCTTCTTATATCTAGTGCACACTAGGCAATCCACTCAACCAACCATCTAATAACCCCCTTTCAAGTGTATGTGCTACTTGCAGGTTATTCTTTCCTAGCCAAAGAGGAGTTATCACTTGCATCTAGATTCACGTGCACATTTTACCAGGTATTCTTCTACACACCTTAATCACTATATTTATTTTATTTACTTTCAAAACTAAGAAATGAAAAATTAAACAAAAATAAGTAGATTATAATAGTGTATTGGTGGAATAATTCCACATTCATTGGAAGTATAATTATCTAGTGATATATTATTATAAATAAGAGCCTAAAATAATATGAAGGAAACCAAAAGTTATATTTAATTGAGCTTTTTCAAAAGAGGTTTCCCCCTCAAAGAGTCCAATGATTCTATAATTATGATATTTTAATACAATTTTGATCCTTTGAATCAATATGATTATGTTATTTCTATTTAATTTTGTATATTTGCAGTCTAGTTCTAATATATTTCAAGAAGGATCCTATCATTTTTTATCAGAGCACTTTCTAAGGTCATTTTTAAAAATTGTTATCCAATATATGCTCTCACCTTACCTTAACGAGATCTTAGTGATTAGAAAGTGGTAAAGTAGTGGTGGCACTCAGCTTCACCATTGCTATGAATTGTATTTTACAACCAATCATCACTACAAGCTAATTTTTCCAATCTATACATATTCCAAGATCTATAGTTTATTTTTGATAAAAGCTCATAATCTTTATGAGTCACATTTTAAATTCCACCCATGTGTATTGATGTTTTTTTCTGCATTGACTCCCTAAATCACTATGTATGCATCATTTGTTCTTACTGTAACATCTAAAACAAGAATCTATGCTATCAGTGATGTATTGCATCATCAAGTCAAGCTCTAGTAAGGAATTTTATTTGTAATTTGAATGATCTAAGTTTTATTTTATAAAATCTAAATTTTGATCTAGTTTAGATATACTACAACCAATCACATTGTAATTTTATTTATCATATTCAAATTCTATTTTGGCCATACTAATAACTAATTGCATTATAATTATTTATTCTACTATGATATAGTTTTAGCCATATTGCCAACTGATCACATTATAATTATTTTTTATATTATGATTTGATATTGGCCATACTACCAATTGATTGTATTGTAATTATTTATTTTATTCTGATCTGATTCTGGCCATACTATGAACTGATCACCCTATAATTGTTTGTTATATTCATATATGAGTTTGGCTTTACAACCAATTGATCCTATTGTAAAAAAATAGTATAATTTTTTTTGGCACCCATAGGTTGAATAAATCATTGTGATTTTCTCATCACATTTATCATTTTAAGGGTTATTTTAAATAAAAATAAAAATTCCCATAAAAAAATATTCTTGCCTACCACTCGAACACACTTTTTCAAAAACATTTTTTTCACTTGTGTGAAAATTACACCATTGTAATTATCTTTAAAAACTATCAATTTAACATATAACTTGACTCACTCTTTTATGGCACTCTCAACCCCCTGGTAAATGGTTATTACCCATGTACGTTTCATGTCCCTAGAGCTCAATAACCACATGACATAAATTGAATTCTAACTATATGAAATGCATCATCTCATCCTTGGCCTTAATTCTAAAAACCAATAAGTTCAAACTCATGGGGATTGTCAATCTAATGGTAGTTCTTCCTCTAGAGTACCATTTTATGGCCCTAAATTAAAATTTACAAAATTTAATGGTATCAAACCCATTATATGGATTTATCATGCAAAATAATATTTTAGCCTACATCCCCTTAATGGATAAGTCCCTATTAATTCATTTCACTTAGAGAAGGAAGTTATTTAGTAGGGTTCACTTTAAGAGGCCCTGATGAAAACCCCCTAGGTTTGTGTAGGTAAATTAGATTTACTCCCTTGGAAAATTAGAGCACACAAAGTAGGTGGAAAATTATCATTAGTTTTCCATGATAAATAGTGTGATATCAGGTGGCATTACACTATCATGTGACATTGTGCTAAAGCATGACATTTTTCTATCAGACAACATTACACAATCACTTGATAATATGGTGTCATATGATAGTATGGTGTCACATGATAACATGGTGTTATAAGATAGCATGGTGTCATGAAACAACATGGTGATATGTGATAGCATGGTTTCACATGGCACCATGTTATCATGCGACACCATTTTATCATGTGACACCATGGTGATGTGTGACATTATGCTATCACATGACAACATGGTGTTGCATGGCACCATACTATCATGTGGCACCATAATTTCATGTGCCACCATGCTATTGTATGGCACCATGCTACCACGTGACAACACAATGTCACATGGTACCATAGTGTCACATGAAAACATAGTGCTACATGGTAGATGACATTGATTGAATGGCAGATGGCATTTTTTATTACACAACACAATGTTGTTGTGTGACACCATGTTGTCACATGACACCATGTTATTACACAAAATCAAAAGCCATAATAATGTACGATAGTGGAATGTCATGTGATAGGATGCTATTATTGAGTATAACTTGCTTACCACTTAATGCCATCTGCCATTCATTGGTCATGATAACTATTTGCTTAAGTAACCCTCCTTACCTATAAATAACTCTATAATGAGCTATTTTCACACTTTGCTTACAATTTGTTTCATCCAACTAACCTACTTCCAAGCTCTTGCTCAAAATCTTTAGGGTTCTATGGATTTCACATGTACAAAAACTCAGAGTCCATCAGAGATGATGAATAATTATGTTTTCAATAATTGATTATGTTTAAATTTCATATAGATGTTGGAACAACTAGAATCATATGTTGGATGGGTTGATCAATGCCAGCTCAGAGGCCTAGCAAAGATGCCACAATATGATCTAGTTATCAAAAATAATCTACTGTGATCTCTACTTGGTAGTTATAACCATAGTGAGAGATGGTTCTATGTCTAGTTTAACCATAAAACAATATCCTTTAGGATGTCTCCATTAGACATACAAAATTTAATAGGTCTTCTCCATTATAATGTGAGTCCTATTAGCACTAAGGTCATCTTATCTGATGATGATGATGATAAAAATTACTTGGAATCAATTTATAAAGTATCCATTAACCTATATAGTAAGTGTTATTATTCCATTACATGTTTTACTTTTCTATAAATGATTTTTTTATTATAAATATTTTGGTATCCTAATTTCATTGCATGTTTTACTTTTTTATTTTCATTACAAATAATCAAAATCGAAGGGGGATCCCCATTGAGAAAATAAGCAATCCATTTATAAAACCTATTGTCTATTTATTTCAAAAATAAATGTTTTATAGGGAAGACCATCAGACATTCCCTTGTAGGGTATTTACTATATTCTTCATTCTCTCTTGGGTGTTATATGTGATTGGTGCACAATTATTTCAAGCAAGATTAGGCAGGAATTGAATTTTGCATTCTTAAAGGATAGTTTCATGATTTCTTATTCCAACTAAATTTTGGCCTTGTACTTCAAGGCATTATATGAAATCCAAAAAACTATAATTCCCACTGACCTAAATCAAAAAATGAAGGCCAATGCTTTGTCTATCAAGGAACAAGAGGTAAGTTTAGTTTTCCCAAGTCTCATTATTTTGTTATGTGTGTGTGTGTGTGTGTGTGTGTGTATATATATATATATATATATATATATATATATATATATATATATATATATATATATATATATATATATATATATATATATTAAATTTTAATATTTTTAAGCCTATTATTTATTATAGGCAAGAGTGCATGTTTATGACATAATAAAATAGGTGAAAAATAAAGGTTGGCCTGTTCCAGAGGGCTCTAGTGATACTTAGTCAATAGAGTCTTCATTAAATGCATTTAGAATTGCAAAATTCCCATGAACTATTTTTGTTTCATCTTTGCTTCCAAGTTCCCCCAAATTTCCTTTAATGTTTTTTTCTTGTAGTATTCAATGGAAAAAATTATATTCATATTGTTTTTTATTTTATTTTTTGCAATTGACTCTCCAATTGTGGTCATTAAGGAATCTCCCATACAACATGATCAATGTTTGCCATTACAACTTTATTTTTTTATTTGAAGTTTATTATAATTTGTTAGTTAAATAAGTGGATAATTTACTCATTTTGTAGGTCAAAACACCAATGTCTCTTTGACAAACACAATAAATCAACAACATCTAACTCCCTCAACCACAATAAGAACTGAAGTGATACCTCTAGTAAGGACACTTAGAATGGATGAGGTAGTCACCCCATCACAAATAGGTAATAATATTAATAAATTCAATTTGTATTTGCATCTATTTTATGTTTTTGAATTTACTATTTTTGAATGTATGGTTTTTTGTAGTCTACCCAACTTCTATTAGTAGATAGAGAAGTATGCCACCACACCCATTACCATCCCATAGTCATAGAAGAGGAAATAACATATCCATCCCTACAAAAAGTATAAGAATGAAAAAAATTTCAAATTTCCTATCTTTCTCAATTGGTGGTCTTTTGAGTGCACAGGGATTGACATGTTTAAAGCAGATTGATCTGGATGAAGAATTTTTTGGCATTGAAAGTAGGCTATTGGCTGTTAGTGGATTTAATCGACATGAATTTATTCAAGTTTTTAATATACCTTCATAATTACCTCGTACCTCTTCCCCAAGCCCAACTTCCTCTTCCCCTCACCCATGATAATTTAAATGTCTATGACAATTCTCTTAATAATTTTTCCTTAGATAATCTAATTTTTGATGATCTCCTTTGTAATCTATAGGAGGCTATTATTGATGAATTTAATGAATTAAAATAATGGGAGGTAAGGGTGAAATCTCTTCTCAATGAAATAAATACCCGTTACCACAACCACTCCAAAATAATGAATTTGTTTTTTCTTATTCAAAATGAACCCTCCAAGATTGATGATTTATTCAAGCAAGCTCAATATGGATTAATCTATGTGGAAAATGCTTAAAATGATAGTATTTTAACATTATGATAAACATGTTATAAAACTTAAATGGTGAATCCCAAGCATATTTCAATAAATGGGCTAAACATATCAACCTAGTTACCATCGCTCAAGCAGAGAAGGATAAAGATGTGGTAAGTTTTCTTTATTTATAACATGTATTTTGATTATTATAATACCTTCATATGTGCTTGACATACATATTATTTATTTATTGTAGTCAAAATACAAAAATTTGAAGCAAGAATCACATGTTCTTAATGTGGATTTGAAAAATGCATAGAAAAGTATCTCCATAGCTATTGCATTGAAAGAAAAGTTGGTTCTATTGAATAAACAAAACCACACATTGAAGAAAATAATTAAGGAGCATGGTATGTATTCAAGAATTATATTAAATCAAAAAATAGATGAGGATCCTAAAATTATTTCAATAGGGGATGCATTGAAGGAGGAGAGGGTGATTCTTACACAAATGAATTATGTTACAGATGATCTTCAGAAGGAGGGAGTGACAATCGATGATTCAATTCCACAAGCATGTTAAAAAAGTGGGGTTTCCATGGGTGGGGATGAAAAACTTGGTGGTGTAGAGTCTCAACAAAACAAATTTTGATTTTTTTAAGTTATATTATCTAAAATGATAGTTTGTATTGCTTAAAACTATTTATAACATGTTCATTTCAAAGACACTTGTTTTATTTAATGATAGTTTATATTTATTCAAAATGACAGTTTATATTGTTTAAAATAATTTATAAATTATTTTTTTCAAAGACAAATGTTTTATTAAATGATAGTTTACAATTTTTCGAAATACATTTAGCTATATAATTTTAATATTTTATATATAAAATGTATTGTTGTCAAGTTTATATATTGTATGGAGAAAAAGTAGAGTAAATATTCTATGGAATTATATTATTGTACTATAGTTATATTATTTAAATGAATTATTATAGAAATATATTAGTCTATTAATATATTTGAATGCATTGTTAAACTATTGTACTAGTGGCATTGAATGTTTTGCTTGTGGTGGAATTTGGAAATATGCGAACATAACTATAGGAAAAAAATAATTTTGGTAGTAGTATTTCAAAATTTTAGTAGTTATAGGAAAATTAGCCTATTATGGAGTAAATATTCTATAGAATGATAATGTTTTAGTCTTGAATGCATTATCAGTGTTATATTGTTCTAGTAGTTGTAGAGTTGAATGCATTGTTACACTGTTTTAGTAGCTGTTGCATTGAATGCATTGATTGTGGTGGAATTTGAAAATATTTCCTATATATTTTTGTAATGATACTAATTTAAATGTGTAATAGAATAATTATTTTTAAACTATTATGTATTTATTATATCTATTTATCTACAAATTACTATTATAGACAATTAAGATAATGAAAAATAATAAATCTTAATAATGGGAGTTTTAATGATGATAGAATTGGCATCATATGATGTACCACGCATATATGTATAGACATAAGACTTGTATGCTTCAATAAATGCTATAACGAAATGCTCTATACAATGTTAATGACAATTATGATTGTTGTTTAATGAATGACATGCATTACAAAGATAAAAGTACTATTTAAAATAAACAATTTTAATAGGACAAAAAAATATCAATTCAAATGTATTAAATAAGATTAATGATTATAATAAATATGAAATATATTATAGAATATTAATGTATTTATAGATTAAAGAATAAAAAAATATTTCAAAAAAAATTAATTTCTATACTTACCAAATTAAAACTTGGGTAGCTGAAATAATCCTCGAGAAACTTACTCATCATTAAGTCTCATTTGCATCTACCATGCCAGTGCTTTATTCATTCTATGTATTCTCATCCTCTGTATTGGTAGCTATATTAGTCACACATCTTATTTCCACTCAATAACTCCATGTTGCCACTACTTTGTCATATGGAAACTTGTCCATAGAATAACGTGAAATATATAGTCTCAATCAAGTCTCTAGATTTTTATCCAATCTATTTCTTAGTTTTGACTTCACAAAGGATAATGTACTAAACACTCACTCATCTTCCATAGAACCAAAAACCATTATTTGAACAAGTTCATATAATCTAAAATATTCACTAATGCTTTCTTGTAATACCCTGCTTGGATAAAGTATTTTCCATAGACGAGTAATGGCACCATTTTTTGTTGGGTCACTTAAACTCTAAAATTGATCCATCATTGTAATCCCAAATTGTGTTGACTGAAATTTTAGTAACAATTTATTTAAAATACCATTAATCTAAACTCCATTCACATTTACAAAAATGCATTATAATTATACCCATGTATTTGTGAAATATTGTGTTGATCTGTTCTTGACGGTTAACACTATTCCAAAAAATGGGTTTCACAACTCCCATGCCTTCCAACAACTCATCCATTTGAAAATGTTCTCTAATCTTTGTGGCTAAACTTTTCAATATTTTTCTCAATTTGATTCATGTTTTAGACAAAATAGTATCATATAGTAAACATGTCACAAGTACATATTTAGGCTTAACTCCCATAACTTCAAGTCTTCTAAAACATGTGTGCATTAGGATCTCAATGTCATTTACCATGACATAAATATGATCGTGTATATTGAATTTCAAATAAATCTCTGGATTCTTAATATATATCAAAATTTTCTAGGTTCTAAAAATAGGGATGTGAAATCTTTCATTTGATGTGTATAATATATCTAAACATTGACATACATGTTTTCTCAAAATTATGAAGTCAATAATATAGATAGATCTCTATTGGGCATGTTTCATTAAACAATTTATTTTCTTCAACATTTGAAAAATACCACATAATGTGAGTAATGTTTCTAAATCATTTAAACAACATAGCGAATATATTTCTTTGTCAACTTCCCTATGATATTTATAAATAAACCCTGTCAAAGATGGATATTCCTCAAAAATTCTATAGGCAGGTTCATACATAGAAATCCATCTAGTTTCAACATCTTTCAATAGTATTTTTACCATTTTTCACCCTAATTATAAATTTTTGGAACTCCATAAATATTTTTTCATTGATTAACATGCACACATGCAAGTCATGAATCAATGCTTCCACTTTTTTGACATTACTAAATGTGCTAACAATTTTATAAGCAAGATTCATCATAGGTACCATGCAATGGATTGGAATCATAAATGAAGAAACTATTGTTTGTAGTCAAACACAAAGATCATTTCTATACCCCTATATCACTAGGTCCCCTCTTTAGCTTTAACCAACTTTAAAGCATTTCAGCTCTTTGTGTGAGATTACTAGCTTCATAAATGGCAAATTTTATTATAAACACAGCTTTAAAGCTGTGAAAATAGGTAGCTTTACCCTTGATTAAATTAAAAACTTATTTATCCCATTTAGTAAATTTTACCTATAAAGGAAGTAGAAGAGCAAGTTATGAGAATTATCATCTGTCAAATATTCAAGCTTTCTTATAGGTATCCAGCATCTGTATTGATGAGAAAACATCATCACTTGAGGTCTAAAGCTATGTCAAAATCACTCTAGAAGGCCCAAAGAACCATTACTCTGACCACATCAATCCAAAATTATTCCACTTGGTTATAGGTATTTTGTGCTTTTTTGTGGTTTATCTAATTTTAGTACCAATACTTTAATCTTTCTTCCTATACCTCATTTTCCACCTCCTAGCCTCATATCCATCCTTTTTTTCCAAAATTCCAATATCTACTTTTTATTTTATTAATCTCTAGATTTTCATAGGTAGTCACCGATGGTTCTCCTAACTGCTGATGGTTCACCCTAATCACCAATGGTTCCCCTAACCACTAAAAATTCCTTGTGGTAGTATTTTCTAGCAAGCAATTTCCACCCTTCTACCTCTAATCAAACCCCACTTTCTATGTCTCTCTCTAATCACAAGACCCTTTCTAATTTTTTGAACTAGACCCCAACCATTTTAATATCTAAATTTGACCATTTTATTTAATACACAAATTATCATTGATTTTTAGTATGCATTTACTTTCTTATCATTGAATAGAAATATCTTATTTTATCATTTCAGACTTAATTGTTATAAAAAGTGGATTGACAACCTCCTAGCAAGACTTGTGCTTCTTGGATATAGCACATGCTAGGTAGTCCACTCATCCAACCATCTAATAACCCCATTTCAAGTATATGTGATACTTGTAGGTTATTCTTTCTTAGTCAAAGAGGAGTTCTCACTTTCATCTAGTTTCACGTGCACATTTTACCAAGTATTCTTCTACACACCCTAATCATTATATTTATTTTATTTACTTTCAAAATTAATAAATGAAGAAAATTAAATAAAAATAATTAGGTTAGGTTTAAGAAATGATGATAGTGGTTATTATTTAGATGATGTTGTTTTAGGTTATGTATGAGTGTAATGTCTTATGATGCCTATGATATTGATTATAAGATATTATTTTGATGTTGATGGTATGATGATGTCATTACATGTTATATAGATGATCATTATGGTTATGTGGAATTTTACTATGATGATTATGATGTTTATGATATGTTATTAATTATTATTGAGATAGTGATTATGTTGATGTTAATGTTACTAAGATGGTTATAATGATATGGAAAATGAATGTTGGATGTTTAATGCATGATGTTTGATCAAGATGTTGATTATTATGTTTTATGTTTAACTTAAGGTAGTGATATATGACTTTGATTAGGATGCAATGTCAGGTGGAAGTGCAAGAAAATGACCATGTCAAAATAAATAATCTAATGGGTCCACATATCCCAAGAAATGGTTAAGAACTAGTTACGTTGTTTTGATTAAAAAGAACTAAATAAGAAGAATACATAATTGGATTATCTTAGTGGACACAAGCTAATTGAGCACTTCATAAGAGCATGTTTAAATTGATAACAAGGTTGTCTTGATCACTGTGTATCAAGTAAGTTCATAGTCTCTTGAGTTCAAAGAGGGGTGAAAGGTGAATAGTTTAAGGGTTAATCTAATGTGGGTTAGCTTAGCTCTTCTATAGGGGACTAGAGGGATATAATAGATAAGTCTATACCTTATAATAATATATATACTAATCAATTCGGGAAGTCTACTAGTGCCATGTATAGGAGCCAATTATGGCAGGATGGTATTGAGAAAAATGGCATTGTTAAGAGCTGATTTTAGCATACTTATTCAAATTTTTTATAGAATTTGACTTATCACTTTTGTTATTTGTGTAGGTCATTGAATTTGATCGATGCGAGAAGATTCAAATGTTTGGTGTGATTTCTTATCCATCCTTCAAGGGAGTGGTCTAAGATTTTGATTTTTATAGCTTTTCTTCAAGGTAGCAGTCTATTTTTAAGAGAATTGGATTTATATGGGTAGTTGTCCTTCAAGGGAATAGTTTGCATTTAATTGAAGATTATGATTTGGAATATAATTTATTCTAACATGGAAAAATCTAATAAGCCAAAGGGTCCACTATTATGGAGGTAAGACTTTTTCACAAGAGGTAAATGATAAGTAGAAGGAAGGGGTTGAGAAACAACTGACCATGGGATTCCATCTATTAAAAGATAAAAAGTATCCATGAGAACCATGTTATAGGTAAAGTTATGGTACCCATAATTATTATTAGGAGTAGATGTTTATGATGGATAAATCACATGGTTCTTTTTTGAAATCAAGTGTTCTCAAAGGATAAGTGTAAATGAAAGGAAGGGTAGAATATTGTGAACCCAGGGATGAGCTTAAGTTAGACACAGAAGTGAGATGTGATCTTGTTTAACAATAGAAAGGACATAGATGAAAATTATTAATAGGATTAGGCTCTAGTTTTCCCTCAAAATAATATAAATGGTAAGCACTATATCCATACTTATGGGTTATAATATAAGGTCCTAACTAATTAAAATCAAACTTGCCCTTCTTAGGCTTTTCCATGTTGGTTTTCTTTAAGGACAAGATCTCTGATGTTGAAATCTCATTTTTAAAATGCTTGTTGTAGGTGCATTTGATTCACTTCAGATAAAATTGAAAATGATTGAGGTAATCCAAGTGATGTTCATCAAGAAGCTCTAGTTGTGCAAGGCATTCTTAGTGATAAACAATCTTAGAAAAGATTTCATGCAAGGATACATCAATTGAAGGAATTTGAACTTTGAGAGGTAGAAATCCCTTGGCTTCATAGATGAGGGAGAAAGGTGTAGCTCCCATGGTGGTTCAAATTCTAGTGTGATAGGCCCATAAAGTGAATGGGATATGAAGATACCAATCCCAACCAGAGGCATTGACCACCTTTGTGAGCATTTTGATAAGGGTTTTTTTGGACACTTCAGCCTAACCATTGGCTTGTGGATGATAAGGGGATGAGAAGCTTAGATCAATGCTAAAAGTTTCATAAAGTGCTTGGACTTTCTTATTTTTAAAAGACTTGTTATTATCTATGATGATTTTATGAAGGACACCAAAGTATAAAATGATATGGTGATTGATGAAAGTGATGATTTTTTATCCTTTATTAATATGAGTGGGATATGGCCTCCACCCACTTGGTGAAGTATTATATGGAGGTGATGATATATTGATGTTGTTATGAAGAATAGGGGTTGATTTCCCTGATAATTTTAAGACCCCATTGTGAAAAGGGCCAAAAATCTTGAGATACTTGAAGACTATGAGAAGGTGCATGATGAAGGTTGGCATGTTATTGACATTTGATGCATTTCTTGACATAATTGTAGTAGTCCTAATTAAGTGTGGGCCAATGGTATCCGAGGTGAAGAATACACTTGGAAACATCCATACCACTAAAATTTCCCCCACATATGCCATCATGGGCTTCTTTGATGTCGTGAGAAGCTTCATGACTGTGAAGACAATGAAGAAAGAGGCTGTCAAAGCCTCACTTGTAAAGGATGCCTCCTAGTATGATATAATGAGAAGTGTCTTGGTAAAGATTCTCTAATAATTCTTCAAAATATTAGTTGGGAGACTGTTGAGGCTAAGATAATCAAAATTTTGGTTATACTAAGTGTTAGAAAGGGATGTTTCCACTCTACAAATGGTAGGAAGATCAGAACTAATATAATATGGGGTAACAAAGTGGTGGATGGTAACAAAGACTTTGGACTCAGTGGGTTGAGATTGAATTTGGGAAGCAAGAGGGGCCATGGTAACTACAAATTTTTTGGTTGATCATAGAATGGGTTAGATAGCATAATGATCAAACAAGGCTAATATTTTGTCCACAAGTTACTTGTATTTTAGGAGAACATCATTTTTACATTGATAATATTTTGTGACTTAGTTAATGACAAGTTGAGAAACCCTAAAGATGCTAATTGTTTTGACTCCTAAAGCCAAGATAGTTTGAAGACTTGTGACTAAGGCTTCATATTTAGCCATGTTATTGGTGCAGTCAAAGTCAAACTTAAAATAAAGGAGAAGCAGTTCTCCATTAAGTAGGATGAGAATCACTCTGCCCCCCCCCCACCATTTTGGTATTTAGAGCCATAAAAAAACATGGTCATTTAGTAGGTGGGATTCTCTAATGAAATATTTACTATAGACTCATTTGGGAAGGTAAGCAAAAAGGGTTGCTTGTCAATTATAGAGGATTCAGCTAATTAGTCAGTGATAACCTACCCTTTGATGGAATTCTATGGGAGAAGCTCAAGATCAAACTTAGTGAGAAGCATGAGCCACTTTACCATACGTTGGTTTTGATATGGATTAGAGTGAATATACTTGAGAGGGTTAGTGTTAGTTATAACATAGGTTTTGTGATTAAGAAGACAATGGCAGAGCTTAGAGGCTAAAATACTAAGGTGAGGCAAAGGTTTTTAGGATGGGTATACTAGATTTCATATTTGATTAGGGTATGGCTGATGTAGTAAATGACCTACTCCTTATTTTGGTCATTGTGATGAGTGAGCATGACTCCCAAAGAATGATCAGTGGCATAAATGTATATATAAAAGGGCTAATCTTCTTTAGGGGGAATGAGGATAGGTGGAAAAATAAGATACTCCTTGATTACATTAAAGGATTATTGACATTCAGTGGTCTACTTAAAGGAGACATATTTCTTTAAGAGATGGTGAAAAGGTTGACAATGATCAAATAGCTGAGAAATAAAGCATTTGATAGATTAAATTTTGCCTTGCAGGCTACAAAGTTACTTCAAGTGAGTGGGAGGAGGCATCTCCATAATATCTCGTTGGCAAGGTACACTTCTATTCCATGAAGGGAAATAATAAATCCCAATAGTTTTCTTGATAAGACCCCAAAGATGCACTTATTTTTATTGAACCTAACCTAATAGTAGATTAGACATTCAAAAATGATTACAAGAATAGTGAGGTGATCTTTGAGATACTTATATTTCTTGAGAAGATCATTGACATAATCCTCAATAATATTATGAATGATATCATGAAAGATGTAGGTCATGGCCCATTGATAAGTGGCTCTAGCATTCTTAAGGTTGAAGGGCATGACTTGGTAGCAAAAAATTTCCCATGGAGTGATGAAGGAATTTTTATGTTGATTTGTAGGAGCAATCAAGATTTGATTGTATCTGGAGAAATCATCCATAATGTATAGTATTTTATAATCGATGATGAGATCAATAAGTTGGTCAATGTTGGGAAGGGTAAATTCATCTTTTGGGTAGGCAAGGTTAAGGTCTCAAAAGTCAATGCAAAGGTGAAAGACCCTTGTAGGTTTAGTGATAAGAATGATGTTGGAAACCTATTATGGATAGTCAATGGGTTAGATTAAATTAATAGATAAGAGGCATTGAAGTTCTTTAACAAGAAGAGTTATGTGGGGATACATACAATAAAGTTTTTGTCAGACTGGCATAACCTTAGGTTAGGTGAAGATGTTATGAATAACGATGAAAGGGTAGATTCTAGGCATATCTTGGTAAGACCAAGAAAACACCATGTTATCATCATGAAATAAAGAAGGATAGTATTTCCACTCTTTAGGAGTCAAAGATTAGCCTATTTTTAGGATACCAGGATCCTCTTGGGTACCCAAACTAACATTGATGGTTGATTCATTCATTATGGTTTGGTTTTTAGGAGGGATAAATTTATGGATAGAAGAATCCCCTACACCAAGGTAGGTGAGGATGGAAGAATCATCTTGGCATTGGATGGTGTGAATGGTGGGTAAATCATGATCGATCATCTTGGGATGGATGAGAGGAAGGGTTTTAGTTTGGCCACCTTATTGATAGGTTAGTGGGCCTAAACTAATGGTATTGATAAAAAAAAATAGATGGGATGATGTCAAAGTCATCAAATTAGAAAGATGATCTTGGTGAGGATGGAATCTCCTTAGCAGGGGTGGTAATGGGTTTTGGTGATGTGGATTCTTCTATTGGTTCAAACCCAAGCCCAAAAAACTCATGAGGTTTTTGAGTTTTGATGATGGATAATTCATGAGGTCCTTGTTTGTATAGGCCCATACAAAATCCTTTCCAAGCACAGTGATGAAGATAGGTTTTGGTAAAGGTTGGATTACTTAGATAAGAGAAAAAGGAAGTGAAAGGTTGAATATATGGAGTGGTCATAGGAGTGAAAAGTGGTTGATCAAGTCCCCCATAGAAAAAATTTGTTTGATTCTCAGGGAACCCAAAGGGGATGATGGTTTCAATGTTGGGATCATAAGAGGGGTCATTTTTAAGATTCCCATATTCATGCAGAGTGGAAAGAGCATCTAGAGCCAAAATTTGATATTTCCCAAATGAGAAAATTTGAAAATTTGATTGCAATAAAAATTCAACTAGAATTTGAGAAGAGGGAATGGTTGAGATTGTTGATGCTTCATCATTGTTAAAGGTATAGATATGGAGGTTGTAGGTTGGTGTGGATGTTTGATTAGAAGTGGATGGCATGGAAGATGAAGAAGGAATGAGAACATCATTGCGTTGATATGTCATATTGCAAGAGGAAAAGGGACTCGGATAAGCTTTGATTTTAATAATTTAGTCCTCATATTCAAACTTGACACATCAGTGTAAGGTAGAAGGGACACAATGCATATCTCAAATCCAAGGGCATCTAAGTAAGACATTTTATTATAACTCACCTTCGATGACATAGAATAACTTAGGAATAGTATGAGGTCCCAAATGGATATGAAAAATAATAGTCCTTAAGGTGGTGGCCATGGTATCATTGAAAGAGTGAAGGACTATTAAACTCTTAGAAAGAATGTTTTTAGGTAGTTTCAATTGATCATATGTATGGGAAGAGATTATTTTGATGCTCACTCCCTCATCAATCATTACCTATTTTATGGGAGTTTTATTAATGTATGTTGTGATGAATAGGGGAGGATCTAGATCTTTCTCTTGGAAATATGTGATCTCAAAATCTTGAAAGGTGACAAGGGTGAAATGGTGGAGACTCCAATAAAAGAGGCAAAAGGTTGTTGATCATCTAGTTGGACCTCTATGGAATGCAAATCTTCCATTAATATCAGGTGATGTTGGGGTGAGGTGTGATTAGATCATAGAGACTCATTTTTATTAGTGTTTGGTGGAGTTTTTTTAACATGAAATGTTGGATAAATGGAGTGGGTTTAGAGGTGAAGCTCCTATAATGGATACTTTAGGTTTGGATAGTTGTGAAGGTGAAGGTGAAGATACTTGGGTTTGATCAGTGGGTGGAGAAGTTGAAGGATAAGTCCAAAGGATGGATACTTTGGCTTTCTCTTTATCCTTTTATTGAGCCCAAGAATGGGTCACCATATAAATGGTATGGATGAGGGGTTATGACATTTTCTTTGGTTCTTCCTCTTCACTCTTAGGTAGGGGAAAGGAGTTTATTGGACAGGTGAGTTAGATACTAGAGTAGGCATTGGAGGTTCTTCTAATAGATCATCTTCATCCAAAATGTTGTGGACAAGTGTTTAGAGATCCTTGTAATTATCTATATCATGCCCAAGATTCCTATGGTAAAGTAAAATCAAGTTATCATTGAACTAAATTGGCTTAGGATGAGATGGGTAAATGATTTGATTGGGGGTAAGCTAATAGAGGAGGTTTTTAACAACCTTTGAAAAATAGTTGTATAGGATTTTTGTAAAGGTGAGGTAGGTTTTTAGATTGGTTTCTTCATGGAATCAGTGCTTAGAGGAATAATTTTGGTTGATGGGTCTGGTTGGGTTTGCTTAGATATGATTGGCTTATGTGTTAAAGATTTAGATGCAAAAGTTTTTAATGATGAAGGTTTAGTTACTAGTGGGAGAGTAGATAGAGACAAGTTGGTTAAGAAGGATGAAGGACTAGAGGGTTTGGTGATT
The DNA here is from genome assembly GCA_037957365.1 of Torreya grandis. Taxonomy (NCBI): domain Eukaryota; kingdom Viridiplantae; phylum Streptophyta; class Pinopsida; order Cupressales; family Taxaceae; genus Torreya; species Torreya grandis. Next base: position 6,236,551 of record JARHVA010000240.1, on the reverse strand, counting down.
AAAGATGGAGAAGAAGAAGATGGTTTGATAGTGGAAGGATGTGGTCCTAATATAGAAGGTAGATATGAAGGAGGTAGTATGGGCTTAGTTCTAGGTGAAGTTTTGGGTAAGCCTTCCTTCTTAATGGACTTAATTAAATTTGACCTTGGTAAAATTGAGGAAGTTAATTATAATATTAAAGGAGGGTAAGAGGGACTAGGTGTGGGAAGAATCCCCAAGTTCTTGATTGGTTTGGTGGAAGAAATATGAGGTGAATTGGCTTTTTAAAGTAGAGGTTTTTGAGATGGTTTATTTATGGATTTAGAAATGGTAACTAGTGAAGGGGTGATAAAAGATGCAAGGGTGGACTCAGAAAAAGTTTAGGACTCAAATTTAGTTGGATTAGGAAGGCCTAGTTGATGCCAAAAGGTGGATCAATCAAAGTTAGGTTGGGATGTGGACTCTAAACTTTGAATTAACCTTGAGAAGGGTTTATAAATGGGTACAGTTCTTTGATCATTAGTCTCTAAGAATAAGCCCTTAGGTGGATAATAAGGAAGGGTTATGGTGGAAGGTATGATTTTGGTTTTGGTAGGTGGTTCTAAAAGTGGTGGTTAGATGAACAAGGTAACAAGTTCTTGTGGGATGATTTCCAAAGAGGGTATAAAAGAGGTAGGTATAGTGCTTTTAGATAAGGTGTCTATTTTGGCTGAAATGTCTAAAGAAATTGGTGCTTCTTCCATTTGGATTGGGAGATTAGAGGAAGTGGTTAAATCAATAGTGGTCTCTTTGGGGATTTTTGTCAAAGGAGTGGATGAGGCAATGGTTTCAATTCTTGGAGAAAGAGGGGCAATTGGTTCTTCCATTTGGGTGTTAGAAGGAATGGATGGAAAGTTGGTTTATTTTGTTTGGGTGGTAGAGGTAGTTGTTTCCTCAATAATGGGCACATTACTAATAACATTGATTGTATGGGCTTCTTATGAGTTATATTATTAAGCTTACTATCATGATATTGTGTGGAAGGGGGGTGATTTGGATAAGGCTTACAAAAAATGTTGAGAGATTGGTTAGGGGGAGCATTGGGGTTATAAAATACCAATTCTCCACTACTAATGAGATTTTGGATAATATTTTTAAAGGTATTACATATATTAATTTCATGTCCAATAGTTTGATGAAAAGCATAGTTGTCATTTTCATTATACCACCTAGGTAGAGGGCTAGAAGAATCGAATTAATGACGTGGTTTGATTGGTGGAAGTTGGATCAGGTTTGCCTTGAGTATTTTATCTAAAATAGACTCATATGATTCCCCAATGGGAGTATATTTATTTGTAGTTGCTCAGTTTTGGGTTCAATTTTGTTGATAAAGAGGTTTTGGAGAGTTGTTTTGATTTGATTGGGTAATAGTAAGAGGTGGAGAACCTTTCAAAACCATTAAATTTGTAGAAGATTTTGCCTTGATATTAGGATAATTGGAAGTTTTGGTTAAGGGAGAATCATTAGGTTTAAAAGTGGAATTTTTATTCCATAATTTTAGTTTTCCCTCATTAATGGCATGGTTCTTAAGTTTTCATGTCATGGTGAATACTTCATCAAATGTTTGGAAAGTTTAGACTTGGAGAGTGGGTACAATATGGTTAACACAACCCCTAGAGAATAATTCAATTAATTTGGGTTGGGATAAGGTAAAGGAAAGTTGGTTGATGAGACCTCTCCATCTAGCCACAAAATCAATAATGGATTCATCCTCAAATTGTTTGATGAATAGAGGTCAGTTTTGGAAACCTTTTTAGCTATGTTGACTAAGAAATGTTCTAAAAAGATTTGGGCTAGTTGGGAAAAGGAGAATATGGAGAGAGTAGGGAGAATTCTATAACAATCCAAGGTAGGTCCTGATAAAGACATTATAAAGGTTTGGAAGAGGAGAGCATAATCATATGTGATCAAGTAACATGAATGATAGAATGCTCTTAAACATTGTTGTGGGTCCTCCTTGCCTTGAAATTTGGAAAATTTAGGAAATTCCCATTGAGGAGGATAAGAGTGAATGGTAAAATATGGGTGGATAGGTTCATTACAAATTTGGTCATATGATAATAGCTTATAAGACCCAAAAATTAATGACTCCAAGTTAGTCATTTTTTCTATTAGCATTTTGATCAAATTCAGTTGAGGTTGGGAAGATGCATAATTGAGGGGTATATTCTATTGGTGTTGAGTGGTAACTATGTAAGGACAAGTGGTAAAAGGCATGGAAGAGGCCACATATTGGTAAGTGGTAACAAGTGGTTGAGATGGTGCCACATACAAACTAATTTGCACAAATGGTTAGGTGGATGGTGGTATGTACCCATATTGGTAGGTTGTCATAGGTAATTGTTGGGGAATGAATGTAGGTTGGCTAAAAGGTGGGGTTATGGTGGCAGGTGGAGGTTGGGTAGGTTGATGTTTGGTGGTGACTCTAGTGTTAATAGGTGGAAGTGTTTGGGGTATAAAAAGCACTAGGTTCCAAAATGGGGTAGTGATTAAGGGATTAGTTGTACTGAAGAAAGGGTGGAAGTAGGGGTAGAAGATAATCCCAATGTGGGTGGAGTATAGGTGATCAAAGGTAAAGTAGAACTTATATGGGGTATAGTATGAGGTGTTTGGATAGAGGTTGGAACATTGAATTGGGGTTGGGTAGTGTTGTTCAATGGGGTGTTAGAAGGTTGGGTTGAGGTAGTACCCACCATAAGATGGGATGGCATTCCATGAGAAGGAATATGAGGAACTGAAGAAAAAGAGGTATGATGGGGCATGGTATTAAGGTAGTGTTGAAGAGCTACATGATTATTATTAAGGAAGGTAGCAAATTTTTCATCTCTTTTATATATAATAAAGATTCTAGAAGAAGGGGGAGAAAAATGAAGAGAACCTTCAACATCAGAAGTGTATTCCATGGAGGAAGAATAAGACGGTGGTGGTTGGTTGGTTTGATTTCTCATTTATTATCTAGTAAAGACCATATGAGAAATGGGGAGATATTATGATGAAACTCACACCTCAAACAAAAAGTAACCAAAAATACTTCAAAGCAATCAATGCATCCACTACAAGTGTGTTTATCCTAGAATTAATTTTAAATTGCTCTTGGTTTATGCCTTAAAGTGTGAAGAAGGATTTGGCTTGTAAATCGAGTCCTAAAGAGGCAATCTAAGGCTAGTTTTAGGTTGTTAAAGCACTCAAGGGATAAAATCTATATTTAAATTTGGTATGTGGATTGGTTTTAGGGCCTACCTCCTCACTTAACAGTCCCATAGTAGTAAGAGTGTCAAGTGCTTAGCCAAAATATATTGAGTTTAGAGTTTATACTCAACCAGAGAGTTGAGTTGGTTCTCCCCTTAGTGGTCAAATCCAAGTAGGATAGTCAGGAAGGGGTAAGGTTATCACTAGGTTATTAAATCCTAGTCATGCCTTGTCTCAAGTATGTTTAATTTGTTTATTGTGCCAGTGGTTTGGTTTATGTAACATTTATGGTTATACGATTAATTTGTTTTACTTAATTAGTCTAGATGAACTAAGACAAGCAAGAAAATAATGTATGTAGTAAATTTTAACCAAAAGGAAATTTTTTGATGTCTTTTCAATGAAAATAGAATAACTAAGATGTAGTTAAATGCAATATGAAAATGCAATCCTAATCGTCGGATGGATGCAACTAAAACTTATATTATTTTTTTTATTCTATATAAATAAATAATGAAAGACAACTAAATGAATTTCACTAATGCAAATCTAAATGTCCTAAAACATTTATGAACCCAAAAAAACTCAAGGGTCTCACTAGGTGTGCCAAAATGTTTCAGTTTATTTTCATCATTTATTAATTTTGAAAGTAAATAAAAGAAATCTAGTGATTATAATATGTCAAATAATACCTTGTAGAATGCACACATGAATCCAAATGAAATTAATAACTCCTCTTTGGCTACGAAGGAATAACCTGCAAGTAGCACAGACACTTGAAAGGAGTTTATTAGATGGTTCGTTGAGTGGACTTCTTAGTATGTGTTAGATCTAAGAAGTATAAGGCTTGCTAGGAGGCTATCAATCTATTTTTTATAACAATTATGTATGAAATGATAAAATAAGATATTTTCACTCAATGATAAGAAGTAAATGTGCACTAGAAATAAATGATAATTTGTGTATTAAAAAAATGGTCAAATTTAGATGTTAAAATGGTTAGGGTCTAGTTCAAAAAATTAGAAAGGGTCCTATGATCAAAGAGAGACATAGAAAGTGGGGTTTGATTGGAGGTAGAAGGGTGGAAATTGCTTGCTATAAATACTACCATAGGGAACTATCGATGGTTAGGGTAACCATCGATGGTTAGGGTAAACCATCGGTGGTTAAGATAACCGTTGGTGGTTGCTTGTGCAAATTTAGAGATGAATAAAATAGAAAGTATGTATTAGAACTTGGGAAAACTAAGCATGGATATGATGCTATAGGTGGAAAATGAGGTATAAGAGGATTTGTTAAAGTATTGGTATTAAAATTAGATAAACCATTGAAAATAAGCACAAAATACCTGTAACCAAGTGGAAGAATTTTGGAGTGATGTGTTTAGAGTAACAGTTCTTTAGGCCTTCCAAATTGATTTCAACATAACTTCAAACCTCAAGTGATGATGCTCACTCACTGATATGGAAGCTAGATACCTACAAGAAAGCTTGAATACCTAATAGCAGATAATTATCATAACTTGATCTTCTACTTCCTTTATAGGTAGAAGTTACTAAATGGGATGAAAGAAGTTGATAATTTGATCAAGGGTAAAGCTGCCTATTTTTACAACTTTAAAATCTTTGTTTTAAATATAACTTGCCATTTTTGAAGTTGTTAATCTCACAAAAAGAGTTAACATGCTTTAAAGTTGGTTAAATATGAAGAGGGGACCTAACCATTGATGGTTAGGCTAATCATCAATGGTTAGGCTAACTGTCAGTGGTTACCCTAACCATTGATGGTTTGTCGACCAGGGGAAAAATTGGTTAAAAGGGGTGAAAAAGAGGTGACTTAAATGATAATCCAAAACCATCAATGGTTAGGCTAACCGTCAGTGGTTACCCTAACCATCGATGGTTTGTCGACCAGGGGAAAAATTGGTAAAAAGGGGTGAAAAAGAGGTGATTTAAATGATAAGCCAAAAATGGGTTTGGTAAAGTTAGGTTCATAAATGGGCCTAGTTATTGTTCTAAAGGTGGGGTGACACTAAAAACTAGCATGTGTAGTTTTTAGGTGTCTACACTACTATTAAAATGGGTTTGAGATATGTCTTATAAGGCATATGCATTTGTAGATTTTTATTAAAGAAACAAATTACAAAAGGATAGTATCCTAACATTGGCTTCCATGTCAATAGATCATTAATTCAAAATTAAAATTATATCTATACAAATCATCTAGAGGCATTTTAATCTATTTTACTCATCATAAGGACACTTAAATTTGGCACACTCTACAAATAAATATTTATACTCTTAATGACTTACATTCAAAGTTTAATTTCATTTTTTACCAAAATAATGATAGGTGAATGTGCATATAATTACATCTCCACTTAGGAAGATAAGGTTTAATCTCTCACTTATTTTATCCATTCACACTACAAAATAACTATGTGTGGCCTAATTCTAGCATGCAAGATACATAGTTTTAACTCCCTTGAGATTGTCCAACCTAAATACTACTTCAATTATCTTTTGTAAGTTTTTATGTTAAAATTGGTAAAAAAAATAAATAAGATCAATAAGATATTATTTTTCATAGATTCAATAATGTAAACCAGTATAACATTAGACTATGAAGTAATAGAAAAAATTCAAAACCTAGAAAGGTATGTAGTACAAATTTAGTGACAAGAAAACATATTCATTGACAGTATTAGGAAAAAGTTATCGATCTTGTTGAATCTACCCTACATATTTTCCACGGTCCAAAAATAGGTATTGAATCCATTTTTGTGTAGTGAATAGTATTATTTTCACAAATGTATTTTTCATTCCTTTTACACCATTGTTACACTTCAATAGTTCTATAAATTTGCTAAGGTGTGACTATTTCATCTTTTTTACATTTCATATTTTCCATTACTTATCAAATAAATTTAAATTTTTCTTATTTAATATTTTTAACCACTAAGACATATCTAATTTAATTTTTTAAACTGTTATATCCTAGATCTACCTTGTGCATTTAATTTTACCATTTGCATAGTGTTATTATTTTCTATTATCACATTTTGGTAAAACAAATTGAGCAGCCCTCCATTCTTAAAACATCTATATGTTTTGAATTTTCCTCCATAGGGTTTCATTTCTAATTTTTTTTTTCTGAGTCTAATTTTGATATATCTCATTAGGCATAACCCTAGCTTTTATTTTCTTTTATATTTAGTTACATCTTTATCTCACATTTGGATCCCCCAAACCATAGATATCACTCAAAAAATAGATTCAAGGAATATGTTCCTCTATGGTTTATTGTGTTATTAATTTCATTTCTAATTTTTAGCATAACATTGGTAAAGGCATATTTTGGTTTATTTATTTCCTTGTTGTCTTACTTATCTTGTTTCATCGCATATAAATAAAATATGGATTCTTATGATGCAAATAAAATGTCTTTGAGTGATACAAATTTTGATATTTCATATGATGATATAAAAAATAAGGATATGCTTGATCAAATGACACAACAAGTTAGATAAAATATATCTTATTTACCTAATTTCATGGAAATGGTAAATGATGTATTGAGTTTTATGGAAATAATTATGAGCATGAAATTGTTGATATTTGTCCACCTTCAATTTTTGTCTCATAGCATGCTTATGTTTGAAATGAATAATCATTTAATTCTTTTGATATAACCTCTTAAGTGTTATTCCATCCCTACATATGAGAGAGTGACTATTTTGCATTCCATCAATGACTCAAAAACTAACTACATATTATTCCCTTTATTTTGAGACTTTTGACATTGGGATTATGGACAATATTATATCTTCCAATCCCATTTATAGAGATGTTCTTGATAGGCATCTCCAACATGAATTCATCATATCTCACTTCCAACAAAAATTCCTCCATTGAAAAAAAACTTATAGGAGACTATGAAGAGTGTGCCTTAGTTATACTTAAGTTGTTCCTAACACTTTGATTGGTAATTCCTTAGAGACTCAATGCTTTACCTAGTAGATATTTATATTATTTATATTACTTACAAGAAGTTTTCCTAGATTGATTTATCCCCAATAATGAACCTCATTCCACATTTTAGAGTTCAAACCCTTCAACAAGGTACCAAAGAGGATATGTGTGATTACATATTTATATTTCAATTCCATATGTATTCTTTGATATTACATATGATTATATGAACAATAAGGATATGTTTGATCAAATGACATAATAAATTAGATAAAATACTTCTTATTTGTGTAATTGCATGAAAATGGTAAATGAATTATTGAATTTCATGAAATTAATGATGAACATGTAATTGTTGATGTTTGTTGACATTTTATCCTTATCTCTTATAACATGCCCATATTTGAAAAGAATAATCATTTGGCTCTTTTTATTGAACCTATTAATTGTTATGCTATTCCAACCCATGAGATAGTGACTATAATACAATCCATAAGTGACTAAAAAAGACAAATATGTATTCATTCCCTCCATTTAGATACTTATAATGCTGGGATTATGTATAATTTTATATCTTTAAATCTCAATCCTAGAGATGTGTTTGATAGCACTATCGCACATGACTTCATCATACCACACTTTCAATTTTTTTATGGCCATGGGTATCATCAAACATTCCTCCATTCAATATTTATTTCTATAAGAGACAAAGAAGAGTGTGTCTTAGTTATATGTAAGTTGTTTGCTATCACTTTTATTGGTAATGCCTTAGAGTGGTTAAATGTTTTATATAGTGAATCTTTAAACTATTTACATTGCTTAAAATAATTTTTTGTAGATCTATTTATCAATAATAATTGACCTCATGCCACATTTGAGATTAATAAAACAATTAAACAAGGTTCCAAATAGGATAAGGGTGATTACATATTTATATTCTAATTCTATATGCACTTTTTGATTTATCATCCATCGGATCTTGAAAACCAACATATTTTTACCAATAATATTTTAAAACCTATCAAATATAAAATCATTGGGAAGGCTTGAAAATAAGCAAAACTAAGAGATAATTTTATGTTAGATAAGACAACTTAGTTTAATATTATTAGTCTTACTTTCCTTAACACACTCAGATATGGCAAATCAAATATATATGAATGGGAACATCCTAAAAGATGAAAGAAATGATTAATTTAACTTAGTTAACCATTAAAGGTACACAAATAATTATTTATATAGACTATATTTATCATAATATACCCTATTACTTAGGGTGAGAAATGATCATGAATATCTTGACAATATTTTATTCTTCAATGTAAGACTAACATAGTCTATCAACTAACTAGTAATCTAAATACTATGTGAGTTTCCTTTAGCATGAATGACAAATTGTTATATATGGTATCTGTATGAAATAAAAATTAATCGTGTCTATAAATCAATCCTAACTCAGAGAAGATAGATCATACCATACACTTTCAATTAGGGACACATTAGATAATCAAGAACATGACTAATATGAGGATCTGCTAGACCTGATTAGGGGATCTCTTACCATAATACACTATGTTAGGGAGGGTTCTAAAGCCTCTAGTCAAACATAATCATGTAATAACCCTAAGGGAGTCCTGTGTTTTGAAATCTCACAAAACTAATAGCAAGTAAATTAAATCTAATCTAGTGCTCACCAAAGCTTTTAGCACAATATGAGGGGTTAGTAAACAATCAAAACATGCATAAGAGAATATCAATTAATCTATGTGTGAGAAAGACCCTAATACATGAAATAAGAAGAGTAATATTATTCAAAGCCAATAATTATGCTACTTTTATCCACTAAAGAGAGGAGAAAAATTAGAGATAACTTATCTAAATAATGAACCCATTGAGACTCAATCTCTCCCTTGGCCAAAGAGGCTTCACAAGAGGTTGTTATGGTTTGTAAGGATCACTAAAAAATGCCAAAGCATCCAATACTTTCCAAAAGACTATATTCTCCAAGTATAAACTCTAATCTAAGTTTCCTCAATTAGAATGGTAGAAGAGAAAATTATAAATAAGTTCAAGTGAATAATAACTCTTGATTACATATTGAAATAATGATGAAATGATCTTGTATATATAGGCACATCTAACCCTAAACCCTTACAAAAATATTGGTTGATAGGGTCGACTCAATTGACCTAGTAATGTTTTGGATAATAAACCATGTTAAAAATGAACTATGTTGGCACTTTGGGCTAATGATATAAAAATATAAGGTTGACCCATCTGACATAGTTTTAAAACCATTGAAAGGGGATTTAGGCTAGGAAAAGGTAAATGAAAGTGGTAAATGACTAGAGGAGGGTGAAAATATGGATTAATAGCTTAGGGAATGGTTTTTAGTAGTTGGTTGGATTGGTAATAAGTGTCAATAAGAAATAACAATCTTATAAAGCACCAATGGTTTGGCCACCCCTTTCCTGGTACACCCCTTAGGGCATGTACTTAGAGAGATTGAGTCTTGATCGGTTCCTTCAAGATGTAAAGCATTAGTATTTGATAAAATTTAAAATATTATGTATATACATATTCCCTAATCAAAGCTCATCACATGTCACTAAGGTATAATAGGGGATGGTGGTTCGAGAAAGAACATAAGAACAAATAATGTTAATGCTAAAAAAAGTTGTAGTATTTTAAAGCATAAAATAACTAAAAGGAAATAATAGAAAAATAAATAACTAAAAATTAAATTTGATGTTTATCTTGACTTATCATTATTTTTGGATGGTTTTTTGTTGTGTTTTTAGTTTTGATTGTGTAGGGTGAAGAGACTGCTTTTGACAAACCCAAGAATACAAAACTAAAGAGCAAAAACAAATAAACACAGGAAAGCCAAGATAACTGGTGCTATGTGTATGGGATGTACTTGGGAATTTAACAAGCTAAGGTGACAAGTTTTATGTTATAAAAAATGACCAAGTCAAAATAAGATTAAATCAGGTAACCAAAAATCCAAGGCTATTAAAGTCCAAAAAATTCAAATAAGTAAACCTTAAGTAAAAAAGGAAAACTCACTAAATAAAACCAAGGATACATGTAAAAAATATGGTAATCCTTAAACAAATTTAAAAGCAATAACAATCCTTACTTAAACAAATATGGATTGGTAAAACAACATTGATGAGTGAGCAGTAACAATCCTTATCTCACTCAACAATGGAAAAAAGTGTTTAAAAGGGGGAAATAGACTCAGGTGTCCATACAAAAGGTAATAAAATAATGAAAAATGTTAAAAGGAAAGCAAATTATGCCTAAAAATTTAAATCTATGTTGTGAATCAAGTAATCCATAATTACTCAAACATGTTGTTTCACTCTAAGGATAGATAAAATTGAAATAAAGTAGTGCTAGAATGTTTTTAAGAGGTGAAGAAGAAGGTAATATAGAAGAATGGAAACCATATTTATAATCATAATTTTCCTATAAAGGGGGAAAATGAAATGGGTGGAGGGGAAAATGAAAGAAAACCCAAGGTAGAGGAACTCTTTTATTAAAGTCAAGACACTCAAATTAGGTTTGTCAAAACAAGATAACTTTTGAACTTAAGGACTCTAAATAACTTCTCCTAGCTACACAAGTCTTAGGTCAAAAAATGTAGTATATAGATCATCCCATGAATTCTATATACACGAAAATTAAAATTGACCTACCTTCCCACAATGTGTTCCCCATTCCGCAGGACCCCTTACAGAGTTGTTGATCTAATGTGAATATTGGGTACTTGTGTGATAAATTAGGTATCACCATATATTTTATTGAATTATCCTATTATAATTTACTAACCTATCACACCCCAATGGACCTCAGCTCTATGTGAGGCCAATTGTGAAGTTTAAGATTTGATTAAAGATAGGAGATGTGCTTATAATCACATCTTTTGATGTGATTTTGAATATTTAAATTTGTATGTTACCTTTTTTATATCATTGCCTTTTGTTTAAAATGATTTGGATTTTAACTTTATTGATGTATTTTTCTATTCCTCCTCCATATATATTTGTAAAACCAAACATGGGTGCTAAAGATAACTTTCATTTGAATACTTAGGACTTGTTTGCTAAGAGAGAGAAATTCATAGAACATGGAGTCTAATAATCTTGTAAATCGAGGTGAAATAAAAATGATATCTTAACATTGACCTTGTTTTATCCAATGAGGAGTGAAAGGAAAGGAAATCAAGAGGAATGGCACATGGAACAATTTGAATTACTTCAAATCACAAAAAATGTGACAAAGGGTAAAAAAATGGATACAAGGACAATAAAGTGTGATTCCTTATCATAAGAATAAGGGAAATGGATGAAAACATTTTAACATAGATTGTTGTACAAATTCCATCTATTAAAAGATGAAAAATCTAAATTTGAGAACAAGGATAAAAAACTTATAACTATTGTAAAACACATTCTAGAAAAGGAATGATAGGATGGTAATTTTATGATGAAGGCTAGGTCCTATCCTAAAAGGGAAGCCCACGAGGGTGCCAAAAAGCATGTGAAAAAATAAATAGGATAAGAAATGTGGTATTTTTTGAGGAAGGCTAGGTCATATCCATGGTCTTAAAATTCAACTCATTAAAGAGAAATCCAAGGGATGCCAAAAAGTGTGTAAAAAGAGTATGAAAATAAAAGAAGACTATGGTACATCATGAGGAAGACCAGGTCCTATCCATGATTTTATAATGCAACTCATGAAACAAAGGAGAAATCAAAAGACCAAAAAGGAAGGACTAAAGATTTTTTTATAAGAGAGAACTATTGTAGAGGGAGATATCCTTATAAGTAACCTACAAAAAGTGTTAGATAGATGTGGATAGAAATCATGAAAAAGAAGGAAATGATCCTACACTAACATCTATATCAAGGATGAACATGTGAGAAATCATTTTGTGTCTCAAAAATTTTCTTGAATTTGAATTATTTTGGTAGTATGTAATAGAGAATAAGAGTGGGCATCACAATATACCCCAAAGGGTAAGTAAATGTAGGGATGGGCATTACAAGATGCCCTAGAGTCTAAAATGATAGGTGGGTGGGCATTGCAAGATGCCTCGAAGGCAAGAATAATATGAGGATAGGCATCGCAAGATGCCCCACAAGCTAAAAAGTGGAAGAAAAGATAAGAAGCAAAGAGAACCCCATATAGTGTCTAAATGGATTCAAGTTATCCAAAAAGATTCTGATAGGGGACATGATGCTTGAGGAAAAAATATGCTAAGAAATAAAAATAAAAGGTAGAGACAAATAAATAAGTTAGGAAGATAGATAACTAAGTCAAACATACAAGGAAAGTAGAAAAAGGTATATAGTTGGTTGGGTTAACCTAATACAAAAAATAGTGTCTAAAAACTATACAAAGTCAATAGGGTTGACCTAGTACAAAAAAAGGGTTTTAAAACTATACAGAGTTGATAGAGATGACTTGGTACAAAAAATAGGGTTTGGAAACTGCATAGAGTTGATAAGTTTGACTTCGTATAAAACTTAGGGTTTAGAAACTATACATAGTCAATAGGGTTGACTTAGTATAGTAGGCAGGGGAAAATAAATTATTTGTAAGAGTCTGTGTCAACATGAATGACTGTGTAATGAAACAGGAAAAAACTTTCAAGTACTTTTTGAAAGAAAGAAAATAAATAAAACACACAATCAATTGGATCAATGAGGTTGATCCAATTGAGGCACATAACACAAAAACTTACACTAATGATGGCTAATGCAAGTTTTTAAAATACAACATACAATTGAGCAAAGAGTAAGAAATCAACTTAGAAAGTAAAAGCTAACTAAGTGGTCATCTTGAATTTTGTTAGATTATTATAATATGATTTTAGATGTGATAGGAAGTTAGTTTTAATCAAGGAATTAGAATATAATCTAATTATGGTTTTAGGACATTTGGGATGAAAGGGATATATATTGGCAATAGTACTAGCTTAGTATTAGGGCCTACCCCTTCACTTCACACATCGTAAAAATAAGGGTATCAAATATTTAACCAAAATATAACATTAATTATGTGTTTATACTTGGCCAAAAAACCAAGTCAACTTCCCCCTTGGTGATGAAATCTAAGTAGGTAGGCCTTAGGTAGAAATTTGTTAAAATGCATTTTTAAGATTTTATGATTTGATAGTGTGTGCATAAAAGATAAAATAGTGTGACTAAACTATATATTTAAAAATAAACTAATTAGAATATGTGATCTATTTTAAGCATGAAAGCAACAAGAAATGAAAGTGTGAGCTAATTACTAGCATATAAGTGTTAATTCCAACTTTGAAACATAATACAGTGTTGATTCAATCAACAGTGTATATAGATAATATATAATAGAGTTGATAGTGTCAATTTTGTACTATGGAAGCAAGGGTATAAAAATATACCACATTAATAGTGTTGACCTAATTTTCTAGATAGAACATAGAATATAGAACTACATCGAGAGATTCGATCTAGTTGACTGTATAGGGGCAGTTTTTAAAGAACTGTGAAAAATAGAACTATAACAAATGCTAGAAATGATAATTAAGGATAGAAAAGAACCCTGGTGGGTTGGAAGATGCAGAGGAAGGTAATATTGTTTTTGAAGTAACCTAATTTATGTAGACACCTAAATCTAGCCACCAATAACCTCCAACTAGAGTTTTGACCATTTTTTACCAAAATGCATAATTTGGCCTAAAAATACTAAAAAACATTAAAATCTTTGAAACTGATATATTAAAGTGTCAATATTTTCTATGGTATCCCTAAATAGGATAATGCAATTTATGGGCTAGCTAACTTTGATCAGATCATTTTGATTTAAAATGACAATTTTGCACCTGGGTGCTCTAGATTACTCTTTTATGTCAATCACTTACACGAGGCATGTGCCTTTGTTATTTTGTGTTGAAAACATCCTAAATGGGATGGCAGATCCAACACATAGGACATCAAATTCTAATTTCAATCTAGTCAAATTTTAGACTAATAACAAGACATTTTGATCAATTTGAAGAATTTGTGCATAAAGTGCTTAATCATGTTTAGAGATAATTAATCCAAATTAGGGCATAATTAAGAATTCCATGGGAACTTGTTGAATACTTATTTTTAGAAATGAATATTAAATATTTGCATCATCAAGTGACCTCATTTATTGGGAAGGCATCCCTAGGCCATAAATGCCATAAATATCTGAATCAAGCCACCCCATGCCTCATCAAAGCTCTTCCATGCCTATTAAATACCCCTCTATCCCAAATATTAATGGGTATATTTGTAGAATGAATTTAATATTTAGATTTATCCATGGCCACACATCTTAATCTTGAGATGGATGGTCATGGTTGATCCTCAAACCATTCCAAAAGTTTATAAATAGCAAGCCTCAAAGCCATAATTCTAAGCTTAATTTATGAAAAGTTACCATGTGAAATTGATTCCAAGAAGCTCTCACATGCCAAATTTATAATGTGAAATTGATTCCAAAGATTCATGTAACTAGTGATATAATTCCCAAATATTGATCTAAGTCAAGCCAAAGCCACACAAGATGCCAAAGAGAGATGGAGATAGCTAATCTTCGATTGATGTAGATTTCATGAGCACAAACCAAGCAAGCCACTACAACAAGCATCTTAGAGCATCCAAAGAAGGTGAAAGGAAGGATTCTTTTGATTTTTAGTTATGTTTCCATTTTTTTTCTTAACTAAGCTCCCCCTAGTAACTAGGCCTAGAGATGTTATGCTAGTTTGTTTATTTCATTTTGGAACTAACATAATACTAACCATCCTCTTTTGAGTCAAATTCCTAGTTCACAATTTATACTTGCAAATTTTGCCAACTATATCAACTAGGTCAACCTAGTTTTCTAGATCCTATTTGTTGAAAACCTAAATAATGTACTATGTTGATAGGGTCGACCTAGTATACTGAATTGGATGCTTGAAAATATACAAGGTTGACTAGGTCAACCTAGTATGCTACACCCCTAACCTATCACATGTATGAAGATAGTATTAGCCGACTTGTGGCTTACTTATCCCTCTTTGACATTATATTACATTTATCTATGATTTCTTTAGATTAGTAGGTTAGCCTATGGAGTAACCATGGCCTAGTTAGACTATATATAGGAGGTAGTGGGTAATCATTTATCATCATATTGTGAATTCTGCTGTTATTAAAGCTTGTGGAGGTTGCCCCCTCAAAGTGGATTATCTATTATCATATATTTGGATACATTTTAGTCATATTTGGATATAATTCTGTTGTTATACTTAATTCTTGAATTAATTTCATTACAAGTGGTATCAGAGCTACGATTTGGGCAATCTTGTGGGTGAAACACTAAATTTTTAATTTTTGTGATATATAAGAAATGGTTGTGAATTTCTCTAAAAAAAATTTATTGGAGGTGAGAAATAATCAAATTAAGCTTCCATTAAAATTTAAGATCATTTGAATCTATTTTCAAAAGTTATCACTATTTTATGGTTTTTCATAAAATTGCTCTACAGTGCACAATTCAAAGAATTTTTCTGAGTTGTTTACATTTTGAAAATCTTATAAAAATTTGGCTATGGTTTGTTCTTTGTATATTTTTATTTGAGGCTGAAATAATTTCAAAATCACTTGGTCAAAGTTGGGTCAAAAGTGTCAATAAGGGTCGACATCGTAAAACCCTTTTATGGCAGGTCCACAAACTCAAGGTCGAGGAAAGGGTGCTGAAACTCTAGGTAAAACTCCTAACAAGGATGAGATGGAGTCAGAAGGGGGATGTAATAGACCCTTTATACCAGGGTTTTCTGACATAGATCACAAAGTGAGCCAACTTGACTATAGTGTGCAAGGCATTCAGAGTGAGGTGCAAGACATACAATCTAATATGCAATCCATACAAGATAGTTTTGGAGATATCATGATGGATTTGAACATTAATCAGTCAAATCATCAAGCTAACTCTATTTCACAAACCCACTAGGGTGGTTCTCCTAACCAGTCTACTTCAAATCCAACTCCATGGCCATAGAGGAACCTATTACCAAAGGTGGATATGCACAAATTTGATGGAAAAGATCCACTCAATTGGCTCAACCAAATGGAGAGTTTTTTTTACCTACATTAGATTCCAAGTGGACAGAAGGTTACCATGGCATCCTTGTATCTTGAACCTAATCAATTTATTTGGTATCAATGGTTGTGTGCTCAAAAGAAAAAGATGACTCTCAATGTCACCTGGTCAATTTTTATAGAGGAGATACAATTACACTATGGAAATAGTGTGAAAGAGAATTACTTCAACCAACTAGCAAAATTGCAACAATCTAGCTCCATCAAAGATTATATTCATCATTTTCAGAACCTATCCTTACGTGTGGAGATAATTTCTGAAGCAAACTTGAATGACCTATTTTTGGGTGGACTCAAGGACCACATTCAACATGAGGTATGCATGTTTAATCCACTTAATATTTATGAATCTATTATCCTAGCATGTAGAGTTGAGGAAAAATTCATAGCCAACAAGAAGCAGCCATTCACTCACTTCAAAGATCATAGCATATCATCACCAACATTTCCTCCACCTACTAGATTGACCCCTCAAAAAATTGAAGAGAAGCATGCAAAAGGATTATGTTTTGGTTGTGATAGCAATTGGAGTAAAGGACATAGATGTGATGAGAAGAAGTTATTCTACATTGAGGGACCAAATGAATATGAAGAAGAAGATGATGCCTCTAATGATGATGAGGAAGATATAAAGGAGGTACTTGAAGATTCCCAACCTACAATCTCTTGTCATGCACTTGCAGGTATTAGCACTCCACAAACTCTTAAGGTGGTGGGTTTCCTCAAGAAATAGAAGGTGACAGTGTTGATTGATTCAGGGAGCACACATAACTTTATAAACCATAAGTTGGCCACTCGATTGAAATATTTCATCTACCCAGCACCAAAATTTTAGGTCATGATTGCAGATGGTGGCACAATTAATTGTTTAGGAAAATACCATAGTATTAAGCTTACTATGAGTGGGTAAAATCTTGACTCTCCTATGTTTGTTATTCCCATGGGTAACACAAACATTGTTTTGGGAGTCCAATGGCTCAAAACCTTAGGTACCATTGAGATGAACTTCCAAGAACTATTCATGCACTTTCATTCTGAAGGTAAAAAAATTGAACTACATGGATTACATGCAAAATCTCCATAATTGGTTAGTTCACATCAGATGACCAAGATGCTAAAAAAGGGGGCAGAGGGAATTATTGCACGATTATGCTCCATAAAAGTTCAACCCACACAGGTATCTACACATCTTGATCTACAAATAATTCTTGAAGACCACTCATCTATTTTTGGGGCCATGCCAAAAGGACTACCACCAAAAAGAGAACATGATCATGCCATTCAACTAATTCCATGTAGTCAACCACCAAATATCAAACCATATAGATATCCATATGCACAAAAGACTGAAATTGAAAAGATGGTCGATGAGATGCTGGAGGCAGGGATCATCAAGCATAGCCAAAGTGCATATTCATCACCAGTGGTCATGGTGTGGAAGAAGGATGACACATGGAGGATGTGCCCAAATTATAGGGAACTCAACAAGTACACCATCAAAGATAAGTTTCCTATTCCAACAATTGATGATTTACTTGATGAGTTACATGGTGCTAATTATTTCACAAAATTAGATCTTCGCTTGGGGTACCATCAAATTAGAATCAAGGATGAAGATGTTCATAAAACTGCTTTTATAACACATGAGGGCCATTATGAGTTTTTGGTAATGCCCTTTGGTCTTACAAATGCACCATCTACTTTTTAGAGCTTGATGAACATTGGTTTTAGGCATTTTTAAGGAAGTTTATGCTAGTTTTCTTTGATGACATATTGATTTATAGTCAGACATGGGAAGAACATCTGCAACATGTGAAACAGGTGTTGATAGTTTTGGAGAAACAACAACTTTATGCAAAGCCATCTAAATGTTCTTTTGGAGTATAGGAGGTAGAGTACCTTGGTCACATTGTTTCCCATGAAGGGGTCAAATTTTATCTCTAGAAGATCAAAGTGATAATAGAATGGCCCATGCCAAAAAATCTCAAAAACCTTCGAGGGTTTCTTGGACTAACAGGTTACTATAGAATATTTGTGAAAGGTTATGGCAGCATAGCATCTCCACTCACTACATTGCTAAAGAAGGATGCTTTTTATTGGAATGATGATGCCACCAAAGCATTTGAGAAACTAAAAGTAGCTATGTGCACCACTCCAATTTTGGCTACTCTAAAATTCTCACAAACATTCACTATTGAATGTGATGCTTCTGGGTTTAGATTTGGGGTAATACTAATGCAGGAAGGAAGACCCATTACATTTTAAAGTTGTCAATTCAAAGGTAAGAATCTACAAAAACCTATCTCTAAGAAAGAAATGATGGCTATTCTTCATGCAGTTAAATAATGGAGGCCTTATCTGATGGGTAGACACTTTAAGGTGAAAATGGATCATGATAGTCTCAAATACTTTTTGGAGCAAAGATTATCATCTGAGGAACAACAAAAATGGGTAACCAAAATGTTGGGTTATGCTTTTGAAATCATCTACAAGAAGGGTAAAAATAATGTAGTAGTAGATGCACAATCCAGATGAGATGCATCCACAGAAGCATTACTTTGTGCAATGTCCATATTGCAAGTAGATTGGGTGGATGAAGTTAGGTTAGAATGGGAGCAAGACAAGGATACACAGGTTCTAATTTAGAATCTCCAGTAAGGTAATTTATCCTTTGACAAATTTGAATGGAAAGGTAATGTCCTATGGTATAAGGGTAGGTTATACTTGTGCAAAAATTTAGAGGTTAAGCATAAGATTCTTGCAGAGTTGCATGCATCTCCACTTGGGGGACACTCAGGGTTCTTGAAAACTTATCATAGAATTAAGAAAGAATTATTTTGGGAAGGACTCAAGGGAGATGTAAAAAAATTTGTGGAAGAATTCTTGATATGCCAACAGAATAAAGGTGAAACAGTTAAGACCCCAGGTTTGTTACAACCATTAGCAATTCCTAGTTAAAGGTGGGAGGAGGTTTCCATGGATTTCATCACTGGGTTGCCTTGTTCTAAAGGTAAGAATGTTATTTTGGTCATTGTGGATAGGATTAAAAAATATGCCCATTTTTGTGCTCTCTCACACCCATTTTTAGCAAGTACAGTCACAACTATTTTTATGGAAGAAGTTCTCAAATTACATGGAACCCCAAAAATAATTGTAAGTGATCATGATCCTATTTTCACTAGTAATTTCTAGACTAAATTATTTTCTTGTTTGGGTACTCAGCTAGCTCATAGCTCAGCTTACCACCCCCAATCTAATAGATAAACTGAAGTGGTTAACAAATGTTTAGAGGTGTATCTCCATTATTTTGTATCAAATAAACAAGAACATTGGGTTAAATGGCTACCACTTGTAGAATGGTGGTATAACACATCTTTCCATACATCTTCTAAAATGTCTACATTTATAGCACTATATGGTTACTATCCACCTTCCATCACATCTTCATTAAAGGTGCACACCAAGGTTTGAGATGTGGAAGAGCACATTCAACATCAACAAGAGGTTTTGGCTAGTTTGAGAGAGAATTTTGCCTTGGCAAAAAATAGGATGAAGCAACAAGTAGATCAACACTGGAGTGAGCAAAATTTTGGGTTGGGTGACTGGGTATTTGTTCATTTGTAGCCTTACAAGTAGATGTCCTTGAAGCAACAAAAAAGGACAACAAACTTGCTCCAAAGTATTATGGCCCTTATTAGGTTCTAAAAAAAATTAGAAGTGTGGCTTATAAGCTCAAGTTACCTCATTCATCTCACATACACCCAGTATTTCATGTTTCTTGTTTGAAGAAGGTCATTGGATAGAAAGTTTCCACCCAGATAGAGCTCTCAGAACTAGATGAAGAAGGATGAGTCATTTTCGAACCAAAGAAGATCCTCCAAACACGTACTAAGAGGTTGAGAACTAGAGAGATTAAGGAATATTTGATCAAGTGGAAAAACCAAAGCAGTGAAGATGCAACTTGGGAAGGTGAAGAATTTGCAACAACATCCAGAGTTGTTCAACATTGAGGACAACATTGGTTTGAAGGGGAAGGGCATGTTATGCCCCTAACCTATCACATGTATGAGGATAGTATTAGCTGACTTTTGGCTTACTTATCCCTCTTTGACATTATATTACATTTATCTATGCTTTCTTTAGATTAGTAGGTCGGATTATGGAGTTACCATGGCCTAGTTAGACTATATATAAGAGGTAGTGGGTAATCATTTATCATCATATTGTGAATTCTACTCTTATTGAAGTTTGTGGAGTTTACCCCCTCGAAGTGGCTTATCTATTATCATATATTTGGATATATTTCAATCATATTTGGATATAATTCTACTGTTATACTTAATTCTTGAAGTAATTTCATTACATAGTAGGCTGAATTAGATGCCTAAAAATATATAGGGTCGACTAAGTCAACCTAGTAGGCTAAACTAGATTCTTGAAAAAATTGCACTAATAGAATGGAGTTGTATTGATGAAGTTATGTGTTAAACCTATGCACAAAAGTTAGAACTATGTCAATACTATCGACCTAGTATCATAAATATATATAAAAATAAAATGATAAAATAAAGAAAATTATGAAAAAAACCTACAAGGGTTAGATTCACGTTGGTTTCACCAGAATGTATGTAATCAAAAATACATCATGTTTATAAATTAATCCTAACTCAAAGAAGATAGATCATACCATCACTTCCAATTGGGGACACATTAAATAATCAAGAACATGACCAATATGAGGATCCTCTAGGCCTGATTAGGGAATCTCTTACCATAATACACTATGATAGGCAAGGTTTCAAATCCTCCAATCAAACATAATCACACAATAACCCTAAGGGATACTTGTGTTTTGATATTTCACAAAACTAATAGTAAGTAAAGTAAATCTAATCTAGTGCTCACCAAAGCTTGTAGCACAATATGAGGGGTTAGTAAACAATCAAAACATGCATAGGAGAATCTCAATTAATTTATGTATGAGTAATACCCTAATACATGAAATAATAAGAGTAATATTATTTGAAGCCAATACTTATGCTACTTATATCTACTAAAGAGAGGAGCAAAGTTAGAGAATACTTACCTGAATGATGAGCCCATCGATACTCAATCTCTACCTTAGCCAAAGGGGCTTCATAAAAGGTTTTTTTGGTTTGTAAGGTTCACTAAGAAAGGCCAAAGCATCCAAGAATTATCCACAAAACTAGATTATCCAAGTAGAAATACTAAGTTAAGACTCCTCAAGTAGAATGGTAGAAGCAAAGATTGTAAAGAAGTGTAAGCAAATAATAACTCTTGATTGCGTATTGAAATAATGACAAAATGATCTTATATATATAGGCACCTCTAAACCTAAACCCTTACAAAAAATTTGTCCAATAGGGTTGACTCAGTCAACCTAGTAATGTTTTGGATAATAACCCATGCTAAAAATGAACTACGTTGGCACTGTGGGCTAATGATAAAACAATACAAGGTCAACCTAGCCGACATAGTTTTAAAACTAATAAAAGGGTATTTAAGCTATGAAAAGGTAAATAAAAGTGGAAAATTATTGGAAAAGGGTCAAAATGAGTAATAGCTTAGGTAATGATTTTTAGGAGTCTATTGGATTGGTAATAAGTGAAAACAAGGAACAATAATCTTGTGAAGCACCAATGGTCTGCCCACCCCTTTCCTAGTGTACCCCTTAGGGTGTGCACTCAGAGACATTGAGTCTTGATGGGTTCATGTAATATGTAAAGCATTAGTATTTGATAAATTTTGAAAATATTATGTGTATACAATATCATCCTTAAATCATTACAATGTTATATATGAAAATTCATTGTTATAACAAATGAATACAATGTTAGATACATATACTAGTTACAAACATCTTTAGTTCTTGAGATCAAAATATTTCGTATGATGACACTTTGTTTATTGATCCCATAGTTGGTTAGCACTTTGAAAATCCCATTATGACCTTCAACATACATATATTTTAAAATTTTGACATAATACATGTTACATCACATTTGATTAATTACCTTCACAATTAGCAACACTTGATTTTTATAGAGGTTTATCACTTCTATTTATTTCATATTTGAACTATCATGAGTTGTTACACCTAGTCATCTACATCATGAGATTTTTTACCAATATTTTAGGGTCAAATTTCAAATGGCATACCTAAATTGTTACATTCACTTCTTTAGGATAAGTTTTAGTAGTTATTATATCTCATCCCCCATTATGAATACTCATATTGATGAATTAGGTTCTCCTATATCTCATGCCTTCATCTTACAAACTACTCTTGACACTTATCATTTTGTATCTGATTATTCATGACTACAACATTATACTTAGATGACATTACCAATTAGTCATGATCATCAATATCCAGTACTTCATTAATATATAATTATTATACCATAGATATTATATACAGAGGATTATTTTTATATGTTGTATCCTTCATTTAATTTATCCCTTGAGTTTGATTATGTTCTTCATATATCTTCTATATTTGGCATTATGGCACTTTCCTCCTTTTACATCGATATTATTCTATCCACTTGATTTACGTTACTTGCTATGCTACATTGGCCCTTGTCTTTTACATTTTTATATCATTCCACACACTTGAATAGATTTCCTAATGATGATAACATATATATCAATATCTTTTGTCCTACCTTGCATTGAGTTCCTAGGGAACTTTTAGGTTATTTGGAATCCTCCCCTTCTTCCTAGTTATGTTCCTTTGCTTCTATGTTGCTTGGTGAATATTTTATTAATATTTGTATATGTTACCCTTGGATTTATTATTGTGTGATTTATGTAATTCATGTATAAAATTTTAAAAATAAAAAATAATAGAAAACATAAAAAATTTAAAAAAAAAATCCGTTATCTTTCTCAATAGATACATGTATCATGCTCGCATGCATATGTTATAGATTTTTCACATACATGTTTTACACACATGATTCTCATGGTATGTATTTTAGAATGTGTGATTAAATTTATATATGATATAAATGGTTATGGACTTTCAAATTCTACATGGATACTTCCTTACTAAAACCCTAGGCAACATGCTCACATTGATGGTATTCCTACATTAGAGGCATCCCAATACATCAAATTTTCTACGGTGATATATTTATTAATTTTAATATATTATAATGATCCATTTACATTGATTATATCATATCTTGGTGTTACCTACATATTATATGTTACATGGATATATACATTATTTTGTTACTTTGCTAGATGGATTCATTATATGTTATCATATGTACATTGTGATCGATGTTTACCTATTTACTATGGATTGCTATCATGTCATCTATGATTTTAATACTACACATGTGAATCATTTCTATACTTATCCCTCTTAGGGTCATTATTCATACATTGGACATACCATTGGTTTCTATCTCACTTTTCCATTGGAGGTTTTGTATGCTTCTTTATCTCCTTGAGCTTGTTACTAAGTAGATATCTTAGACATACTGATCTTACTTCAAAGGAATATTATTATTCCCTCTCACCATTAATAATATTCCATATATCTTCCAATATGGTAAATTCATCATTTTTTCATACATCTATCACTAAATGACTACATCACATATATACATTTATGTTTGCCTTTGGGATCATCATACCCACGTTCTCTCTTGGAACCTCATTACTAGTATCTTATTTTCAATGGAGCTTAATCACCTATGTGCCTTCCATAAATAATAATCTTCCATATTTTCACATTATGTCTATTATACTTGATAAATACATGACTATATCTTATACACACTAGTGTTCATAACTTATGCACTACTAATAAGTGCATCACAACTATAGCTTCCTCATTATATACTTCATTTCCATATCCTATATCAATGAGGACATAATTTCCATCACTAAATCTTTCCATAATATGGATATCACATATAAATTTTGGGGATATACTCCCACATATATTTTATTATTAGTTTCATTTGATTACATCTATATCTACCTTTCCAATAGGGACACAATACCTATAATTTTCTCATATGTTTGTTACTAATTATATATGATGCTAAAAATAACATCTTGTTGTCTCAACATTTTTCATACTATAGTTATTTCCTAATACCTATGGGAGAATTTTAGCCATGGATCCCTCATGAGTTATTCATTTTTCATATCTTACACTAACACAAATATTATCTCCATGTTAGAACCTATGGGGGAATCATAGCCACACTTATTTTTTGAGATTCTATTTATCTTTCCATTTGGGGGTACTAAACCTACATACTTCTCCATGATTTCCATTGATAAATTTATTATGGGGCATAGCACCCAAATATATTTATCCATGAGTTTTATTGATATATATCTCCTATACATGGAACTTATCACACCCTTGTGTATATGGATTTTACATTACTTTATATACTATAATATGACATTATCTTACCTACACCTTGACACATAGTTTATTTTCACACATGACACATTCGATGTTATATATTTTTACACTAATGCATGCTAGTTGTCCTCACCTTACTTTACCCTTGGAGAGAATTATACCTTTCCATACCTCATCATTTTTTATTATGATATATATCTTATTCATGTGAATCATTTATTGGGGCATACTATTTACCCTTGTACTTTCCTATTTTTAGCATCACATGATGTTATCTATACTACATGGTTTTATATGTACTTATTATTTATCCATATCTCTTACATTGGGTAATATAGTTTCCCTCCATCATATCATCCCCATATCAATATGCCCACACTTATCACTTTACAAGATGTTATTTATAATGATATTTTTACATTAAAGCACTACATGTTTATCTTCTCATCTAAAATTGGGACATGTGCCATTTCCTCATTTTTTAAACCTCATACTCCCTAAATTTATGTTTTCCATGGATTTTTAAATGATTTTATCTATTGTATATGGTTACACTTGGACATATTATTTTTATATCTTATTATTATGTCTTACATGAATATAATTCACAATAGGTACATACATGTGCTTTTAAGAATCCCAAAATATATTCAAGGCTTTGTCTATAAATTATAATAACATGTGTTTCTTTTAACATTATATTTTTGGATGTCTAATTATAGGAGCATATTTTACAATCCCTCACCCCAAAAGTGGGGGAATATATGCATATTTTTATCATTGATGAAAAACATTGAGCAAAAGTATTGAGTAAAACTTATTGATCAAACTTTATTGAATTGAGAGAACCATAAAATGGTCCATTTATCTACTTCCTTGATTAATAAGTGCTAGATATGTCTAGAATTTGTCCAAAATTTTCTCATTGTAATAGAGTTTTGTTTTTCTATGAGCATTAACAACATTGGTACGACCAAGTGTAGTCATTCCTATGCTCCCCTTTCAATTTATTTATTTTAATATAACTACATGTTTACATTGATCTGGAATTGACTACTTGTTACAATTTGCCTTTGTTTTTAATTATGTATATTTTCTAATATACAATAAATCAAGGTGTATGTATGCATGTAAAAAAATTCATCATTATCTGGCTAGGTAATTCAAGGTACATGGTTCAATTATGTATTATTTTACTTTGACTCGTGCATACATTCACTCACATAAACACATCGAATTAATGGCATCATGTACACACATAAGTTTGGTACAAGTCTTGTTATTGTAATTTTTTTAGTATTGTTTGTGCATATGGATCATTATTTTAAATTAGGGGTTTATTAGTTCTTATTTTGCATTTTCATCTCTCTCATTCTTTGTGCAATCATGTGGTATTCTCTTTTTTTGTTTAATGTTTTTTATTTATTCATTTTTTACATGCATGCATGTTCTCTATTCCTCCTTTGTCTTTTATTATCTATTCTTTAGGGTAGATTTTTCTATCCTTTTGAATCTACATTGGGTAGATTCATCCACTAAATTAGACCATTGCATTTTTATAGGCTCTTCTTTTTTTTAACCCAAAAAATCTAGATTAAGGTATCTAGGGTTAAGAATATAGAAATGAATAAGCACAAGGGTGATAAATAGATCTATAATAATTCAATTAATTATAAAACTCAATTAGAATATATACTAAATTTATTATGTTGAGATATGTTAAAAATAGAAAACATAACCTGTTAGAAATGGAAATGATATATAAATGAGATACTTAATTGTTTTTGATGTTAATACGAATCTAAATGTAGAATAGATAGGGAGAAAACTAGGAGAATATTCTAAAATAGTTACCAAATTTTGTATTTAGTGTCTTTATAGCCTTGAACACTTGCATCAGCCTTGAACGATTGTGTTGATGCTATTGTTTTGGTTAGATGTAAGTGTCCTATATGGAATACATGTTGGAACATGATGAGGCCACCTATATTATTTTGGTTTTTTCATCTCCTTCATTTTGGTGCATTTAAATATAGGTCATGGATTGTCACTCTTTGTCAAATATCAAAACCCTAGTTCTTATTCCTCATAGTGTTTATGGTAAAAATGGGTTAGTGGGAACATAGTTTCAAGTTACCCCAAAGTCCCCTATGTTAATGAGTACTACCTACATATATAATACTCTAAATAAGGCCTCAAACTTATGTAGTTTTCCCCTATGTTTTGGCTTGTATGTGAATCATGGAATATGTGAAAATCAAGTACAATAGTGACCTAGCTTATAACTTGGAAAATTGGGTTCTTGGTTTACTCCTTTAGTAATTTATACCTATGTATGTGTTATTCCTATGACTGACATGAGAATTGGATAAAATAGGAAATCTTTGATTTATCATTTGCTTGATTGAATGCTTTTGATAAGTTTCCTTATTCTATGTTAGGTTTTCGGTGAGGAATGAATGAGGATTGATCTTGTATTTATACCAATCCCTTTGGATAAATAAATCATATTAAAGCACTTAGGATAACCATCAGGATACATTTCATGTATAAATTAGATGACTTTAGGATATTGGACACTTCTGTTAGAGTAAGATACCTATGTTGATGTAGGTGTCTATTTGAGATGCAAGTATTTAGGGAGTAGGAAAGTAGGTATAGGCTCAAAACTTATAGAGATAGAAGATAAGTAGGTTTTAAGCATTTTCATCAAGATAGAAGGCTTGGGTCACAAACATAATATTGGTTAGACTAAGATATTGGCCAAGGGGAACAAGAGAGAGTGGATGTGAGACCTGTAGAAGTAGGAAAAGTATAGAACTAAAAGGAACATCCAAGGTCTAATTTTTCCAAGTGTATAAGACTGAGGTGATATATAATTTAGAAAAAAACATCTACATCCCCCCCCTTAATATATTAATGAAATTTATAGTTTGAAAGAAATAAATGTGTACTTGGGTATTTATAACACACCTTGTCTTTACTTGAGTCCATCTTGAGTGCTTTGTTGGTGAATAACCTACAACCAAGAGCATGTTATAGTACATAATCACTGAATATAATTTAAAATTGAAAGTATTGAAATTATTTTAAATTGAAATAGAAATATTTATAAGTACACATGTGTATTAATGCAATTGCCTTGCCTATTAACAAATTGATTTGAAAGATGTATCATTATGAATCATTAAAACTAATATTAAGACAAATATGTAAATTTTTAAAGTGAATATATATATATATCTATATATATATATGTCTGTGAGGCTCCATGCCACCAACCCTGGATCAAAGATGAATTTACACTTGGTAGTTGAGACTAGCTCAACTATGCAACCTAATAAAGATTATAACCTGGTGAGTGTGAGTGAACCTAGTTAACTCACACTATCAAATTGGTGAGTTTTGATGATACAAAAAATTTCAACCTAAAAACTTAGAAATATTGAGTGATTTAATCATCTTAACCATACCAAAAAGTGAACCAACTACTATAGTAGATTGGCTCAATATAGTTTGTAGAAGTCCAACCCGGTGGGTGGTAATAGTCCCTGAGAGTGTTTTAAAATCTAAAACTAATTTGAATTTTTTAATATTAGGTGCTTCTTGCATAGAATATGCACCTTAAATGTGTGTCATATTGAAAATATATACAACAATAATACCAATATATATATATATATATATATATATATATATATATATATATATATATATATATATATATATATATATATATATATATAATTATGTCACAAATATGTATATGTATTATTTAACTATATGTTTTAGTCAATACAAAAATCATGTGTATAAACATGCTTCCAAATCATGTTCCCATTATATATGGATAAATATAAAAACTGATGTAAGTGATAATGTGGAGAAAATGTTTCCAAAACATGCCCTGACTATAATTTTTATATGATGAATATTGAATAAGTGTGGATAACATCTTTCCAAAACATGCCCCCACTATATATCTAAAACTATGAATGTATGGAAGCTATATCACTATGAAATGTCACCCATTGAATCTAAAACTATGAATGTGTGTGTGGATCCATGACTCTATGGCATTCCCCTATTGATATTCCCCACCTTTTGAGGTGAGGTAAGAATAGAAACTAGTAGTTACCTCACCTCAAAAGGATAAGATAACCATATAATAGTGAATGAACCATGTAGCATATAGGATTAAATGTCTAGGTAAATGTATCATTATAAGTCATAAAATGTGATCACATTAAGGCCTAAGATGCATGATAAAAATCATGGTAATATATATATAGCAATATTACAATATCAATAAGAAAATCAAGTGCACACACACACTAGAACACTCAAAATAAATTTAAAAGGCAATGGTCCAAGGAGATTACAAATAAGGGGCATGCTCATATGCTACACAATTTAATGGACATGATTTATTCAAATATCCACAAAATCAATAATGAAATATTTAAATGTCCATGAAATAATAAATGACATATTAAACTTCAAATAAGTAAACTAAGGCACAAGGGCTACAAGCAATGGAGCATATTCAAATTATCAAAAAATAAGACAATAACAAGGCAATACACTCAAGGAAGTGCATAAAGGAAAACACAACAAACAAGCATAAACACATCATAGTAACTCATGGATCAAATGTATTAGCAAAAAAATTCAAATACATAGCATATCAAGTAATCATGGATAAATTCATGTGTAATTACATTTATGATCTCAAAACATGATAATATAAAGTTACCATAGAATGATATAACCTGGAATTATCATGATCATAGAGGTGGATGCCCCTAACGTCCTAGTGACATGAGTAGAGGGAAATCCCAACATCCATAAGTGAATAAATCATATATCTATGTATACTTGTATCACACTCATATATAAGGGTGAAACACATGTATGTATAAGTAACTCATATGATATCCATCAACATGAAACTAGGACATAGATGCCAAGGAGCCAATAAAATATGTAAGTGCCAAAAATATTTTTGATTTTTTTTAATTTTTTTTGGTATTTTTAGAATATGTGAAAGCTAAAGTCTATCCTATGATTCCATTCAAAGGGTGATCATAGATATCTCCCCATTTTGAACCTAGTGTGATAAACTAGTTATGCTGCCAAGGAGCATGTATAAGTGTAATATTTGTCATTGTAGTATCTAGAATGTTATGTGTATGTATAATAGGACTCTATGGGCATGAATAAGTAGTAGGATTAATATGAGTAGGCATTTATGTAACCCATCATTGAGTGCTCTCTATTTATTTGGAATAGTAGTAATAGTAAAATATGTAGGTGCCATAGATATATAAAGATGGTGTGTAGTATATGAGGATTCTATGGAATCCATTGTATGTCTCTGATGTAATGGATATCTTCTAATAATCCCATCTAATGGGTGCCCATAATGTGATGGAATATGATGTGCATTCTATTCCATTTGAACTTTTAGTTCTTTCTTAGAATGGTCTTGTAAAGGATTGTTACATATTTTTTATGTTTCTAGAGATCACTAGGTTATGAACATGATTCCTTTGAAGGATTATCAAATGCAATATTTTGGTCATTGATAAGGCCTTGGATATTATGCTTCAAACTAAAAAAAAATCATAGAATGCCATGTCCCTAGTGATAATCTCAATAAGCACATATCATATCCTTTGGGTAGAGGTCGAATCATATCAACCTCAATATGATGAGGGAGAGATATAATATAACACTCCACTATCCATGGGAGTAATGAAGTAGGAAACATGTTTTAGTTTAGAAGATGTGTTGCATAACCCTCTTGTACTTAAGATATCTTTGCACCCTTTTCCAACTAGTTTTGTTGCATAATCTTTTAGTCATTGATAAGGTCTTGTACTTGATTCTTAAAACTAAAATATTTGTTCATATAATTCCATGTCCCTATTTATAATCACAATAATAATTTATATCATATCCTTTAGGTAGTGGCTAAATCATATCAACCTTGATATGATTGGGGAGAGATATAAGATGACACTCCACTAGCTAAAAAGTAATGAAGTTTTGAAAGCATAATGACTGAGAGGGATTGAATCAATATTCAAAACCTTTCATTAAATTACACTTAATAAATCATGAACCATTCAACCAAAAATATAGATCTAGCCAGTATAAGCAACTATCCACATAAACATGAAACACAAGAACACATCAAATATGTGGTAAAACCTCAAGGGGAAGAAAACCCACTAATATATTAAAATGGAATACAATATTATAATAAAAAAACCACATTTCTTAAAGCACCAAATCCACATGGATCACCAACCCCAACTAGCCAAACACCCACTTGACTAGGCTTTAGCAAGCACCCACTTGCAAGGAGGCACCAACCCCCTAAATGACTTAGAATTAACTAGGTCACCTAATTTATATAATAAATTTTATAACAATATGTTTCTCAACTAATATATGATGACCACCTCTTCATCTCTTCACACTCTTATCCTTTACAAGTTGCCTTTTAGGCCTCTTCACTCAATTAGGTCTTTTCAAGACTGATTAGGTCATATGACCTTAATATTCATACTCATACCTCCTATTATATAGTAATGATAATCCATATACTCCCTTATGATGGTATATAATACCTCATTCCACTCAAGGATCTTCTATCTCATTCACTCTTCAATCCAATCCTCTTACTCACAATTAGGCCTAAAAAACATTGTTCTTATACAAGCTTCTTGCTCATACACATCTTGGTTAGCCACATACACTTACCCACTTATTT